>QCXZ01000003.1:65033332-65542469 GCA_025024175.1 Rhyzopertha dominica | reverse complement strand
CATTTTAGAGCATATTTTTGAAATCTGCAGTTCAAAATAATCTGTATGGCGATTTTGAGCTAAATCTTATTTTTTGTCGAAAATCACAAACATCCAAGGCTAACCCCTTTGTTCTTTTTTGACCTTAAAATTTTTTCGTCTCCGATTCAGCTGAATACAAGTTACTTACTGATTAGGACCTCCTGAATTTCGGAATGGTCTCAGTTGGTCGCTAGCTACCAATGGTTCGCTCTGGAAAGTGTTCCTATTTCGACCGCCCTACGCCTAGCTCATTTTAGAGCACATTTGTTGAATATCAACAGTCAAAATACATCTGTATGGCGATTTTGGAGCTAAATCTTTTTTTGTCGAAAATCACAAAACATCCAAGGCTAACCCCTTTGTTCTTTTTTGAACCTAAAATTTTTTCGTCTCCGATTCAGCTGAATACAAGTTACTTAACTGATTAGGACCTTCCTGAATTCGGAATGGTCTCAGTTGCGTCGCTAGGCTACAACGGTTCGCTGTTGAAAGTGTTCTTATTTCGGCGCCCCTACGTCCTAGCTCATTTTAGAGCACATTTTTGAAATCCTGCAGTTCAAAATACATCTGTATGGCGATTTGAAGCTAAATCTATTTTTGTCGAAATCACAAACATCCAAGGCTAACTTACCCTTTGTTCTTTTTTGACCTTAAAATTTTTTCGTCTCCGATTCAGCTGAATACAAGTTTACTTACTGATTAGGACCTCCTGAATTTCGGATGGTCTCAGTTGGTCGCTAGCTACAACGGTTCGCTGTGAAAGTGTTCCTTATTTCAGGCCGCCCTACGTCCTAGCCCATTTTAGAGCACATTTTGAAATCTGCACTTCAAAATACATCTGGATGGCGATTTTGAGCTAAATCTATTTTTTGTCGAAAATCACAAAACATCCAAGACTAACCCCTTTGTTCTTTTTGACCTTAAAATTTTTTCGTCTCCGATTCAGCTGAATACAAGTTTACTTACTGATTAGGATCTCCTGAATTTCGGAATGGTCTCAGTTGGTCGCTAGCTACAACGGTTCGCTGTGAAAGTGTTCTTATTTCGGCCGCCCTACGTCCTAGCTCATTTTAGAGCACATTTTTTGAAATCTGCACTTCAAAATACATCTGGATGGCGATTTTGAGCTAAATCTATTTTTTTGTCGAAAATCACAAAACATCCAAGGCTAACCCCTTTGTTCTTTTTTGACCTTAAAATTTTTTCGTCTCCGATTCAGCTGAATACAAGTTTACTTACTGATTAGGATCTCCTGAATTTCGGAATGGTCTCAGTTGGTCGCTAGCTACAACGGTTCGCTGTGAAAGTGTTCTTATTTCGGCCGCCCTACGTTCCTAGCCCATTTTAGAGCACATTTTTGAAATCTGCACTTCAAAATACATCTGGATGGCGATTTTGAGCTAAATCTATTTTTTGTCGAAAATCACAAAACATCCAAGACTAACCCCTTTGTTCTTTTTTGACCTTAAAATTTTTTCGTCTCCGATTCAGCTGAATACAAGTTTACTTACTGATTAGGATCTCCTGAATTTCGGAATGGTCTCAGTTGATCGCTAGCTACAACGGTTCGCTGTGAAAGTGTTCTTATTTCGGCCGCCCTACGTCCTAGCTCATTTTAGAACAAATTTTCGAAATCTGCAGTTCATAATACATCTGTATGGCGATTTTGAACTAAATCTTTTTTTTGTCGAAAATCACAAAACATCCAAGGCTAACCCCTTTGTTCTTTTTTGACCTAAAATTTTTTTCGTCTCCGATTCAGCTGAATACAAGTTTACTTACTGATTAGGACCTCCTGAATTTCGGAATGGTCTCAGTTGGTCGCTAGCTACAATGGTTCGCTGTGAAAGTGTTCTTATTTCGGCCGCCCTACGTCCTAGCTCATTTTAGAGCATATTTTTGAAATCTGCAGTTCAAAATACATCTGTATGGCGATTTTGAGCTAAATCTATTTTTTGTCGAAAATCACAAAACATCCAAGGCTAACCCCTTTGTTCTTTTTTGACCTTAAAATTTTTTTCGTCTCCGATTCAGCTGAATACAAGTTTACTTACTGATTAGGACCTCCTGAATTTCGGAATGGTCTCAGTTGGTCGCTAGCTACAACGGTTCGCTGTGAAAGTGTTCTTATTTCGGCCGCCCTACGTCCTAGCTCATTTTGGAGCATATTTTTGAAATCACAGTTCAAAATACATCTGTATGGCGATTTTGAGCTAAATCTTTTTTTTGTCGAAAATCACAAAACATCCAAGGCTAACCCCTTTGTTCTTTTTTGACCTTAAAATTTTTTCGTCTCCGATTCAGCTGAATACAAGTTTACTTACTGATTAGGACCTCCTGAATTTCGGAATGGTCTCAGTTGGTCGCTAGCTACAACGGTTCGCTGTGAAAGTGTTCTTATTTCGGCCGCCCTACGTCCTAGCTCATTTTAGAGCCATTTTTGAAATCTGCAGTTCAAAATACATCTGTATGGCGATTTTGAGCTAAATCTATTTTTTGTCGAAAATCACAAAACATCCAAGGCTAACCCCTTTGTTCTTTTTTGACCTTAAAATTTTTTCGTCTCCGATTCAGCTGAATACAAGTATACTTACTGATTAGGATCTCCTGAATTTCGGAATGGTCTCAGTTGGTCGCTAGCTATAACGGTTCGCTGTGAAAGTGTCCTTATTTCGGCCGCCCTACGACCTAGCTTATTTTAGAGCACATTTTTGAAATCTGCAGTTCAAAATACATCTGTATGGCGATTTTGAGCTAAATCTATTTTTTGTCGAAAATCACAAAACATCCAAGGCTAACCCCTTTGTTCTTTTTTGACCTTAAAATTTTTTCGTCTCCGATTCTGCTGAATACAAGTTTACTTACTGATTAGGATCTCCTGAATTTCGGAATGGTCTCAGTTGGTCGCTAGCTACAACGGTTCGCTGTGAAAGTGTTCTTATTTCGGCCGCCCTACGTCCTAGGTCATTTTAGAGCACATTTTCGAAATCTGCAGTTCAAAATACATCTGTATGGCGATTTTGAGCTAAATCTATTTTTTGTCGAAAATCACAAAACATCCAAGGCTAACCCCTTTGTTCTTTTTTGACCTTAAAATTTTTTCGTCTCCGATTCAGCTGAATACAAGTTTACTTACTGATTAGGACCTCCTGAATTTCGGAATGGTCTCAGTTGGTCGCTAGCTACAACGGTTCGCTGTGAAAGTGTTCTTATTTCGGCCGCCCTACGTCCTAGCTCATTTTAGAGCACATTTTCGAAATCTGCAGTTCAAAATACATCTGTATGGCGATTTTGAGCTAAATCTATTTTTTGTCGAAAATCACAAAACATCCAGGCTAACCCTTTGTTCTTTTTTGACCTTAAAATTTTTTCGTCTCCGATTCAGCTGAATACAAGTTTACTTACTGATTAGGATCTCCTGAATTTCGGAATGGTCTCAGTTGGTCGCTAGCTACAACGGTTCGCTGTGAAAGTGTCCTTATTTCGGCCGCCCTACGCCTAGCTTATTTTAGAGCACATTTTTGAAATCTGCAGTTCAAAATAAATCTGTATGGCGATTTTGAGCTAAATCTATTTTTTGTCGAAAATCACAAAACATCCAAGGCTAACCCCTTTGTTCTTTTTTGATCTTAAAATTTTTTCGTCTCCGATTCAGCTGAATACAAGTATACTTACTGATTAGGACCTCCTGAATTTCGGAATGGTCTCAGTTGGTCGCTAGCTACAATGGTTCGCTGTGAAAGTGTTCTTATTTCGGCCGCCCTACGTCCTAGCTCATTTTAGAGCATATTTTTGAAATCTGCAGTTCAAAATACATCTGTATGGCGATTTTGAGCTAAATATATTTTTTGTCGAAAATCACAAAACATCCAAGGCTAACCCCTTTGTTCTTTTTTGACCTTAAAATTTTTTCGTCTCCGATTCAGCTGAATACAGGTTTACTTACTGATTAGGATCTCCTGAATTTCGGAATGGTCTCAGTTGGTCGCTAGCTACAACGGTTCGCTGTGAAAGTGTTCTTATTTCGGCCGCCCTACGTCCTAGCTCATTTTAGAGCATATTTTTGAAATCTGCAGTTCAAAATACATCTGTATGGCGATTTTGAGCTAAATCTATTTTTTGTCGAAAATCACAAAACATCCAAGGCTAACCCCTTTGTTCTTTTTTGACCTTAAAATTTTTTCGTCTCCGATTCAGCTGAATACAAGTTTACTTACTGATTAGGATCTCCTGAATTTCGGAATGGTCTCAGTTGGTCGCTAGCTATAACGGTTCGCTGTGAAAGTGTCCTTATTTCGGCCGCCCTACGACCTAGCTTATTTTAGAGCACATTTTTGAAATCTGCAGTTCAAAATACATCTGTATGGCGATTTTGAGCTAAATCTATTTTTTGTCGAAAATCACAAAACATCCAAGGCTAACCCCTTTGTTCTTTTTTGACCTTAAAATTTTTTCGTCTCCGATTCAGCTGAATACAAGTTTACTTACTGATTAGGACCTCCTGAATTTCGGAATGGTCTCAGTTGGTCGCTAGCTACAACGGTTCGCTGTGAAAGTGTTCTTATTTCGGCCGCCCTACGTCCTAGCTCATTTTAGAGCACATTTTTGAAATCTGCAGTTCAAAATACATCTGTATGGCGATTTTGAGCTAAATCTATTTTTTGTCGAAAATCACAAAACATCCAAGGCTAACCCCTTTGTTCTTTTTTGACCTTAAAATTTTTTCGTCTCCGATTCAGCTGAATACAAGTATACTTACTGATTAGGACCTCCTGAATTTCGGAATGGTCTCAGTTGGTCGCTAGCTACAACGGTTCGCTGTGAAAGTGTTCTTATTTCGGCCGCCCTACGTCCTAGCTCATTTTAGAGCACATTTTTGAAATCTGCAGTTCAAAATACATCTGTATGGCGATTTTGAGCTAAATCTATTTTTTGTCGAAAATCACAAAACATCCAAGGCTAACCCCTTTGTTCTTTTTTGACCTTAAAATTTTTTCGTCTCCGATTCAGCTGAATACAAGTTTACTTACTGATTAGGATCTCCTGAATTTCGGAATGGTCTCAGTTGGTCGCTAGCTACAACGGTTCGCTGTGAAAGTGTTCTTATTTCGGCCGCCCTACGTCCTAGCTCATTTTAGAGCACATTTTTGAAATCTGCAGTTCAAAATACATCTGTATGGCGATTTTGAGCTAAATCTATTTTTTGTCGAAAATCACAAAACATCCAAGGCTAACCCCTTTGTTCTTTTTTGACCTTAAAATTTTTTCGTCTCCGATTCAGCTGAATACAAGTTTACTTACTGATTAGGACCTCCTGAATTTCGGAATGGTCTCAGTTGGTCGCTAGCTACAACGGTTCGCTGTGAAAGTGTTCTTATTTCGGCCGCCCTACGTCCTAGCTCATTTTAGAGCACATTTTTGAAATCTGCAGTTCAAAATACATCTGTATGGCGATTTTGAGCTAAATCTATTTTTTGTCGAAAATCACAAAACATCCAAGGCTAACCCCTTTGTTCTTTTTTGACCTTAAAATTTTTTCGTCTCCGATTCAGCTGAATACAAGTTTACTTACTGATTAGGATCTCCTGAATTTCGGAATGGTCTCAGTTGGTCGCTAGCTACAACGGTTCGCTGTGAAAGTGTTCTTATTTCGGCCGCCCTACGTCCTAGCTCATTTTAGAGCACATTTTTGAAATCTGCAGTTCAAAATACATCTGTATGGCGATTTTGAGCTAAATCTATTTTTTGTCGAAAATCACAAAACATCCAAGGCTAACCCCTTTGTTCTTTTTTGACCTTAAAATTTTTTCGTCTCCGATTCAGCTGAATACAAGTTTACTTACTGATTAGGACCTCCTGAATTTCGGAATGGTCTCAGTTGGTCGCTAGCTACAACGGTTCGCTGTGAAAGTGTTCTTATTTCGGCCGCCCTACGTCCTAGCTCATTTTAGAGCATATTTTTGAAATCTGCAGTTCAAAATACATCTGTATGGCGATTTTGAGCTAAATCTATTTTTTGTCGAAAATCACAAAACATCCAAGGCTAACCCCTTTGTTCTTTTTTGACCTTAAAATTTTTTCGTCTCCGATTCAGCTGAATACAAGTTTACTTACTGATTAGGACCTCCTGAATTTCGGAATGGTCTCAGTTGGTCGCTAGCTACAACGGTTCGCTGTGAAAGTGTTCTTATTTCGGCCGCCCTACGTCCTAGCTCATTTTAGAGCACATTTTTGAAATCTGCAGTTCAAAATACATCTGTATGGCGATTTTGAGCTAAATCTATTTTTTGTCGAAAATCACAAAACATCCAAGGCTAACCCCTTTGTTCTTTTTTGACCTTAAAATTTTTTCGTCTCCGATTCAGCTGAATACAAGTTTACTTACTGATTAGGATCTCCTGAATTTCGGAATGGTCTCAGTTGGTCGCTAGCTACAACGGTTCGCTGTGAAAGTGTTCTTATTTCGGCCGCCCTACGTCCTAGCTCATTTTAGAGCACATTTTTGAAATCTGCAGTTCAAAATACATCTGTATGGCGATTTTGAGCTAAATCTATTTTTTGTCGAAAATCACAAAACATCCAAGGCTAACCCCTTTGTTCTTTTTTGACCTTAAAATTTTTTCGTCTCCGATTCAGCTGAATACAAGTTTACTTACTGATTAGGATCTCCTGAATTTCGGAATGGTCTCAGTTGGTCGCTAGCTACAACGGTTCGCTGTGAAAGTGTTCTTATTTCGGCCGCCCTACGTCCTAGCTCATTTTAGAGCACATTTTTGAAATCTGCAGTTCAAAATACATCTGTATGGCGATTTTGAGCTAAATCTATTTTTTGTCGAAAATCACAAAACATCCAAGGCTAACCCCTTTGTTCTTTTTTGACCTTAAAATTTTTTCGTCTCCGATTCAGCTGAATACAAGTTTACTTACTGATTAGGATCTCCTGAATTTCGGAATGGTCTCAGTTGGTCGCTAGCTACAACGGTTCGCTGTGAAAGTGTTCTTATTTCGGCCGCCCTACGTCCTAGCTCATTTTAGAGCACATTTTTGAAATCTGCAGTTCAAAATACATCTGTATGGCGATTTTGAGCTAAATCTATTTTTTGTCGAAAATCACAAAACATCCAAGGCTAACCCCTTTGTTCTTTTTTGACCTTAAAATTTTTTCGTCTCCGATTCAGCTGAATACAAGTTTACTTACTGATTAGGATCTCCTGAATTTCGGAATGGTCTCAGTTGGTCGCTAGCTATAACGGTTCGCTGTGAAAGTGTCCTTATTTCGGCCGCCCTACGACCTAGCTTATTTTAGAGCACATTTTTGAAATCTGCAGTTCAAAATACATCTGTATGGCGATTTTGAGCTAAATCTATTTTTTGTCGAAAATCACAAAACATCCAAGGCTAACCCCTTTGTTCTTTTTTGACCTTAAAATTTTTTCGTCTCCGATTCAGCTGAATACAAGTTTACTTACTGATTAGGACCTCCTGAATTTCGGAATGGTCTCAGTTGGTCGCTAGCTACAACGGTTCGCTGTGAAAGTGTTCTTATTTCGGCCGCCCTACGTCCTAGCTCATTTTAGAGCACATTTTTGAAATCTGCAGTTCAAAATACATCTGTATGGCGATTTTGAGCTAAATCTATTTTTTGTCGAAAATCACAAAACATCCAAGGCTAACCCCTTTGTTCTTTTTTGACCTTAAAATTTTTTCGTCTCCGATTCAGCTGAATACAAGTTTACTTACTGATTAGGACCTCCTGAATTTCGGAATGGTCTCAGTTGGTCGCTAGCTACAACGGTTCGCTGTGAAAGTGTTCTTATTTCGGCCGCCCTACGTCCTAGCTCATTTTAGAGCACATTTTTGAAATCTGCAGTTCAAAATACATCTGTATGGCGATTTTGAGCTAAATCTATTTTTTGTCGAAAATCACAAAACATCCAAGGCTAACCCCTTTGTTCTTTTTTGACCTTAAAATTTTTTCGTCTCCGATTCAGCTGAATACAAGTTTACTTACTGATTAGGATCTCCTGAATTTCGGAATGGTCTCAGTTGGTCGCTAGCTACAACGGTTCGCTGTGAAAGTGTTCTTATTTCGGCCGCCCTACGTCCTAGCTCATTTTAGAGCACATTTTTGAAATCTGCAGTTCAAAATACATCTGTATGGCGATTTTGAGCTAAATCTATTTTTTGTCGAAAATCACAAAACATCCAAGGCTAACCCCTTTGTTCTTTTTTGACCTTAAAATTTTTTCGTCTCCGATTCAGCTGAATACAAGTTTACTTACTGATTAGGACCTCCTGAATTTCGGAATGGTCTCAGTTGGTCGCTAGCTACAACGGTTCGCTGTGAAAGTGTTCTTATTTCGGCCGCCCTACGTCCTAGCTCATTTTAGAGCACATTTTTGAAATCTGCAGTTCAAAATACATCTGTATGGCGATTTTGAGCTAAATCTATTTTTTGTCGAAAATCACAAAACATCCAAGGCTAACCCCTTTGTTCTTTTTTGACCTTAAAATTTTTTCGTCTCCGATTCAGCTGAATACAAGTTTACTTACTGATTAGGACCTCCTGAATTTCGGAATGGTCTCAGTTGGTCGCTAGCTACAACGGTTCGCTGTGAAAGTGTTCTTATTTCGGCCGCCCTACGTCCTAGCTCATTTTAGAGCACATTTTTGAAATCTGCAGTTCAAAATACATCTGTATGGCGATTTTGAGCTAAATCTATTTTTTGTCGAAAATCACAAAACATCCAAGGCTAACCCCTTTGTTCTTTTTTGACCTTAAAATTTTTTCGTCTCCGATTCAGCTGAATACAAGTTTACTTACTGATTAGGATCTCCTGAATTTCGGAATGGTCTCAGTTGGTCGCTAGCTACAACGGTTCGCTGTGAAAGTGTTCTTATTTCGGCCGCCCTACGTCCTAGCTCATTTTAGAGCACATTTTTGAAATCTGCAGTTCAAAATATATCTGTATGGCGATTTTGAGCTAAATCTATTTTTTGTCGAAAATCACAAAACATCCAAGGCTAACCCCTTTGTTCTTTTTTGACCTAAAAATTTTTTCGTCTCCGATTCAGCTGAATACAAGTTTACTTACTGATTAGGATCTCCTGAATTTCGGAATGGTCTCAGTTGGTCGCTAGCTACAACGGTTCGCTGTGAAAGTGTTCTTATTTCGGCCGCCCTACGTCCTAGCTCATTTTAGAGCACATTTTTGAAATCTGCAGTTCAAAATACATCTGTATGGCGATTTTGAGCTAAATCTATTTTTTGTCGAAAATCACAAAACATCCAAGGCTAACCCCTTTGTTCTTTTTTGACCTTAAAATTTTTTCGTCTCCGATTCAGCTGAATACAAGTTTACTTACTGATTAGGATCTCCTGAATTTCGGAATGGTCTCAGTTGGTCGCTAGCTATAACGGTTCGCTGTGAAAGTGTCCTTATTTCGGCCGCCCTACGACCTAGCTTATTTTAGAGCACATTTTTGAAATCTGCAGTTCAAAATACATCTGTATGGCGATTTTGAGCTAAATCTATTTTTTGTCGAAAATCACAAAACATCCAAGGCTAACCCCTTTGTTCTTTTTTGACCTTAAAATTTTTTCGTCTCCGATTCAGCTGAATACAAGTTTACTTACTGATTAGGACCTCCTGAATTTCGGAATGGTCTCAGTTGGTCGCTAGCTATAACGGTTCGCTGTGAAAGTGTCCTTATTTCGGCCGCCCTACGACCTAGCTTATTTTAGAGCACATTTTTGAAATCTGCAGTTCAAAATACATCTGTATGGCGATTTTGAGCTAAATCTATTTTTTGTCGAAAATCACAAAACATCCAAGGCTAACCCCTTTGTTCTTTTTTGACCTTAAAATTTTTTCGTCTCCGATTCAGCTGAATACAAGTTTACTTACTGATTAGGATCTCCTGAATTTCGGAATGGTCTCAGTTGGTCGCTAGCTATAACGGTTCGCTGTGAAAGTGTCCTTATTTCGGCCGCCCTACGACCTAGCTTATTTTAGAGCACATTTTTGAAATCTGCAGTTCAAAATACATCTGTATGGCGATTTTGAGCTAAATCTATTTTTTGTCGAAAATCACAAAACATCCAAGGCTAACCCCTTTGTTCTTTTTTGACCTTAAAATTTTTTCGTCTCCGATTCAGCTGAATACAAGTTTACTTACTGATTAGGACCTCCTGAATTTCGGAATGGTCTCAGTTGGTCGCTAGCTACAACGGTTCGCTGTGAAAGTGTTCTTATTTCGGCCGCCCTACGTCCTAGCTCATTTTAGAGCACATTTTTGAAATCTGCAGTTCAAAATACATCTGTATGGCGATTTTGAGCTAAATCTATTTTTTGTCGAAAATCACAAAACATCCAAGGCTAACCCCTTTGTTCTTTTTTGACCTTAAAATTTTTTCGTCTCCGATTCAGCTGAATACAAGTTTACTTACTGATTAGGACCTCCTGAATTTCGGAATGGTCTCAGTTGGTCGCTAGCTACAACGGTTCGCTGTGAAAGTGTTCTTATTTCGGCCGCCCTACGTCCTAGCTCATTTTAGAGCATATTTTTGAAATCTGCAGTTCAAAATATATCTGTATGGCGATTTTGAGCTAAATCTATTTTTTGTCGAAAATCACAAAACATCCAAGGCTAACCCCTTTGTTCTTTTTTGACCTTAAAATTTTTTCGTCTCCGATTCAGCTGAATACAAGTTTACTTACTGATTAGGATCTCCTGAATTTCGGAATGGTCTCAGTTGGTCGCTAGCTACAACGGTTCGCTGTGAAAGTGTTCTTATTTCGGCCGCCCTACGTCCTAGCTCATTTTAGAGCACATTTTTGAAATCTGCAGTTCAAAATATATCTGTATGGCGATTTTGAGCTAAATCTATTTTTTGTCGAAAATCACAAAACATCCAAGGCTAACCCCTTTGTTCTTTTTTGACCTAAAAATTTTTTCGTCTCCGATTCAGCTGAATACAAGTTTACTTACTGATTAGGATCTCCTGAATTTCGGAATGGTCTCAGTTGGTCGCTAGCTACAACGGTTCGCTGTGAAAGTGTTCTTATTTCGGCCGCCCTACGTCCTAGCTCATTTTAGAGCACATTTTTGAAATCTGCAGTTCAAAATACATCTGTATGGCGATTTTGAGCTAAATCTATTTTTTGTCGAAAATCACAAAACATCCAAGGCTAACCCCTTTGTTCTTTTTTGACCTTAAAATTTTTTCGTCTCCGATTCAGCTGAATACAAGTTTACTTACTGATTAGGACCTCCTGAATTTCGGAATGGTCTCAGTTGGTCGCTAGCTATAACGGTTCGCTGTGAAAGTGTCCTTATTTCGGCCGCCCTACGACCTAGCTTATTTTAGAGCACATTTTTGAAATCTGCAGTTCAAAATACATCTGTATGGCGATTTTGAGCTAAATCTATTTTTTGTCGAAAATCACAAAACATCCAAGGCTAACCCCTTTGTTCTTTTTTGACCTTAAAATTTTTTCGTCTCCGATTCAGCTGAATACAAGTTTACTTACTGATTAGGATCTCCTGAATTTCGGAATGGTCTCAGTTGGTCGCTAGCTATAACGGTTCGCTGTGAAAGTGTCCTTATTTCGGCCGCCCTACGACCTAGCTTATTTTAGAGCACATTTTTGAAATCTGCAGTTCAAAATACATCTGTATGGCGATTTTGAGCTAAATCTATTTTTTGTCGAAAATCACAAAACATCCAAGGCTAACCCCTTTGTTCTTTTTTGACCTTAAAATTTTTTCGTCTCCGATTCAGCTGAATACAAGTTTACTTACTGATTAGGACCTCCTGAATTTCGGAATGGTCTCAGTTGGTCGCTAGCTATAACGGTTCGCTGTGAAAGTGTCCTTATTTCGGCCGCCCTACGACCTAGCTTATTTTAGAGCACATTTTTGAAATCTGCAGTTCAAAATACATCTGTATGGCGATTTTGAGCTAAATCTATTTTTTGTCGAAAATCACAAAACATCCAAGGCTAACCCCTTTGTTCTTTTTTGACCTTAAAATTTTTTCGTCTCCGATTCAGCTGAATACAAGTTTACTTACTGATTAGGATCTCCTGAATTTCGGAATGGTCTCAGTTGGTCGCTAGCTATAACGGTTCGCTGTGAAAGTGTCCTTATTTCGGCCGCCCTACGACCTAGCTCATTTTAGAGCACATTTTTGAAATCTGCAGTTCAAAATACATCTGTATGGCGATTTTGAGCTAAATCTATTTTTTGTCGAAAATCACAAAACATCCAAGGCTAACCCTTTGTTCTTTTTTGACCTTAAAATTTTTTCGTCTCCGATTCAGCTGAATACAAGTTTACTTACTGATTAGGACCTCCTGAATTTCGGAATGGTCTCAGTTGGTCGCTAGCTACAACGGTTCGCTGTGAAAGTGTTCTTATTTCGGCCGCCCTACGTCCTAGGTCATTTTAGAGCACATTTTTGAAATCTGCAGTTCAAAATACATCTGTATGGCGATTTTGAGCTAAATCTATTTTTTGTCGAAAATCACAAAACATCCAAGGCTAACCCCTTTGTTCTTTTTTGACCTTAAAATTTTTTCGTCTCCGATTCAGCTGAATACAAGTTTACTTACTGATTAGGACCTCCTGAATTTCGGAATGGTCTCAGTTGGTCGCTAGCTACAACGGTTCGCTGTGAAAGTGTTCTTATTTCGGCCGCCCTACGTCCTAGCTCATTTTAGAGCATATTTTTGAAATCTGCAGTTCAAAATATATCTGTATGGCGATTTTGAGCTAAATCTATTTTTTGTCGAAAATCACAAAACATCCAAGGCTAACCCCTTTGTTCTTTTTTGACCTTAAAATTTTTTCGTCTCCGATTCAGCTGAATACAAGTTTACTTACTGATTAGGATCTCCTGAATTTCGGAATGGTCTCAGTTGGTCGCTAGCTACAACGGTTCGCTGTGAAAGTGTTCTTATTTCGGCCGCCCTACGTCCTAGCTCATTTTAGAGCACATTTTGAAATCTGCAGTTCAAAATATATCTGTATGGCGATTTTGAGCTAAATCTATTTTTTGTCGAAAATCACAAAACATCCAAGGCTAACCCTTTGTTCTTTTTTGACCTAAAAATTTTTTCGTCTCCGATTCAGCTGAATACAAGTTTACTTACTGATTAGGATCTCCTGAATTTCGGAATGGTCTCAGTTGGTCGCTAGCTACAACGGTTCGCTGTGAAAGTGTTCTTATTTCGGCCGCCCTACGTCCTAGCTCATTTTAGAGCACATTTTTGAAATCTGCAGTTCAAAATACATCTGTATGGCGATTTTGAGCTAAATCTATTTTTTGTCGAAAATCACAAAACATCCAAGGCTAACCCCTTTGTTCTTTTTTGACCTAAAAATTTTTTCGTCTCCGATTCAGCTGAATACAAGTTTACTTACTGATTAGGATCTCCTGAATTCGGAATGGTCTCAGTTGGTCGCTAGCTATAACGGTTCGCTGTGAAAGTGTCCTTATTTCGGCCGCCCGACGACCTAGCTTATTTTAGAGCACATTTTTGAAATCTGCAGTTCAAAATACATCTGTATGGCGATTTTGAGCTAAATCTATTTTTTGTCGAAAATCACAAAACATCCAAGGCTAACCCCTTTGTTCTTTTTTTACCTAAAAATTTTTTCGTCTCCGATTCAGCTGAATACAAGTTTACTTACTGATTAGGACCTCCTGAATTTCGGAATGGTCTCAGTTGGTCGCTAGCTATAACGGTTGCGCTGTGAAAGTGTCCTTATTTCGGCCGCCCTACGACCTAACTTATTTTAGAGCACATTTTTGAAATCTGCAGTTCAAAATACATCTGTATGGCAATTTTGAGCTAAATCTATTTTTTGTCGAAAATCACGAAACATCCAAGGCTAACCCCTTTGTTCTTTTTTGACCTTAAAATATTTTCGTCTCCGATTCAGCTGAATACAAGTATACTTACTGATTAGGATCTCCTGAATTTCGGAATGGTCTCAGTTGGTCGCTAGCTATAACGGTTCGCTGTGAAAGTGTCCTTATTTCGGCCGCCCTACGACCTAGCTTATTTTAGAGCACATTTTTGAAATCTGCAGTTCAAAATACATCTGTATGGCGATTTTGAGCTAAATCTATTTTTTGTCGAAAATCACAAAACATCCAAGGCTAACCCCTTTGTTCTTTTTTGACCTTAAAATTTTTTCGTCTCCGATTCAGCTGAATACATGTTTACTTACTGATTAGGACCTCCTGAATTTCGGAATGGTCTCAGTTGGTCGCTAGCTATAACGGTCCGCTGTGAAAGTGTCCTTATTTCGGCCGCCCTACGACCTAGCTTATTTTAGAGCACATTTTTGAAATCTGCAGTTCAAAATACATCTGTATGGCGATTTTGAGCTAAATCTATTTTTTGTCGAAAATCACGAAACATCCAAGGCTAACCCCTTTCTTCTTTTTTGACCTTAAAATTTTTTCGTCTCCGATTCAGCTGAATACAAGTATACTTACTGATTAGGATCTCCTGAATTTCGGAATGGTCTCAGTTGGTCGCTAGCTATAACGGTTCGCTGTGAAAGTGTCCTTATTTCGGCCGCCCTACGACCTAGCTAATTTTAGAGCACATTTTTGAAATCTGCAGTTCAAAATACATCTGTATGGCGATTTTGAGCTAAATCTATTTTTTGTCGAAAATCACAAAACATCCAAGGCTAACCCCTTTGTTCTTTTTTGACCTTAAAATTTTTTCGTCTCCGATTCAGCTGAATACAAGTTTACTTACTGATTAGGATCTCCTGAATTTCGGAATGGTCTCAGTTGGTCGCTAGCTATAACGGTCCGCTGTGAAAGTGTCCTTATTTCGGCCGCCCTACGACCTAGCTTATTTTAGAGCACATTTTTGAAATCTGCAGTTCAAAATACATCTGTATGGCGATTTAGAGCTAAATCTATATTTTGTCGAAAATCACAAAACATCCAAGGCTAACCCCTTTGTTCTTTTTTGACCTAAAAATTTTTTCGTCTCCGATTCAGCTGAATACAAGTTTACTTACTGATTAGGACCTCCTGAATTTCGGAATGGTCTCAGTTGGTCGCTAGCTATAACGGTTCGCTGTGAAAGTGTCCTTATTTCGGCCGCCCGACGACCTAGCTTATTTTAGAGCACATTTTTGAAATCTGCAGTTCAAAATACATCTGTATGGCGATTTTGAGCTAAATCTATTTTTTGTCGAAAATCACAAAACATCCAAGGCTAACCCTTTGTTCTTTTTTGACCTAAAAATTTTTTCGTCTCCAATTCAGCTGAATACAAGTTTACTTACTGATTAGGACCTCCTGAATTTCGGAATGGTCTCAGTTGGTCGCTAGCTATAACGGTGCGCTGTGGAAGTGTCCTTATTTCGGCCGCCCTACGACCTAGCTTATTTTAGAGCACATTTTTGAAATCTGCAGTTCAAAATACATCTGTATGGCAATTTTGAGCTAAATCTATTTTTTGTCGAAAATCACGAAACATCCAAGGCTAACCCCTTTGTTCTTTTTTGACCTTAAAATTTTTTCGTCTCCGATTCAGCTGAATACAAGTATACTTACTGATTAGGATCTCCTGAATTTCGGAATGGTCTCAGTTGGTCGCTAGCTATAACGGTTCGCTGTGAAAGTGTCCTTATTTCGGCCGCCCTACGACCTAGCTTATTTTAGAGCACATTTTTGAAATCTGCAGTTCAAAATACATCTGTATGGCAATTTTGAGCTAAATCTATTTTTTGTCGAAAATCACAAAACATCCAAGGCTAACCCCTTTGTTCTTTTTTGACCTTAAAATTTTTTCGTCTCCGATTCAGCTGAATACAAGTTTACTTACTGATTAGGACCTCCTGAATTTCGGAATGGTCTCAGTTGGTCGCTAGCTATAACGGTTCGCTGTGAAAGTGTCCTTATTTCGGCCGCCCTACGACCTAGCTCATTTTAGAGCACATTTTCGAAATCTGCAGTTCAAAATACACCTGTATGGCGATTTTGAGCTAAATCTATTTTTTGTCGAAAATCACAAAACATCCAAGGCTAACCCCTTTGTTCTTTTTTGACCTTAAAATTTTTTCGTCTCCGATTCAGCTGAATACAAGTTTACTTACTCATTAGGACCTCCTGAATTTCGGAATGATCTCAGTTGGTCKCTAGCYACAACGGTTCGCTGTGAAAGTGTTCTTATTTCCGCCACCCTACGTCCTAGCTCATTTTAGAGCACATTTTCGAAATCTGCAGTTCAAAATACACCTGTATGGCGATTTTGAGCTAAATCTATTTTTTGTCGAAAATCACAAAACATCCAAGGCTTGTTCTTTTTTGACCTTAAAATTTAGTCCCTTTTGCTCTACGACTTACCGTTTCTCAGATATTTGTGTTTGAAGTTTCTCCACTACACAGACCTCCATATTCGTACACTTCCCATGCTCATTAGAAGCAATTTAGAATTTTTGTTGTTCAAAAGGTTTATTCCCAAAGAGTTGCCGAAATGGTTTGAAAGTAGCGCAAAAAGTAATAAAAATTTTTGTGAGATGATACAGAGTCGATCTCAAAGATACTTACCAGTATAACTACTTAAGACATCCAACAGAAATAATAAATTTGTGCTAATACTGTGTGGTATGGGATTTTTTAAATGAAACAACAATTTATACCATGAATGGACGTAACTTTTATTACCTAGCACATTTATGGATTATGTACACTGACAGCTAGCAAATATACACGAGATTAAAAAAATATTACTTACAACCAAAAACAGAAGCGTATTACAACTAATGGTAAAGAAACACATCCAATCAACGACTATCTATCCACATTTAACAGTTGAAATGAACAATGTCAGCCTAGCTATGCAGCAACGAACAAACAAACCACGATTATCACGTCGTAACAATGAAAATGCGTGTACTAATCACATTAGCCTGCGAAACAAACCTATAGCCCCTAAGTATTGCACCACGTGGCGTACATGCTGTTACGATGAACGAAATAAATACTAATTATTTACAGAAATAAATACACTAAGATGAATGTTGTACAACTCCTGTGTACACAGTTAAAGCTATGTCTTTTATGATTATGCGTGAAAAAAACATTCGACTACAGTTACATTGTACACACTAAGTCTGGTAAGACAGTATGTGGAAATATCAAGAAATAATGAAGGGCAAGCTGAAATTAAAATTTTCAGAACACGTTTTATACTGGATCGAGATAATTTAGATCTACAACTTAAAGAATTTCTCTCATTTTTTAAAGAGACAATATTTTTGCTTTTCACAACTTTTTCGTACTTTTTTTAACATATTCTTCCAATTTCTTTGGGACAACATGTTTATTTATTTTGAGATTTCTCAATAATGTTTTCTCATATAATTATTCAACGATTAAATGTATTCTTTAAACTTTTCCAAAGGACATGCACTCTCTCTTTCTGGTTTCAATTTTGAAGATATTTCTTCAAGGGTTATCAAAATTTCTAGTAGAATTAAAAATTTTCTTCAAATACTCTTTCCAAACAATTTAATTTATTAGCTTACAAGTTGATGATAGGTGGAAAAATGATGAGAAAGAAAATAATTATGAAGAAGCCTTTGGTAATGGGAAAGGTTTCTTAAACAATTAGAAATATTTGTATCATTGGTAAAGACATATTTTAAATTTAAAATTTCTCTCACACAAAAATTAATTTCACTCAACCAGATTCCTCGTATTTTTTTAAAACCAAAGGCTTTCTTTTTAATCTGCAATCATCTCAATCCAGTACTACTCCAAATGAACACAAAACTTTCGTTAGAAAAGCGAATACCCTGCAATTTCCGATAAGATCTTTGTAGTTCCATAGCCAAAACGAAGGTAGGTCGATTTTATAAGAAACGATTAGCATGAACAAAAAATTGTAAGTTAAAACTAAAGCACCAATCTCTCGAAAAGTTCGAATTCACTTTACTGTATGACGCACTTGTCTTTGGGTTGAAGTTCCATTTGAGACAGGTCCTTCTCGATCAAATCATCTTCTTCAATGCTGCAAAGAACAGATTAAACTGTAACCACATTTCGATGACTTTTTTACACCAACAATTTTTTATTATGCTGTTGCAATACTTGATATTCCCATAGAATACTTAATGTCAAGGAATACCTCTATATTTGTCACTTCCTGTTTACCAGTCAAAGAGAAAAAGGAAATGAGTGTCATTGACTGCACATTGACTACAAATATTCCTCACAATGCAAATCAACAATTATGCAGTTTCTGTTTGAAGTTTAATCTGTTTGAATCTATTTCGAAATTAATATTTTTAAACTTTAAAGTTTTTGAAATACCTGATGAAATTTTGTACTCTTTTCTATTATGCTTGAAGAATTTACTGTAACAGAAAATTTACTTACGCTTTCTCTTGAGTATCCAAGTGATGTACCAACTCATCTCTCTTATTCACTATCTGCACGAGCTCGTCCAGCAAAACCTTCTCTCTCGCCCTCTGCTCTTCAGTCTTGCACCAATCTTCTATCGACAGATACTTCTGCAGCTCGGCGTTCAGCATAGCGTACCTCCGTTCCAAGTCTCCCTCCTTCTCACTGAAATTCCACATTTACCACAAAGAACCTTAACCTGCCAAGACGACTTACAGAATATTCAGTTGCATCTGCCGTCTTAGAAGAGCGTTCTTCTTGTTCACCAGCATGAACCATTTGGCCATGAGGGTTTCTTCTTCGTCCACGTTGCTGTGGGATGACTCCATCACATTCCTAAGTTGGACTTCTAAGGCGGCCGCTTCTTTATCTATGGCAAATTGTTCTCTCTCCAAGTCTTCGAGTTCTTTTTCTATCCAGTTTTGTACATCTTTGCTTATCTGAGAAAAAGGAACCACATTTGCGTAACTTGAAGTATATTCTTCACATCTTCAGCCAGTCAAGAAAACTAAATAAAGCCAGTGAATCAATTTCTTCCACTCAAGCTTTTCTTTAGGGTACTGAAGACATGAAGTCTGTTATAAATATGTTACTGAAACTTTGTAATGTAGTGGTTTTAGATTATAAACATGAGTAATCTTGCAAAGTTAAGCAAATGAAGAATGCCATTTGATCTTTTCAAAAACTCATTATAATCAAAAATCCTTCCTAGCTCATGTATAGGGTGAGCAAATAAGAGAAGTAGCCGGTCATATCTCATATACCAGTAGCCCTAGAGCTTTGAGGTAAAAAAGTTCTTAAGTAAAGTGGCCAAGAGAAATTACTGGAAAATATTTTCGAGTTTGTAAAGTGACTACTAGAGAGCGCTGTGGTACCTCCAAATTACAAAATTAATGTTTGTGTCATTTTTAGCCTAATAAATGTTTGCGGTATTCAACATATTAAGATTGTTTGGACTGAAATCTACCATTTTTGTTTACAACATTTTTTTGTTAAATGTCAAATAAAGAAGTGGGGGGTGGAAGAATATTAATATAGAAAATCGCTAATATCTCAGGTTTGGCTTCACCGATTTCAACCGACCAGGTGTCGTTTTCAAGAGCTTATGTGCCTTTATAAAAAGCAGTTTTAAGTGTCAGAACATTAATTGTGTGTTGGCCACAAGAGGGCGTTTTCTGAAGTTACTACCTAAATATCGATTTTTCTCGAAATTTTTAAATGCAAAGATATAAGGCTATTTACTTCATTAAAAGAACAATTGAATATATACTAAAATGGTGAAAACCGCACCACTTAAAAATTTCGAGAAAAATCGATTTTAGGTAGTAATTTCAGAAAATGCCCTCTTGCGCTCAACACACTATGTTCTGACACTTAAAATTGCTTTTTATAAAGGCACATAAACTCTTGAAAATGACACCTCGTTGGTTGAAATCGGTCAAGCCAAACCTGAAATATAAGCGATTTTCTATATTAATATTTACCCGCCCCCCACTCCTTTATTTGACATTTAACACAAAAATGTTCTAAACAAAAATGGTAGATTTTAGTACAAACAATCTTATAATGTTTAATACCGCAGACATTTATTAGGCTAAAAATGACAAGAACATTAATTTTGTAATTTGTAGGTACCAGATCGCTCTCTAGCGGTCACTTTACAAACTCGAAAATATTTTCCAACAATTTCTCTTGGCCACTTTACTTAAGAAATTTTTTACCTCAAAGCTCTAGGGATACTTGTTTATGAGATATGACCGGCCACCTCCCTTATTTGCTCACCCTGTACATATTAGACTTCTGAAACAATTTTCAACAACTCCAAATAAAGCTAGAAGACACTCATTTAAGAGGGGCATTTACTTGGAGCGATCGGGCAGAAATGTAAATTATGCAACCCATATTACCAGCGGGACATGGGACGTGAGAGGGTAACCGATAGGTTGACATCGCGAAAAGATCGTACGAGCAACAGACGGGCTAAACTAATATTCGGAAAATTGCTTGACTGTAGGGTGTGTATAAAAAAGTAAGCATGATATTAGTAACTTACTATGATATTATACAACGTTATTCAAAATATGGAATAACCCATTTATTTCTGTAAATATGAACTATATAACMTTTCATTCTAACTGCATGATTTCTGTAGGMACTTTTATAACAATTTTCCTTCCGCCTCCSCATTGCTTCGGCAGACAGTAAMTTAATGTGAAAGAGCTTTTAACATTAAACTTGTCCCGTGTAMTTACTAATTAGACATACAATCTTAGAAATACAGTCATATCGGAATAGATCGTATACCGCTCGATCATTCCCGACAGGATTGTATCTTAGCCTCACTGTTCAGTGGATACCACAGCGACGGACCTGGTGGGGATGGGCATTCGCATTCTGCTCTAGTGACGGACTCGTGCGAAAGGGTTTGCGGTTTTAGATTTTTTGAATGTTTTTACTCATTTATCGTGCTCATGTTTTTGGTAGTGTACAAAGAAATATGTAGCTACAACGTGGAGTTCGAATTTTTCGTTTATGTGCCTTAGTTTTCGAGAAATAGCTCGCCAAAAATACGGATTTTTAAGGAAAATATAACAACAAATATTTACATTACTGTACCAAATTCAGAAAAAACTCGAACTCTACGTTGTAGCTACATCTTTTGTCATTGCCATGTCGAAATTTCACTTCGAAAAAGTTTCGAATAACTCGGTAAAATGTAAAACGGTAGGTGCTTAAAATGACCCGATTCGCTCTAGGTAAACGCCCCTCTTAAGCATCAAACTATTTTTATGTACTGAAGAAGAAATTTTGATACTATCCAATATTTGAAAAGAAAAAATAATGAAGAAACATCCCCAATTCTAGATTATGTTACACACCTCCGAAAATCCTAAATCTTCAGGTAACTTATCTGGAGTAATAGTTTCTCTCATGATTGGACTAGTCCTCTCGTCATCCGCTTTATTGTCCAAATCCACGATTCCATTCTTCGTCAGTTCTAAAGACAATAAACATGTGTCCTCGAAACCTAAAGGGAAGCATGCAACCCTTACCGTTTTCGCACTGTTTCTCTAACTGTCCCACTTGCTCCACGATCTTCTGGAGCTTATCCTCAGCATCTTCGAAACTTTGCATGGACTCCGGACTTGCTCGTATTATTTCCATGGTGGGGGTGGAGCCCTTGCGCGCTTCGTTAAGTAATCGACGTGCCCTCTCCCTCAATTGGGCCTGTCTCTCTTCTTCAGACTGTAAAGTGTGTATAACAAAAGTGTGACAATGATAAAAATGGTAATAATACTACTAGTAGTAGTACTGTCATTGGTACTAGTAACACTGCTGCTAGTAGTAGTAATTTTACAAGATACATTAGTCAACTTAATTGTGATCCCCACTAAACATACTTTTGTATTTAAGATATAGGATGATAATGCCATCTGTCTGCATTACACTGACATAATGACAAAGCCACCTAGCTGCCTACACTATACCTAAACTGCACTGATGAGCTGTAATGACAGCGAAATAGATCTATCTGCAGTTTATTATTTCCAAAAATAAAGCCTACATTAAAAACTGGAGCACTAAATAGACACCCTACATATCGAAATGCACCGACAAAGTATGACAGGTGATAGACAACGTTTTGTTTTTGATATACATGGAGTTAAAATATTTATTTGTTTATGGCATGAGGTAACATAAAAACAAGTGACTTGGGTTTTTTTTTTGTTGGAGTAATGCAGACCTCTTCCTTTTGAATAGAACTTTTAGGCATATCGATTTTTAGAGAAAAGTCAAACATTTTTATAATTTCCAGTCGGTCAATCTTCAGGAATAATTTCAAAAATAGTTTTTTTAAATGGTACTTGAACACCCTGTAAAATCGCATTTTCTATCACTTGTCAAACGTTGTCGGTGTATTTCTAAGACATCCTGTATACAGGGTGTCCCAAAACCGGCCTGCAAAACTTTAGGAGTACATTCTATTCTTAACAATAATGTTCAATATTCTAACAAACATAATTGAGAAGGGAGCTAGCATCCCTTAAAAGTTTATCCATGAAGGGGAATGTCTCTGAAACCAATAAAGGTAAAAAAGAATAACGAAAATCCAATATTTTCTTCATAAAAAATGTCACCTTGTTAAAAAAAATCGATTCAAAAATTGTACTCTTAATCAAAACCCTAAAAAATGAATTTACAAAAAAGTTTGGTTATTTGGGGATAAAGCCTACAAAAATTTGATTTTTTATCAAGTAAACTGATTTCTTCGCACATACAAACGGTACATAGATATGTTTGATGAGAGCTTAACTAGGCCTGCTAAGCGTTTCTACTTACCTTAGTGGGCGAGGTTGGTTTCGAACCGTCCCTTTTAACCTGTTCCAGCAACTGCCTGGCTCGTTCGCGTTGCTCTGAATGCCTCAATAGCAATTGCTGCACAAGACGCGTCAAAAATGTTTTAATGCCAAACCACACCTTACATCACACAAAAAAACAATTAATATAAAGCTAAGCAAAATGAAGCCCTCACGATCTGCATGGAAAACAGAATTTTCACAACAAGGAAAACCGACTCACCGGGTTGGGTTTGGGAAGCTCGGGCATTTTATTGTCGGGTTCGTTGGATTTATCACTTTCGCCGTTCACTTCGGGCGTCTTAACGTCTCTGTTTTCTTCTTCTTCTTCCTCGTCTGACCCGAATGGATCGCAGAGCTCCCTCCTGGTCATCAGAGGCTGTTTCTTCACCTCCTGTTTCTTGGCGGTTTGGCCAAGTTTATCCTTCGAAGGAGACAGAACTTTGCCTATAATATTCTTAGAGCTAGATAGGATGATGTCTTTTACGTCTTTGACAGAAGTTGGAGACTTCTCCCTTTGCTCCCTGAAAACTTCCGTGTTATCCTTGGTGTCTGTATTCACTGGTAACTGCATCTTTGGCTTGTTCTTCTCCGTGTTCTGTGGTGCTTTGTTCGTTACTGGCTCGCCATTAGCCAACTCCTTCTCTGTGGCTTTTTGGAGCTATATTTTTGAAATAATGAAGGATTATTGAAAAATAAATGAATGAAATGTCTTCAGAAGACGCTTGAAAAGTTCAAAAAGTTGTTTTTATTTTTTTAAGAGGATTATTTAAATATGTTCTGCAATTTCACTGACAATTACAATAAAACAAATTTCTTAGTTCTTGACAAAACTGGGGTGTAAAAAAAAATTCTTCAAATCCCTCCTTTTTGTATGGATGTTTTCACTTTTAAAACTCGATATGCCTAACACGAAATTCCTTTTTATTTCATAGGTATTTTTTGGTTTTTAAAACCATATTTGGTTCATGATAGGTTGTTTCAAACTCTGATGGAGTTTCTACAAAATACAGTCAATTAAATTTTAGAAGAACCACTTTTAATTCACTTTGTGAAGAAACAAAACTTATAACACAATTTCGTTTCTTCAGCTACAACATAAAATTTAGTGACTTTATTTTAAAAAGGCCTTTGAATGAAGAAACTTTTTATGATTCTTTACTATTAAAAAAATTGCCCAGAAAAAAATCATATTCTATTTATTACTGGAAATTTGTTCGGTTGAAATTATTCCAGTTGCTAGCAATTCAACTCATGAAGAAATGCCTTCTCCCTCTGAAGACATGCTTTGGATAGTAAAGGAGCTCATTTAAATTTAAATAAAGATCGATGGGAAAACTTTTCTTCTGTACCAAGAACACTTTAAAGAAATAACTTTAGATTTTTCAATTTGGTTCATATTAAGATTGATGTAATTTCCAGTTAATAAAGAATCGTTTTTAATCATCTTACAGTATTTTTAACACCACAGTTGACAATATGGTTATACAATTTTTTCAGCTGCTGAGAGTTTATAGATTTTTGATTTTGAAAAACAAATTTTGAAGGCATTGTCAAAGAAACACTTAAAAGTGGCAGACTTGAGAGGAAGTTTCTACAATTTTTTTAGTCACTTGTGGTTTATAGTTTTTTTTTAATTTTTTCAGTTAGTCGATTAAAAATTGGCAAGACATTTCTTTGAGCTGGAAAAAATGTAATGTACATACCTGTTGCATTTGTTTGTTCTTTCTCAAGTTAATAATCTCCTGTCCAAACAACTGCATAGTTACATCAGTATCGTTGTCAGTGTTGAACCTTCCAATGACGTAGTTGCTTTCGTCGGTGGTTTTACCAATTTTCTGGACCTCCAATTGATGCCCGGTAAAATGAGCCCGCAACTGATACAAGTACGTCATAACAGCAAGTTTATCCGGTACGGCGAGCATATCCATGTCCGACGGTTCTATTACCCTGGGAATCCCGAGGGTATCACCAGCATCGAACGCTTTCTTGCAGTTCTCTTTCACGTTATGGGGAGAAAGAGACTCAAAATCGCTAATGGAAAGAGAAGACAGATCAAGAAGGAGAATTTTTGGAATTTTCCCAACAACTCACATTAATTCTGGTTTGAAATGATGTATTAAAGCACAGAATGCCATTCCGTTCCTCCAACTGGTAGTGAGGTTCGTAACTTTGACACCGGGGTAGCTTTTCGTCATTTCTTTGCACCATTCAAGAAGATCTTGCCCTAGATATCATCAGCACTAAGAGAAGGACGAAAACTGCAAATATACTCACCTGGTGTGGTCAGTTTTTGCGGTGGCTGAGGCTTTGGCTCGTTACGCTTCAAATCCAACGGTTGCAGCTTCGCGGTGCTTTCTTTTTTCGTCGGTGGTGTAAACTCAATTTCGGGTTCCTCCTCCAAGTTCCCTAAACTGTCGAGTTGCTGCGTGCACAGTTCTGAGTACGAATCCGTGTCCGTCTCTTTAAAATCACTGAATTTCGGGGGCGGAACCTGAGTAACGATCTTTGGCTGTTCACCGATGGGAGAAAACGTTTCAGCCGTGGGCGTTTTTCCATCCAGAGGAAATGATTGTATGCTAGTTACTGAAAAACGGGAAATGAGTCGAAGAACTTCGAGAGGCATCTTTATAGCTTCATACTACTCATCGGGGTGCTGGCAAAGTCTGAACCTGAGAGGCTATTGGTCATCTTCTGCATCTGCTGAGTTACTTCGTTGATGCTGTTCTTCATTGAGTTATCACTTAGGGAGAAGTCTTCATCCTCGAAGTCTTCCAAGGGAGCTATGTCGCTGTTGTTGTTTACGGACATCAAGGATGCCATGGATTGCATGTCTTCGTCTCTATCAAGTCACATCAAGCATTTTTTATGGATAAATAGGAAGAATTTTTTTAAAGACTTTATAATTTTAAGTTGAAGATGGTTATTTGAAAAGCTATATCTCTCTTTTCTTAGTAGTTCCTGTGAGCTTATTAAATAAGGAAATAACAGTGATTTAATTTTCAAACCTTGTATATTTCGCAGTACTTGAAAACAACAGACTTCTAAAGTAATTTCTCTTTGTCAAATTTCATATCAAAAATTGTCATTTTGACTTTCTGTTCTTGCTACCAAATATGATCAATTTTCACTACTTGAAAGTATACACAACTCAGAGTGAAAGATTTTCACGTTCTGTAAATTTTTCTATAATGCAAGGCAAGAGAATGCGACTTCGTCACTGCTAATTTTTATAATCAAGTTAAAAGAATTTTTAAACCTGGCTGAAAATGAAAACATCTTGCAAATATTTTGCAATTTGCAGTTGTCAATGAAAATATCTTAAATAATTTTTAATTGCACATAAATATAAAACATAACAAATAATAAATAATAGAATGGAATGTTTTATACAAAAACAAGGATTTGTAAGCCTCAATATCTCCAAATATTTTCATATATATTTAAATTTTAGCTTGACCCAAACAATCTGAAACATTATTTAAATTCCATTATCAAAGTAAACAAGCTGCTGATGTTTCATAATATAAATACCACCGCTGCACCACATAATTTGATAAGATATCAAAGGCAAAATTACCAGAAGGTTCATAAATTTCACACAAACTTAATTCAAGTGATAAGGAACATGCCTCAAGTTGATTTACTGACTTACGTTGCTTTTCCTTCTCGAAGGAAGACACATGAAAGCGTGCATTCCAACTTGGCACAGCTGATCTTCTTTGTGGTGGGCTTAAAGAGTATTGTCAATTGGTTTTGGGACGATTCTATGCTCGCGTATTTGCGCATATTAATATTAAACACAGCCAACTGCCTCCTCTTTCCGGTAGCAGGTACCTGTAAACATATCCCAACATCGAAGACAAAATTTTTTTGAGAGATTGTGTTGCAAAATTAAGCAGTGCATAATCTCAGACTTAAACTATTTGAGTAAGGATAATGGTAGTATCCGAGTAACAATCATTTGGTTATCTTTTCTTAGTATAATTGTCATCACAGATCATCAAAGTTTTTGAGAAGTATTGGTTTATCATGATTTTTTCTCGTCAAAATGCTGGACTTTTTGTCTATGGTTATGTTGGAGCATGTACCATTGTACAATGAAAATTTGGGTCCATTAAACGGAAAGGAAACCCATTAATCTCACTAATGGCTATAAAGTTTAAGAGGAGACTGAATTATAAAATTGTGCCCATGTTATAGCACAAAATACAGTAAATTAATGATGATTCCACCATAATGAAGCACTGCAATGTAGAAACCAAGCGTACTCACATCTTCAAGTATAAAACTCCAGTCTTTATCTTCTAGTTCGTTTGTGCGTGGATCCTTGAACAGCGTAATCGAAACCTGATGGTTTTCTGGCAACGGCCACACGACCAGGCCCTTGTAGGTGTTCTGCAGCGTGGGTTCCCACTGCATTGGCACGGACACCACCCGTCTGGACCTCCGGGTCCACACCACCGACAGTTTGTGGGGTTCCCTGCGCAAACCAGACAATGCCATCACGTGAAACACACAAAACGTGAACTCACCATTTCGGCGTGAACTCTAGTGAAAGTTGGTGATACGACACTGTGAACTGAAACTTGGCGGCCCGTTTATTTACACGTTGGAGCCGCTTCCACACAGACCCCATTGCTGTTGGGAAAGATAGTCGGAAATGTTACATCGTGTTAAAACTCAGTCGCAGATAAATAGGAAGGTTGATAACCCGGGGCAGATATAGTTTTATCAAAATGTGGCCGAAGGAAATTACAAATGTTTATCTGTAAATGTTTTATCCAGCGAACACATTGTGCTATGCTAATGGATTGTTGTGTAAAAAGCCAATAATTTACATCACTTAAAGGAGAACTTTGACATTACTGTAATTAACCTTGTAGAGTGATTCAGTTGACGCAAGGGTCAAAAATACATTAATAAATATGGAAAAACGTCACTGGCGCGAACAACCTCCCAACTCCATACCTTAATAAATTCGAGAAGTTTTCAGCACAACATCGCGAAATTACGCCGCACTCCGCTCATTTTTCTAAAATGTTTATTTATATTTTTAGAATTAAAAACGAAAGACGTATAGTGATTGACAACTATGGATGGTGATATTGACGTATGGCATGTTTGAAAGTGACATACGTCAAGTGCTGTTGTCAACGCAACTGGTAAGATGAACACCTGTTATATCGATGTTAACTGTTTTACCGACGTCTTAAAAATTATCTACCAACCCWATAGATGGTGCTATCAACATACGGAAAAGTCCCTAAATGATGTTCTTTTCGGTTTATACTGGAATATAATTATTGCCATCTTTATGTTTTTATTACGTTAACTATGGGTTACACAACTTTCTTAGCTAACCTTTTTCTTAAGCTACCTAGAAAATAATCTAAAAAATACAAATGAATTTTTGATATTGTGGTATAAATATGTGGACGATGTTTTTACTATAATAGACAATAACTTTGACATTAATAATTTTACACAAAAATTAAATTCATTATATAAGTCAATAAATTTCACTTTTGAACTAGAAAATGATTCCCAATTGCCATTTCTAGATTTAATAATAACCAAAAATGATACAATCACTTTTAATATTTACACACATATAAATAATTACGTCAAAAACAGTTCTTGTATGCCTTTCAAGTACAAAATATCCGTTTTATACAGTTGTTTGATAAGTCTTGCAGAGAACTTTAAAAGTAGTTACTTTAATATTTGCTAATTTTCCATGATTTTTACGTCTTTGCATTATGCGATATCAATATAATGTCACTACTGATAAGTTTGCCATTTTAATTTGAGATAAAACACTGTTTGTTCATAGGCATCATAAAATTATAAGAAACCTATTATAACAGTAGACATATATTACTGACCTTGATGCTAATTATTAACGGTTAGAACCTTTAATTACATTGTAGATAGAATCACATTCTTAAAAAGAATGGTAACCAGGTAACCCAAATAACATGAAAAACGTTTTTATTGTTATAAAAACACTGATGATAGAAGCAAGATCTGTGTAGGTACTTA
This sequence comes from Rhyzopertha dominica, assembly GCA_025024175.1. Classification (NCBI taxonomy): domain Eukaryota; kingdom Metazoa; phylum Arthropoda; class Insecta; order Coleoptera; family Bostrichidae; genus Rhyzopertha; species Rhyzopertha dominica. The sequence continues at coordinate 65,513,597 of QCXZ01000003.1, read as the reverse complement.
CCACTAACAAAGGTTGTCCATAGAACCATCAAACATGAAGCAGGCATATCCGCAATAACACAAAAATGCATCCGTAAATGATTGTAAAACTGTACGAATATTTACTGTTTTATTATTAAAAAAAGTACTGATTGCATGTGTTAATTTATAGAAGAGTTTGTAATTAAAAAATTGATTTCCTTAAATAACAAGTTTAGTAAAAAAAAACTACAGCAGAAGGCGTACGATTTTTGTACAGATATTTGAACTAATCTATACTTAAAGTTTTCTTCATTGGCTCAATAACAAAAATTTATTTGTTATTTTAACAGAGGACGCCGGCGATCCAAATATTTACAATTCTCAGCTTCAGAACAACGTTGCATCACACACGTGTAGGCTGAAGTAGGGAAAGCTTCTGCAGTTACATTTGCCTTACAGAAACTTCACCTTGTCCTCCCTGCTCGTTGTCCCTTACAATATTACAAGAAAAAATTGTTTTCGTTTAAAATTGGAAAAATGGACGGCAGCAGTCTAAAACACATAATGTTTCTAAACATCTAAGTGTCCTAGAATTATAGTCATTCTAAAGTCAAAACATAAAACAAAGCAATAACCGACAATACAACCTATTTAATTTCTAAAAAAGTAATCTTAGGTCCACTGCAATAGCTTGTCTTACCATTAACACGAAACAAAATTCAAGGAACAGTATTAATGATTAATATCAGCTTGAATATGAATAATTAAGTGATTTAAGATTTTGGGGTCTGAAGAAAATAAAAATAATACATATGGGCAGTGTGCAAACTGAAGTGTACAAAAAAACCAACAGAAGAAATCTACCAAAAAGACAAGAGGACACATAATTTTAATGTGGGTCCTCATCGGTTAGCCTTGCAGAGCCACCCCTGTCACAACAGAGTGCAGATATCGTGCCTTTGGTAGACAGTATTAGTGATACACGCCAATTAAAGTACATCGCGATAAAAGGGCCTATAAGCTTCGACTAATGAGCGAACAAGTTAAAATTTCGAAACAGTGAATAATGCGGTACGAGCAAGAAGGACGACCAGTTCTAAGGGGAGCAGTAAAGTTCCCGAGCTGAACTGGCTGCAGTTTCCAAACCATCCCCTAATTACGAACGGTGGGGAAAAGGGAAGCGGGATATCCCAACGATCCTGCCACTGTAGCTAACAAAGCACCCGCAGGATGCAATTGCGCCAGGTCAACGTGGTCACGATCTGAAGATATCCCGGTTTAACTAGGAAAGGATGGGTGTGTTCGTTAACTTCGGGAATGATCGAACCTCACGAATCCTTCTCAAGAACCGTGCTGCTCGGGACCGTCATTGAATAGGATTTTGTACACTTCTGAACTTGTTTGCGTTTGATGAATTTTGAATCTAATATTGAGCTGGTCTTTGGGATCAAATTAATTGGTTTAATTTATTGGTAGTAATCTTCATTGGTCAATAGAACTTGATGTCTCAACAACGGATGCTCATGATTCGGTTGAATTCAGTTGAACTAAGTTAAACTAGGTTAAGAACATAAGAGAAAAATAAAAACTTACGCTTGCTGATATCTATCAGGAATCCACAAATCGTTGTCCATATCAAGTACTGAACCGCACTGCTCGAAGTTAAAGACTAAAATGAGCAGTTATGCGAATTTAAAGTCGATAGGATGTTGTATAACTACGCATTCCAATTTCAAAAGACGTACAGGGTTCAATACACATTTATGTAATAGAAAAGGTTTAAATAAATACCTGGGTTCTGTTATTGTTGTTAAATATCTGAAGCACTGTTCAAATAATGATGATTTTTGCTGGAATAACAAAAACTGCGACTCGATGATCTATGTTTGTGGGTGTAGAAATTGTTGACGGGGTGTGTTGCAAACAAATAAGCACAGAGTCGTTACGAACCCTAAAACTTCAACACAGTTCTATTCTATTTGGGTAGATTATTTAAAATCCTTATTCCCTTTACTCTTTTTAACTTTATAGAGCGTAAAGTTTACAAATTTGGTTCAAGTTTTAAAATAATGATAAAAAGAGTAAATGGAAGGTGGATTCTAAGTATTATACGTAGAAAAATTTCGTTATGATCTATATGCATAAGATCTAAAATAATATGAAATACCACAAATACCATACCGCTTTCGAAGAGTCGTTTATGTCCCCATCCTCATTAATGACACAAAAGTAGTTTGGCAGATGATTTGACCACTTTAAGCGCATACAAAACGAACTTATCTAAACTAGAATATAATAGTAGATGTTTAAATTCCTAGGAAAATCCATCTCCCCCTAGTTTAAGTGCCAAGTATCCATCCAAAGAACAGCACCAGAAGTAAAAATTTTCCTGTTGCATCTCTTTTCTTTTACGTTATCTTAATACATAAACGAAGTATCATGGTCATACGGATAACTAACGGTAATAAGTACTTTATTACGAAGAAAGCACTGTATCAATAAATATAACCACAATTCAAAAATTTCTTTATTGATGCATCAGTTTTCGAGGTAATACAGAACACCGTTATTTGCACATAAAAAAATTAGCCTATCAGCAAGTCTGTATCAGAACAGAAACTGAGATATACGTTTTAAGTACCAAGAACACATCATGTCTATAAAGTAAACGCCATAAAAATTAGATTTTAGCATCGTTCTAACCAGATTCATTATTGTAACATCACATTTATGATAGATATCATTAATCTAATTACAGTTATCATAAAAAAATCTATTAGACTAACGGTAAAATAAATAAAAAACGATAGTCTTTACATCGTTAAAACTAACAGTCAAATATAGTATTCTAGATTTGAATATCTCCAACACTTTGATTTATAAATATCACCTATAAACATAATTACTCTTCAACATCCAGATCGTCTCTGTTAATTCAGTTAGTATTCACATTCTTTGGATTAGCGTACCCCTCAAAAGCTGTGCTCTAGTCTTGGCAGTTATATGAGGTGGCAAAGCTTTTGAAAGATCGTTTTTGGTCCAGTAGATTAGCTGGTCAACCTATAAAAGTGCCAACGTTTAAATTAACAATAAATTGTACTTTTTTGGAAAATATGTTTTTTTTATTAATATCCAGATAGTTTACACAAAAACGTGCTATATCGTCAAGCTTGAGTGGTGGCACGTTTCGAATTTCTTGGGTAATGACGTTTTTATTTAAATCGCTTGTAGGTTTTGTTAGATCTTTCTCTTACAATCCAAGAAATACATCTGGGACATTTTTAAAGTAGCTTTTCATCAGATATAAATATTTTTCTAAGATGTTTCGGAACACACAAGTTTATTTTTTCTTGTAAAGCGTTATGTTACTTTTGACACAAATAATTTTTTAGTTCAGCGATATGTGACACTAACAGTACAGAAACGGATTACATTTAAAACCTACAAATTTAGATCAAGGATGGGACACTGAGACATCCTATATAATAATTATGATGAAACTTTTGTGCGAGTTCCGCAATTAAGGTGCATATGTATTAGTGTATTTACACGTTTTGTGTAATATCTTCGTTTACAGTATTATTTACTATGGTAAAATGTTAATTCGCTTCTTTCTTGGACAAACCATATTATTTGCTTTTTTACAGAGAATTTTTGTTGAAATTTTGAGAAACATTAAGACATAATCTACGGAGCTAAATTCCAAATTTTCGGCAATCATTTATTCTTCAGAAGATGTCTGATTGGTGGATTGTGAGAGAATCTTTGTAGTCAGTGAAGCAGCTCAATAAGTTTAATAGAGAAGACGAATATCACTTGAGCATAATTTGGAAATGGAACCGATATTCGTGGACGTAACCAGCCAAATGAAACAGCTACTGTAAGAGATGTTAATGGATGGATCCACCAGTCAGATTCCTTCTGAAGAAGCCGACAGTATGATCGCCGAAACATCAAGAGTGAAAAACCTGCATCCTATTAAAAGACCGAAACTCCTTTAAGGAAATTTGTCTAACAGAACAATTATAATTTTATATAAAATATAGTAGAAGTGTAGCATTCTGGTCACTGTTATTTCTTTAGTACAATGTTGATGCCAAAAGGCTCAAGACTAATAAACTAAATAAGATTTGTACCATTTGTACAAACGAGATAAGCTTACTTTGATGTTTTCAGATATTTTGTGTAGCAGCAAACGATAAGTATGTTTTGCTTTTGGGATTCTCATTTTCCCCAGCGTCCTCTACTGGACCACTTCAATATTTACAAGTTTATCTTACATACCTAAACGAGATAATGTACACAGCGACAGAGGAATATTTACAATTCAGCATGATCTAGACTGTTAGGCTGGTAATATGTGGATTTGGTATCGTTCTTTGGGTAATGCGCGGGAAAAACATGATCGTAATACTTTTCGTTTTCGAATTGCAGCGGCTTGGGTCGGGCCTTGTTTTTCTTTTTTGCCGGCTTCCTTGCGTACTTATTGCTCGGCTGCAACGACAGTCTGTGCGGCTCAGCCTTGAAGGTACCGAAAGACGTGTTTTCGTACCTGTTCAGGCTGTAATACTTGCTGTCGTTGGATAGCACGCCTAGATCGTCGAATTCGTAGAAATTTGGTTTACTAAAGTAGGCGCCGTCCCTTTGCTTCTCCTCTAAGCTACTTCTACCATTGAAAGTGTGTGCTGTTTGCTATATTTACAGCATCATGTTAGAAGTGTTAGTATGTAACGGAGAACGGACGAAGAGGAACGAGTCCGGTGTTGCTCTTTGTTCGTTCATGTTCTTTTTTTACAGCTAATGGGTATATTGTGCGACGATCTTCGAGGTCGACGGTAGCGCCACACCACCGGTGGGATTAGAATCAAGTGAGGTGGTTTGAGAATGTGCTGAGGACAGGCGTCTGTTCGGAAAATCAGTGTAATCGTGGTAAATGTTCTGTGTCAAAGAGGGGCTGCAAAGTTATGCCCTTCTCGCTCGGAGAAGGCATATCTTTGCCGAGGTAGTGTTAAGTCGGAAGACTGCAAAGATCGCACACGAAAAGGTTCTTGCAGTAAGTAAGCTGACGTCATTAACGAGTAGAGCGCAGCTCGTTGTAACAAGATCACGAAGGATGTTACATAATAAAACTTTTTCACAGAAAACGTGTATTAAATTGAAACTAAATGAAACTACTAGAAACATTTGGTGGTATATTTAGCTATATTTGGACTCCCTCTCACTATTAATKTTATCTAAAGTTATCTATAGAAGGTGGCAAATCGAAAAAGTACCATAAATCATTATAGAGTGGGAAAGAACTTTTCGGCAAAATCCAAAACACGTTAAGTTTGTTTGTCAGGGGGAGGGGACATTTTGACCCCCTAAGTAGGGGTGTCATTCCATAATTTTTTTTATCAAATGGGAAGTCAAGTGATACCTCATTAGAAGGGGCTTGTCATTCCCTATATACAGTGCTGCTTAGTTTTTGAAAATTGATCCACTCTTTTATAAAACTCTTTTATGAAACTCCAGCAATAATGTGTAAAAGAATTTGTGTGGGACACCCTACTTAGGGGGTTGAAGGTTTTACTATGCTTTTTGCGTCAAAATGTATCTCCCTGACAAACAAACTTGACGTAAGTAAGAATTTAAATAACAATGCCATCTGTCAGCACTGACATGATGACAAAGTCACCTACCTGCCTTAACAGGTACTACTTCCTAAAAGAAGTGACCTGTAGGAAGTAGTACCCGTTAAGGCAGCTAAGTGGCTTTGTCATCATGTCAGTGTAATGCTGACAGATGGCATTGCCATCTAAATTCTTACTTACATCATACCAAGCCTTTCTCACTTCCAATCTAAATAACCACATATGCCATTAACCCATTGTTAAAGAGTTTCTAAAAATCACCGTCCTAGCGCCCAGAATTTTTATGATTTGTCTTATGATTAGCTATTGATGATATTAAATATAACAAGCTTTCTTTATGACAAGCAGAAAAAATGTAGTGGTCTACCAGCTGTGATATCTCCCGAAGAAGAGGTTTCCATAATTCCATATCAGACTGTTTGTCTATAGATGCAAAATGGGAATTTCTCCTAACTAAACTAGACTTAAAAGATTGCTAGTGATGATACTCTTCCTGTGTACGTAGTGTATAAATCTACAGCAAACTCGCATGGATGGAAGATGGCCCTAAAAAAGTCAGACACAATCGTTCAAAATCTAAATGATTTGAGAAGCCATTGTTCGAAGATTGGTTTATTTAATAAGTACAAATACCGTGGTTCAATTCCCAAAGATGTTTTTCCCCCAAGTTTTGGTACTTATAGCACCAAATTCAGACAAGAATTTAAAAGTTGATTGTGCAGCCAGTGGAATTTATCCTAACAAGTCTTGAAACGTCTACCTCAAAACGCAAAAAGTGCAGAAAGTGTTGATGTTTGGACCAACAGCTTGAAAGATTTTTTCAATCCACACGGCAAACAGAAACCAAAGTACAAGCAAACGAAAAAAAATTGCTACTGTTCCAGAAAAAAAACCTATCTTGGCCAGATATAAGGAAAAGGAAGGAAGAGAAAAGGTATACAAAAGAGTGATTGCAGGACCGTCAAATGTGTCCAATAAAAATATTTTACAAAGTAGCAAAAGCCAACCCCAAAAAATAAAATCAAAGATGACTTGTCAAACAAGTATTTAAACTAGCGGGACATATTTCATTCGTTGAAAGATATTTTCGCTTAAATCTAAACTACGTTTTACTTATTGAACAAAAGCAAGTAAAAAATTTAAGCGGATTTTTTGACAAGACAGTTGACAGTTGAACAATTACTATACCTTGCAGTAGTATTCATAAAACAAACCATAAAAATTGTTTTGAGTTTTCACGCCATTCAATGAGTCAGAGTAGTAGTAGTTCAGAAAATTAAAAAAAAAATACCTGTAAACAATTGGATAATGACATACGTATTTACTTTGATTGGAAATGAACTACTGTACCCTTGTAACATCACTAATAAATCATAAGTAGTTATAATATATATAAATATGCTATAAGAATAAAATCTGCGTCACAGAACGAATTCAAAACTTGGCTAGGTTATTATTAATCAATGACGTCACTGAGCGACAACTTCAAACAACCGACAAGTTTACGATCCCAGTAATATTGTATTAAATAGAGAAATTGCAAGTACCAATTCATGTGCGATCGATCCATCATAATAATTAGCAAATGCAAGCATGTGATAGTGTGCGCGTGCATATATATATACAAGGTGCAGTTAGATGTGCTATATACGAGGTGAGTTAGTGTCAATAGTTTCAATCTGCGTGGTAGTCACGTACTTTGCTATAGCCAAATAAGCTGGAAGAAACAGAAAAGGCTGCTATGTACATTATTGTCTCCATTGAATGGACTGGCCATTCTGTTTCTTCCCACCGAGGGGTGTGCAGTAAAATAAGCGAGGCTGCTACAGTGATTAGATTCATGTAGGTGGAAGTAATTTGGCGGAAACGGTATGAGCAGAACCAGATATTTTCAAGTCTAGTATAATCCACCTTGTACATCGTTTTCTACACGTTATTTCACACTTAGGGAGATTCGGTACGTTTAGTGTCTTTTTTCAATTTTTTTGCGAAAAAACGACTTTGTCAGGACACAAATTGGTTAGCTTATCGCCCAAGTGTAACAATTAGACAAATTTAATTAAGTGATAAGTGCATAAAACGATATGTACGTCGAAAATACCGATAATCGGTTATAGATGTTTCTATTTGTTCTAAAAGCCATAATTTTTATTGAAATTACTTACACACACTATTTGCAACCTGCCTAAAAGTCAGTCTCCAAGAGGGTGGCAAACTTTACACCACAGTTTGTTGTTGATTTTATTTAATATTAAATTTTCTGCACAATTTTCTGTCCAAGTAGAATAAATATATAAGAATTTCACTTGAACAACTGTTTTTATTGAAACAAACTATTAAATCGTAAAAACAAGTACACTGGGTTTAAAATATCATGGAGAATCATTGAGCAAAACGCATTTATTTTGAAAACCTTGGAACGTTTCACAAAAATAAACTATCCTGTTAAATAGATCACTCTTGCATAAATCTGGCGGTATATTTTAGATACTTGAATGTTTTTATGTTTGTATGTTTACAGATAGTAGCAAAAATTATATAAAGAAAACCTTATATTTAAAATAACCTTTAAATCAAACAGTATTATACATTTAATTCGCTATGTCTTTGGGTTTATTGAGTTTTTGCGATTGTTATTTTTTTAATTGTTTACATATTACTCGTACTCAAATATATAATTTAAATGACTTTAAAAGATTGTTTAGTTTCAGGCATACTTTGCACTAAAATAAACTTATTATTCCACTTGTAGAATTTTTCAGATAATTAAAATAAACGATTTTTTGATATTTGTAGCAAAATACTACCCCAGCGCCAGTATATTAGCCATTAGCCATGTTATATAATATATAAATATAAACAACGTAAGTTAAAGTATTTAAAATATACCGTTAGATTTATACAACAATAATTTGAATTCGGATATTTCTTTAGAAACACTATTTTGCTTTCGTATTTAATAGGATAGTTTATTGGCTGTGAAACATTACTTTTTCTTCTAATAAATAGAAAACGGCGTTCTATATATGAATACGGTAATTAGGGACAGAGGAAGAGCTACAAAGTACTAAAGCCACACTGAATGTACTAATTGTGGAGCTCCACATTTTTTCAATTGTGTTTATCTTAATTTTTGTTTCCATACCTCACTCATGTTTTAAACTATTGCATAAATCTTATTTGTAAGTTTCCATGGGCGTCGCCAAGGGGGGGGGGACAGGGAGGGGCAGCTGCCMCCCCTCCTTGAAGTCAGACAAAAGAAATAAAGTGAAAATGGCTAGGCAAAATGAGATTTATGTTGTGTGTAGTTTTTAGATTAACTTAGTATATTTATGAATGTATTAAATATTATTAAATTGATTACTGACACCAAATATCCTAAAACAATAACTATAGCTACAGTTTCTACTCTTAAATTTTGCATTACATTCTTATTCAGAGATATAAGTAAGCAAAAAATATATCGATATGTCTTTGTTTTAGGTTCTTAAAATTTTAAATAAATAAAATGCGGCTGATCTACCGGCAAACGAAACTCTTCCATTCATTCAAATTCGAAAACAAAACAACCGCTTGATCTTAAAATCTTGGATAATAAACGTATTAGGGATTAGAACTATTGCCCAGTTCAAATGTACCTCCAATATATCAACTCATATTTGTGTGTTTAAAAAACTGCATAGTTTCTTTTATTTTTACTAAAGTTAATAATACGTTTTAGAATAAAGCATGGGCACTTTATTAAGCGTCAAAATGTGTTTGCCAATCCCACCAAAATAATATCCAAATAATTCACAAATACACCATTAAAATCATAACCATCTAGATACAACTATAACCACATGTATTTCAAGTAAGTTTATAGCAACCTCTATTTCTTTTCATAGCTTTAGGTACACTTCAATTAAAACTAAACTTTTTGTAAAATCTTTTTCGTCTAAATAAGTCTTCTTTTTAGAAATTTTCTGCCGTATCATTTCATTATTGTTATTTAATCTTGTACTTATCTAACGTATGACTTTTTGATATTTCATTACTTATCATTTTACTTATCATTTAAAAAATACTGCAGCTTTTGGCAGCGGATTGTTAATTATATTTATATCAGTAATATTATTCAATATAAAACTCCTGTTTAAAATTTATTGTTAAGTGCAATGTGGTTTACATATTTTTCATAACTTTACGGGATGACTTAGAAGACGATTAGATATTAGCTGAGTGAATCCCTCCAATCTACGAAAACTCCAAAATTTTATGAGGTGTTGTAAAGTGCTAAATCACATAACCCCCGTATCGAAGTCTCGTTTGCACGCATAAAATATACCGATGTTTATTTGCGATATAACGATATATAAAATTTAGCCATTATCTTGTTTTTAATTGTACAATTACAAAAGCAGTTTTTCCCTCCCCGGTTGTTTTTTCTTGCCCCCCCCTCTAACTTGTGAGCTTGTAAGTTTCTACTATAGTACGCTTCAATTTTGTCATTGTTTTGTTGTTATATTTAGGTTTAGTAAAGTGGTGAGTTTATATCATATGCAAGAGATCAATCAAGAAATCTTTCTTCGCAATTCACTGTAATCAAGAAGTCCCTGTACGAAATTGTTCATAACACAATTGTCCTTCACTTTTTGCAGCGTTTTCATTAACGATATTTTTTCGTTCTTATTCAAATTCTTAAAAATCTATTAATGTGCTTCGAAGATCTTACGCCTACATTATTTAATCTGCTATCCTTGAGGTATGACAACAATACCATTTGATTTGATGAAGGTACTAGGGGTATGAGTAGAAAACTACTAGTAAAATTATTAAAATTACGTTTACACTTGAATGTATCGTCAAGAATTTTGTGAATTATTTTGTTATTTCTAGTAACTGGATTTTATCGGTTAGAAATAAAGTTATTAATTCAAAAAGAAGTTTAGATGCCAATGCCATCTGTCAGCTAACACCGACATGATGACAAAGCCATCTAGCTGCCTAAATGGGTATTACTTCCTAAAGGAAGTGCATAGACATGCATTTTAAAGTTGTTATTATTAATATTTCGTTAGAATTCGATTGGAGTTTCAGTCCAATTCGTCCGGCTCTGCCCATACCATTTCACAATGTTCCTACTGAAGATCCAGCAAATACAACTGAAACATCTATTTACAGGTTCTATACTGAGTTCCAAACGAAAAAATCTAAAACAAACGCGACTCTAACCGACCTAGCGTCGCATGGAAACTCCCTACGAATTTAAATAATCGAAACAAAACGTCAGTCAAAAACTTCTCGACAAAGTGCAACTCGTGTGGCAGAACAACGTCCACATACTGACACTGTGCGCCGTGAAATCTGTTTTGAACTTTCGGCGTCTTATTGCCGCAAAGTTGCGCCGTATACTCTCGCACCCCTTGTGATATTCAAATGGCAGCAGTTCGGGTTAGTTTTCAGCTTTCAAAACAGTTAACACTTATACTCGACGACCGTGGCGGGCCTGCCGTGCGCGCAGCAGTCCGTGCCCCGCCATGGTCTCAGGGTGCAGTGCTACACTCTAGTGGGGGGTTGCAGCACCATGGCGGCGAGACGTACCTTCATCGCGTCCGGACTGGCGTGGCCGCGACCTCCGCCCCTGGGCGTCGTCGTGTAGATGGCGTCGGCGGGGATGCCCCCCGGGCCGGTCGAGTTCTTCTCTATGTCGAGCTTCTCGCTGAAAATGCCAAAAATTCAGTTGCCCTCTCGTGGGTCGCGATTTGGAAGTGGGCAGGTTTGAGTTCGGGCGCCGAGACGATTTATTCAGACGCATTACAATTTTAGAGAGCCTTATCGACTTCTAAGTAGCATTTTTAATAATCGGAGTCTAGCGGCAGAATAGGTAACTACTCAAAAACAGTCGCTATTGATGGGCGTTTTCCGCTTTCGTGTACGCATCGCCATTAATTAGTTTTGGGCGACAGCTGAGTTTTATTAGAAAAATAAGTAAACATAAAAAGATGTTACGTGGCAATCGAAAATTAGCTATTCAACGGGGAAAAGAAAGATTCAAGAGTATTATACAAGATGGGGTCCCAGCTAAGCAAAGAAAACAGGGCTGGGTTTGGTTAAAACGGATAAAAGAGAGCGCCACGTGTTTTAGATCACCCACTTTTATAAATTACATATAGTAAGGTCAATGTTTTTACATTGCCTACTTGCTTATGATGCTCCGCATACAACCATTTTTATACAGCTGTTCTCTTTAGAAAATACATAATTAAAAAGTAATATTGCTACAGTCGGAGTGCATGTGCATTTCATGCACCTTATGCATATATGCTGATTTGCCCGTTTTATCTTTTCAATTTACTCTGCAGATCACTGGCCTAGAAATTTAACTAGTGTTCAAAAGGTCCCGGGTTCGAATCCCTGTCAAAGCTGGCAATATTTTTTTCATACAGTATGTTGGCCTATTAACGCATCAACTGTATCTTATGTTCGTTAAAAATACTACTACTTTGCTTATTACAACAAATAACAGCAACCCGCAGTGATTTTGTCGGCAAAGCCAGCGTCAGTATTACTTATATTCGCCATGGCTCGTAAAAATTAACTGTTTCGAAAACACCCACGAGCTTCCTTTATCGGAAGCTATAGAGAGCACCCAAGTAAAAATATGGTTCGCCAGCGAGGTTGTATTTACTTCGCAGCGTTAAAGATAAAAGCGTTACACGATGTTTATGCTGGCGAAAGCTTTCCTTATAGGGGCTATTTTGATAAGAAAGTAAGGGTAGTCGCTGCCTTCTCCGGGGAAGATCAACTTTAGACAATCCGTCAATACAAGACAAACGTAGGGTGAGGGCATGAAAGAACTACCAGGGATAGTTTTAATTTTAAGAGATGCAATTGACAGTTGTAGTTGAGTCGAAATTAAGCAGCAGTAACTCCAGTATTTTTATATCTGTGCAGATTATGATTACTGGACATTGATAACTCAAAATTTCTCGAATTTTTGAGGTTAAATAGCAAGGCTTGTATAATTTTACATTTTCTGGTTCTTCTATAAACTTTAAAGCAACTTTACGTGGCTTTTCGAAACTAATCTTCCTTGTGTTTATTACAGTGCGTTGCTTTTTTGTTGTTACTTTGACATTAGTCTGATGATGGCAGATGTCTTTTACGTTTATGTTGTTCTGTAGCAATAATTTTGGTGTTATCAAAGTCAAAAGTGTGGTCAGTGTGTTCTTAATGGTTTTTTTAAAGCTGTGTAGTTCTTATTATATTTATGTTGTTGTACCCTGTTTTTAAATATTCTCCTTTTTGTCCTACATAGTGTTTGTTACATTATTTACATTGTATGCTGAATATTTTGTGCGTTCTTGTTGTGTTTAGTGTTTTGGTTCTTACCATCTACCCATCCAGACAATAATGGCAAAGGAACAACCTTATGGGTACACTTTATGTTAATATCAAAATTGTAAATGTCATATTGACTTCATGCCATTGGTTATTACCTCAACCAACAGTAGTTACTAGGCGGGAAACATGGCTAAATGCCTCAATTTTTTACTGAAAATATTATCAAAATCTTAAAAAATTTGTTTCGGAATTTCCTGATGATTCAAAAGCTACATAAGAAGCTAAAAATAATTCTCATAATATAAGATAATACCAAATCAGAAAGCATTTATTGCAACTAATTTCTCTGTAGCATTAGAAAAAATTTAACATTTATGGCGCATTGTCAGTTGTTAATGCAACTTGAAAAATATTTTTTAAAGTATCTAATTATGACTTTTTTATATTAATAATGCTGTTTAATGTTCAATAGATATGTGTTATGCATTATATTTAGTATATTATAGATTATAATGTACGCAGCATCTCGTAAGTTTTGTGAACACACATTGTCAATAAATAACACTTCGTACGTTATTTCAAGATATTATGCAAAAAATGCAATAATTTAAAATATATACATGAAGCAGCAAAAATAAGCAAAATATGTATTTTTAAATCGGACTGTTTTAATTAAAAAAAACATGAAATACGCCAGAAAAACTCGAAATTTTGCAAATATAATTTAATTGTATTTTTTAAATTATATATTATATTTACTTATAAGGGGTGTTTCAAATAAGTAGTGCCAAAGTTGGGGAGGGTATCGCGACTAAATATACAAGATGTTTCACGAATGATAATGACACTGACGAAATTAAAAATGCAAACCAAAATACATTTGCAGAGGTAACATTGATAATTGTTCATCGTCTTTTAAAATATAAAACGTAGAGAGCTGTATAAATTCATAAATTTTGACATAAATTTGACATGTAAATTCGGTATTGTAAAACAAATTTTATTTTTGAAAAATGTTTATTCAATAATATTAATGTAATAAATGCTCAAAATGTCGCCATCCGCTGTTTTCACAAGCTTGAATTCGCGCCCAAAATGATCTTTTAACGTGCATTAACATTTCTAGAGTGATGGATCTACATGCGTCATGTATTTTATTTTCTAAATGTTCTACACTTTCAATTGGTGTCTGGTATATTTGCTCTTTTACCATTCCCCATAAAAATATCTAAAGGAGTAAGGTCCGGGCTTCTCGGTGGCCAAGGATTAATTGAACCTCTTCCTATCCATCGGTTAGGCAAAACCAAACCAAGATGATTTAGCACTTTTCTATGATAACGCGCAGGTGCCCTATCTTGTTGAAACCATAAATCTTGTCTTACTTGTAAATTTACATTTTGGAGAAGTACCAATAAAATGTTTCTTAAAAAATTTAGATAGGTATTGCCGTTTAAACTATCGGGAAAAAAATAAGGCCCAACAATTTGATTACCCAATATACCAGACATTCGTCGAGTAGATAGTTTGAAAATGTCCTTCTCGAACCCAACGTGGATTTTCTTGGGCATAATAATGCATGTTATGTTTGTTAATTGCACCATTATTAGCAAATCTTACTTCATCTGAGAAGCAAATGTTGTCATAGAATCTCACATTCAAATTTTGGTGTTCCCGAAAAAAGTTACAAAAAGTCAGTCTTTTAGGATAATCTGTTTCCTTTATGGCCTGAACCAATTGCAAGTGATACGGATGAAGTTGATTGCCTTTAATTATTCGGCTTTGACCGATATGAGGATTTTCGTCAWTCATTTCCAATACTCTAATTTCACTGTCAGAGCCTGTTGCTGTTCTTTCTCTTGACTTTTTCAGTGGTGGCCAGTTTGTCCTTAAAGTTAATACAAGTCTCTTGAAAATTGTATCGGCAGGAGCTCTTCTATTTGGAAAACGTTGTCTGTATAAACGGGCAGCAGCGGAAGTATTTTGGGTTGCAATTTTAATTTCGTCAGGGTCATTATCATTCGTGAAACATTCTGTATACTGGAAAATGTAAATGATTCTATGGATATACAATTTTTTTTAGCGATAAATCGAAAGAAGAGTTGCCTAAAGGGATGTCCTGATTTAACCCCGTAGAATTTTTTCCATGGGGTTACTTTTGCGTTATCTTTAATAAAAATGACCTAAATATCTAAACCTTTTGGTGCGAACAAAGCTGGTACAGGGAGGAAGCACCCCCTATAACTCTCTCAAGTGTGACATCACCTCTTTAAAACACAACAACACTTAAAAATTGAATTTCAGTGGCGTGGAACTAAGAGTCCCTAGTCTAAAACCGTCGTAAACTGAATCAAATGCGGGTGTTTAAAGGCTTTTACATCCACATTGTCCCACTTTTCTCCCCACGATTTATCGGGTAAAACTTCTACCTGACGTCGCTCCAACCAAACACAATGCATTGTTTCTCTTCGCTAACCGCGTTTAAAGTTCCCCCCGAGCACAAAAAGCTTCATTTTCACACAGCCGCCGGTGGAACTTCTCACTGTATAAACCGCTAAGCGTTTTTCGAACTTTAATTTGTCACAGACACGTATTTTCGTTATCTCAAATAAAAGGAGTCTTTTAATGAACACTGCACAAAGGAGGAATTGGAAACGTCTGCGGTGGAKTGGATTCTCCGCCGCGGGCTTCCGTGTAATCCGTTTTCGAGTGTATTGGGGGAGGACATCACTTAAAATTTTTTCGGAGGAATTGGTTTAGTGTTTCTCGGAATTTTTTGGTTCTACAATACTTGGTCATCCCAACAATATTTTTTATTTATTTCTATGCTTATCCATAATAATAATAATGCACATATTTTATAGCTATAAATCTCATACTTGTTGGGATTTGAACATTAATGTTTAGGAAAAAATCCAAGTTTTAATGGTACCCGAGCCCGCTTTGTTACTACTAAAATAGCTATTGGTAACGATAATTATATTGATATCTAGTCATAGTTTGGTAAAAGTTGTAACCACGGAGAAAAACAATACCTATAATACATATAATATAATATAATACTTTCAATATAAGATGTAATTATAGAAAACAAATAATAAAATAATTTGAACCAGCATTAGTGTCTTAAAGAATGGTACAGTTTAGAACCTTAAGCACATTATTCTTAGGTATTTAACACTTGTGGTCCTTTCGAGCTAGTTTATGATCAAAGAAAAAACACAAGTTCAATGTTTTCAAGAAGAAGCGGACGTCTAAAGCAGAAGGCAGACCGGAAGACAATGTCGTCATCTGCAGAACTTCAGGAACTGTTGTAATTAAATTAAATTGTCTAGTATCGAAAATGAACAAGAATGAACCTCAAAGGTACAAGCTGATATGTCTAATTTGACACATTTAAAAAAGTCAGTATTATCAGTGCCATTAAGAACGTTAAAAATTGACTATGAAGCTGGCTGAAATTGAAAAGGACTTGCTCATAAAAAAAGATAAAACTGGTACTCCTTGCTCTCAGATCCAAACAACTATGAACAAGTAGTAAAATCTCTGCAAAAGCGTTTTGAACGTCCAGCTGTTATTGTCAAGATGTCAGGAAAATGTCACCAGTAAGTGATCTAGTAGAGTGGATCTAGGAACAGAGATATCCTTTAAGGGAAATTACAAGAAGTAGAGAATTTTCACTACCTTAGCTGTTACTGGTGAGAATCTAGTTATGTAGCTTAAACGTTGTTTTGTTCAAGTGAAGAACACAGAATCGATGATTGTCAATCATTCTAGAAACTACCAGTAAGCATGAGATGGGAATGGGCACAGAAGAACCACAAGTGTTTTAAATGTTTCAAAGAAAGCATTTTGGGCTCAACTGTCACAGAAAGAGACGTTGTGGCATTGATAAATGTACGAAAGGGCATCACCCACCGTTTCACTCAGAAGAACCTCAGTACCAACAGAAAAAATTAATGGAATCTGCTCTATAGAAGAAAAACAAGGCACTCCAAAAATTCTTATTGGGCAGGATAACTGGGAGTTAATTATACCAATTCAGATAAAAAAGGCAAGAAGACTGATCCTGTTGCTTCTTATACCAGACTTGGCTTGGCTAAAACCATTAGAGATAAACCAAATTATACCTTAGTAAGATTGAAAGGTCGTCAAATTTTGCTTGTAACAATAACATATCTCTAGAGAGTTTTCAAATTATCTCAATATCCCCTCTATCCGCTCAGCGAGGGCATATTTCACGTTTATTGTTCCTTTTACGTGCCGTTAGTCCATAAACGTCCAACAGGAAGTAATTAACGAGATCATCGCAATTCGCTCCTAATTACTAGCAATCACGTATCGATCCAAGGTTTGCCTGCCGCTTCATTTCCTTAATTTCTCACCCAATTTACTAACTTACCTATCCATGTCGGAGGGCTTGAAGTCGCCTTTCCCTGGAAATGAAAACGAACATATTAGAACGCACGTTCTTGAATTGTTTGCGAAGCTAATTTAGGTCAGTAATACATTTGAGCTATATCAAAACCCACACAATTTCTTGAAATAGAACGAACTAATTGAAGAAAAGTGATCGACGTCAAGTAATCAGCGAATTTGATATGAAACATATTTTACAAAAAAAAAACATTTTTGTGAAATGGGGAGCCAGGACAAAAAAAAGTTCAAAGTTAATTAATACAGCTGCACATGATTTTCATAAAAATAAATCAACTTCTACCGCAATTCATGATCTATTAGAGATTATAATGAAACGCTTAGAAAACAAATCTAATGTCGCCAGCATGTTTTGATTTTAGTAATGCTTTCGACTCATCAGCTTCTCATAAAGAAAGTAAGAGACCATAGGTCTTAGAGGAGTAACTCAAGCACGGATAGCATCTTATCTAATAAACAGGGCACAAATTGTAAATTTGGAAGGCACTCTGTCTGTAAAAAGAAAAGTAATTTCTGGGGTACAAAAGGGCTCGATCTTTGGCGCTTTATTGTTTATCTCATTCCTGGACGATCTATCACTGAATTGCTCCTCTCAAGTAATAAAATATGCTGATGAAGCAGCTGAATAGATGTTATACTGGTGTACTGACAACGGCTTAGTCCTGAACTTAACAAAACAAACTTAATTAGATTCTTAACAAAGAACGCAAATTAAACTAAATGACAAAATAATTACTCAGATAGGTCAAATTAAMTTTCTCGGWTTAACTATTGATCATAAGCTGACATGGCAACATATGATTGTTTTTTGTTGAGAAGTCTAAAAGATACTGTTAGCATTAGTGTGCTAAAGTTGGTGTATTTTGGGCTTTTTCAATCGTTACTATCGTATGGTTTGTTATTCTGGGGTAACTCAAGTCATGTAATTGAGGTCTTCAAGATACAAAAAAGCACTACGATATATGAAAGGAGTAAGTGCGACTTACTCACGTAAGTCAATTTTTAAAGAATATACGAGTAGAATTCTTACATTACCTAGATTGTATGTTTTCCAGTTGGTTATGTATGTTAAGCAAAATTTGTCGAGTTTTATAAAAATAGTCAAATTCATAATCATAAAACAAGAAGTGCCAATGAAATATGCCAACCTTACGTTCGATTATCACTATCGAAAAATCATCCTAAACACGTAGGTGTAATGTGTTACAAAAAATTTGACGAAAATTTAAACATATGCAAGTCATTAGGAATTTTTTAAAATAAATTGCGAGAATATTTACTAGAGCAAACACTGTTAATGATTTCATAAATGTCTAATAGTTGTTTTACATATTATGATATTATTTTACTTTATGTTTTGTTTTGTATATATGACGACAAGTCTTATAATCAACTTTGTATGATTTAATATGACAATAAAGTAGTAAAGTAAAGATGAGTCTTACTCCACACAGACGACAGTGATGCAGAAGGAAACAACATCCACTACTTTAAAAGGGGCGTTTACCTAGAGCGAAGCGGGTCATTTTAAGCACCTACCGAATTACATTTTACCGAGTTATTCGAAACTTTTTCGAAGTGAAATTTCGACATGGCAATGACAAAAGATGTAGCTACAACGTAGAGTTCAAGTTTTTTCTGAATTTGGTACGGTAATGCAAATATTTGTTGTTATATTTTGCTTAAAAATGCGTATTTTTGGCGAGCTATTTCTCGAAAACTAAGGCACATAAAAGAAAAATTCGAACTCCACGTTGTAGCTACATATTTCTTTGTACAGTACCAAAAACATGAACACGATAAATGAGTAAAAACATTCAAAATATCTAAAACCGCAAACCCCTTTGCACGAGTCCGCAACGAGAGCAAAATGCGAATGCCCATCCCCACCAGGTGCGTCGCATGGTAACCAGTGAACAGTGAGGCCAAGATACAAACCTGTCGGGAATGATCGAGCGGCATACGATCTATTCCGATAGGACTGGATTTCTGATTGTATGTCTAAATACACGTGACCAAGTTGAATGTTAAAAGCTCTTTCACATTAATTTACTGTCTGCCGAAGCAATGGGGAGGCGGAAGGAAAATTATTATAAAAGTTCCTCCAGAAATCATAGTCGACATGTAGTTAGAATGAAATGTTATATAGTTCATATTTACACAAATAAATGGGTTATTCAATATTTTGAATAACCTGGTATAATATCATAGTAAGTTACTAATATCATGCTTACTTTTTTATGCACACACTACACACTAGCCCGTCTGTTGCTCGTATGATCTTTGCGTGATTACAACCTATCGGCTACCCTCTTACGTTCCATGTCCCGCTGGTAATATGGATTGTATAGTTCACATTTCTGCCGGATCGCTTCAAGTAAATGCCCCTCTTAAAGAGGGTAATGAAGTGCCCAATGAAGTGAAATTCAAAAGTCATGCCAAGTTTCAGAAGAAGGTTTTGGTATGGTTAGCATTCAGTTTAAAGGAAAGGTCCACTACATATATAGTGCCTTCAGAATTAAGTATTGGTCAAAATGCGTGTGTCAACGAATGCGTTAGAAAAAGACTAGTTCCCTTCGTCAAAAAAAATTCATAATGACGGCAAATATCTTCTTTGGCCAGACGTGACAACAGCCCATTATGGCACTCAAACATGTGAAACGTTTCACCAAGAGCATATATAATATATTCCGCATGTGGATAATGTTCCTAACATACCTAAATTGAGCCCGACTGAGAGATTTTGGGCCCTAAAAGAAGAACTACGGAGAAGAATTCTCAGCAAACGTCGCCACATTATAAAAAATAACATTTTGAAACATTAATGCCTAGAATTAAAAAAAAAAAGTGAGATTAGCGGCTGATCATGGGGCGGATTATGTTTTAAAATAATTAATCTTTTTGTGAATGCCATTTTTAATCAATTTATTAACCAGTAGTTCAAAGAATAAATTTTTGAATTTGTACGGATTTTTTGCTGTGCATAAGGTTGTGACATACCGATAACTTCATCGATCTTTCATTTAAATGTCTAAGCACACCCCAATAGCATGGCGTGTGCAATTTCTAATTGTCACATAGAAATCTTGCCGTATGACGCGTAGTACGTGATCTGCATCCAGATGCGACGCAGTTCCTGCATTTATGTCACCCGCGTTCGCAAATTAGGCACCTGATTGTTGTCTGTTCTCGAATCGGGAACATAATCTGTGCATAACAGTTTATTGTTGTGGGGTTCTCATCAATATGCGCCAGAGCGGAAAGCAATAAATTTCGGGGGAGTTTCTTGGTCGAAGGTCGTAGGTAGCGGACCGCAGACTTTGCAGAGGTCAGGCTGAGGGTTGCTGCGATAAATAGGGTGCCTGTGCATGCGTTTTCCTGTGCTGACACGGCAATAAAAGATCTGGATACGTGAACCCGCAAGAGTAACGATACTCTTTGCTGTCACCGGTCAGAGGTTAAAACTTTTCATAAAGTCAAGGACTGATAGTTTTCTCTTGTCAATATTGGCACTAGAAAGCAATCAACCTTATATTACGTATAAATAACAATTTCAATTTCATTTCGCAGATTTGTTTTTTTTTATTTTCACGATGGTTTGTAAGATAAAAAAAACTGATTTTGTAAGCGAAAATGTACGTACGTCTATGGGGTTTAGAAAAACATTCAAACCCATTGGACAACCTGATTTTGTTCATGAAAATTACCGTTCCAAGGGAAATAAGTAGATTTTAAACAGTGCTCAAATAATTTGACTGTCGTATCACCTAGGGCGTCTCTACTAAGTTGGAATTTGATAATATCTATCGTTCCAGACATGGGTTATTTAGTAAATAAAGAAATAACGTCAAAACTAGCTAAAGTATTAGCAGTCTTATAGAAGATTCTACAGGTGGCATTATTTCCACTTTTGACATTGTCCGTGGCGTTAAAACAAAGTAATCCCCTTCGCTAAAATATTTACAGCAGCACCTGAAACCCTCTTTTTTTGTTGTCGTTGTTGTTTTCAACTATTTGCATGATTTAAACTTACTGTGTTTAATGATATTAGATTTCCCACATTCAAATATGTTTTGTTCCTTGACCTTGTTAAAGTATTGTTTGTATATACTAGATTTTATCTTATAAGGAGCACAACCAATTTCCGACGAAAGTTCGTTTGAATAAGAAATATAATATTATCTTAAATCAATGCTAGTGATAAAAGGTTATAGCAATAAGAATTTGGTCAGTTTTAAATAAAAATGGTCATTCAAATCAAATAAAGTCTCAATTACCATACAGTAAATAGAAGTTGAATTTGCCTTAAGAACAAGGTCTTTTGGAAAAATTAAGAAGGATGCCGATAAAGCATGATATTTTAGTTGCTGACAGTACATACTATAATAATTTAGATAAAATTTTATGTTATATTAAAAATAAAGCACGTTTAGAAAGTGAAGGTGTTTACAAAATTACTTGTTCTTGCAGCAGCGTAAAAGAAAGGTAGGGAGACGCGTTTGATAGAACACGTATTATAGATGCTGAAAGCATTTACCGCCTTGTGCATTACGTAGTTGCAGTACTACTAAATCCTAACTACATATATATTTACAATGATAACTCGCATCACAATTTGCTTCTACAGAAATTCCAAATTAGAACAAATCACATGGGACAAGCTAGCAATGGTCGTTTACAGAACGGTCGCACTAGAACGATAACGCCAACTAATTCTGAATAACCCCGGGCTAGTTTCAATACACCCTTATGTTACGRCTACGATTATATAAAATAGTGTAGTGCACTCTAATGGTCAGATGCACTAGTGCGATATATCAAGCATTAATTGTATTTTTAACACTTTCTCCTGGATAACTTTACTAAGAGTATGGCCTGAGATATCAAAAAGACATTGAAGATGTTTTTAGTGAAGAATGAGTACGATATCTTTATTACAAGCAAAGTTTCAGGTATTTACATGAAATTAATTTTACGTCTTCTTTACGAACACTTGTGTTGCTAGCGCTTATAAGGCTTACTCTAATATTTTATATTCTACTTGTATATCTGCAGTATTTCCCAAAAAAAATATCAATACAATAATTGAGTCTGATAAAGAACGAAAAGAATGGAAACAATTTTCTTTATCGCTAAAATGGACAAAAAAGCCAGGTATTATCATTTTTCCTTGACTGGTGATAATTTTCGTCCAGYTTGATCACTTTATTGCGAATTGGGTAACCAAAAGGTAAATGGGAAAGACATGATTCAGAGAAAAAAATTTTCAGATTTACATTACAGAAGGTGTTCAAAATGTCCTCTATTTATTAATTGGTAGTAATGCAGCCTTGAGTAAAAATTTCTAATGTTCTTTGTAGCATAAGTTCTAAATTTCTGCCCTGATTCGTCCTTTTAAATCTTCTGCATTTTGAGGCCGAGCAGCATAAATACGATTTTTCAGATACCCCCACAGGAAAAAATCAAGCGGCGTCAGATCAGGGGAACGTGCTGGCGATTCTGTTGCTCCGCGCCTACCAATCCATCTGTCTGGAAATATCGCATTCAAATATCCACGAACGTTGACTGCAAAATGTGGCGGTGTACTATCTTGCTGAAACCATATCTGTTCAAAAGGACGCGCAGCATTTTCACGATTAGGGAAGAGGCGAGTAAGTTCTGGTATAATGTTTTCCGCAAGAGCTGTAAATACTTGACCGCATTCAAATCTCCATCGATGAAAAAAGGTCCAATAATGTGCTCACCAGACATTCACTTTCTCAGGGTTTGTGTGTGGACTGGTTCCACCCAATGTGGCCGACCAATATCTGCAATTATGTCTATTCACATTACCATTGAGACAAAATGTCACTTCATCAGGAAACATAATCCAATTTAAAATGTTTTTATCTTCATCAATCATGTTCATAACAGTTTCGCAAAATTCTATCCTACGATCGAAATTATCTTCGCTCAGTTCTTGTAATAAGTGTATGGAGGAAACTTCTCTTTCTTCAAAATTTTCTGAACAGATCTTCTGCTAATAGGGAGAGTGAGAGCACATCCAAAAGGACATTCAAGCTACTGTCATCACTCGCAGCAACCTTTAGACGTCCTGGTTTTTGTCGATTTTTAACACCGCCGGTTTCGTCAAAACGTTGCAACGAACCTTCAGTAGAGTTGTCACAATTATTCTCATTAGAAGAACTTCGGCAAGCTATTTGTGCTCTGAAAACCCGCAAAGCTGCTGGTTTTGATGGTATTTACCCAGAATTCTTGAAAACTTGGGACCGAATGCTTTAAAATGGTTGTTATTGTTCTATAATAATATTTTAGATACATGTACACTTCCAAATTTGTTTCAGAAAACAAAGGTGATTGCTGTCTTAAAATCTGGGAAACCTCCAAATGAAGCAGGAAGTTACCGAGCCATTGCCCTCCTGAGTGTCTGCTATAAATTACTAGAGAAACTACTCTACCAGAGAATAGGTCCTATTATTGAAGACTCACTCCTGAAGGAACAAGCAGGTTTTAGGAAGAACAGAAGTTGCTGTGAGCAAGTCTTGACTCTAACAACATATGCTGAAGTTGGTTTCCAGAAACGATTGAAAACAGGAGTAGTGTTCATAGACTTATCGGCGGCATACGATATTATGTGGAAAGATGGATTGATCCTTAAACTATTTAATACTCTGAAATGTGGAAAGACTGTGAAGCTCATTGAATGAATGCTATCCCAACGCCAGTTCAGAGTGTTTTTGGGAGAGAAMAGTAGCAAATTCAGGATTTTGAATAATGGTCTTCCACAAGGATCGGCTCTGTCGCCTATTCTTTTCMACCTTTACATAAGTGACCTTCCAGTAACTCAATCGAGAAAATTTGTGTATGCAGACGACATGGCATTGGCTTTGCAAAGTAAAGACTTTTCTGTACTTGAATAAAACCTTTCAAGTTACATCGAGATTATGAATTGCTATTTTAAAACCTGGCGCTAGTGCCCTAATCCGTTGAAGACAGAAGTAACTTGCTTTCATCTCAACACTCACCAAAAGAGGAAACAGCTTCAAGTTATGTCAAGTAACATAATTCTTAAACATAACTTGTCGCCAAAATACCTTGGAGTGACCCTAGATACGTCTCTAACGTACAAGAAACATCTAGAAAACGTCAGTAAAAAATTACAGACTAGAAATAACATTCTGCATAAGCTTGCTGGTACAAGTTGGGGTGCAAATGCAAATGTACTCCGTACTTCTGCAACTGCCTTGCTTTATAGCACTGTTGAGCACTGCTGTCCTGTTTGAAAAAACAGTCATCACACAGGAAAAATTGACACTCAGTTAAATACTGCAATGCGACTAATCACTGGAACAATTAAGTCAACTCCATTACCTTGGCTTCCGATTCTTTCAAACATTGCTCCTCCGGAGATTCGCAGACAGTTTGCTACATATAAAGCTTGGCAAAAATATCAATCAGCTCCTAATGAGTTTCTGATTTGCCGAGATCTGCAAGAGCTACCTACAACTCGGCTAACTTCTAGAAAACCTCCATGGACAGAAGATTTCCTTCGTGCTCCTTATACCATTGAAGATGGATGGTGTTCTGTTTGGCAACTTACGAAACATGATATATTCAATCAGCAGCTTATAGACCATCCTACGAAAGAGGTAGCAGGAACTGACCTCCCAAGAAGGTCTTGGGTCACTCTGAATCGCCTTCGCACTGGTCATGGAAAATGCAAGTTTTTTCTTAATAAATAGGATTCATAAATCAGTCCATCTAGTGAATGTGGAGATCCCCTCCAAACAATTGGACATATGATCAACAGATGCCCCCGTACAGCATGGCCTGGTGGTTTTGCGTCTATCCATCGTGTTGATGAAGGTGTTAAAGACTGGCTTAAGACAATAGAGATCTGATTGGAGTTTTCTGCGGTTTTCTTCAATACTCTATCCAGAATAAATACATACATGTATGCTTCTATTACGGATAAAGCGCAAATGCGAGATCTCTTATCGTCGAATGAAAATATTTTTTTTTCAAAGCTTTTATAAAAGTCAACCTTAGTCGCATGAAATTAACAGTACTGTGGAAAGTACTACTTCCGAATAACTTCGCCTTCTATCTCCATAACCAATCATCATCAAAATTTCGATGCGATCATGTTCAGTTAACTGAGGCATTCCGATTGCAAATAACAAAGTGAATGAAAATTATGACCAGTCATATCATATCCAATCATCCCATACTCATTTGAAATCCTGGAGCGATGGTACAAACGGTTGTTTGCGCCAATCTTTCTCTAAGGGTCATTATTTCTAACGCAGGGAACGAAGTAAAATTTATAGCAAACGCTTACCTTCGGTTCAAATCGCAAAGTAATTACCACAGAGAAATGAACTTCCAAAACCATAAAAAATGGGTGGAGCAAAAATTGTTACCAAAGCTACAAAAAAGTGTGCTGGTGATCGATAATGCGCCTTTCACTGAGTATGTTACAAAATTTAAGAGATTTTTTTCAGGCACCTGAAGCAAGTTTCCAATTTGACAGTCTCTCTGCGTTCTCTCGCGAATACTCGAGCGATTTTCATCGGGCCACATTAAAACAAGCATAAACAAATTTTATTCAGCATACACCCCGTTTTGATAACACCCCCAGCGATACAATCCTAACCGCGAGTTCATTACACGTGACTGAATCGCGGCAAAGCGTATTACCGAACTTTCACAAACAGATGAAAACGATAAGCGAAAACAAAAACGCGGCTACCTCGAAAGTTGCTCATTGTGCCCGTATCACGTTCATCATTTTTCAACGCGCGCGCGGGAGTCAAAGTAAGTGCTGCCGTGGACGAATTGCTAACTAGGGCTTTTTAATACTTGATGGACCATTATTCCATTCCGGGGCAGGGTCTAATGCGCCAAAGACAACGAAAAAACTCGTTCAGTCATTGAGGGTGTCAGAATGATTTATTGCGAGGGTGAGTAAATGACTGTGTTATAATTATACGAGCTGGAAAGGCCGGCGCGGATTTTCAAAACTTCGGAGTGTGGGGGATTTGCCCTAATTCGGGAAGAAAAAGTACGATTTCCTACCATAACTCTTTTTGTAAAAAAATTATCAAAATCGGATTAACCATCCAAGAGAAGTTAGAGAGACATTCTACAGGATGTTTCACGAATGATAATGACCCTGACGAAATTAAAAATGCAATCCAAAATACATTCTTATTGCCAATGTGGTTATTTTACATAATGGTATTATTTTAAAAATAAATGGGAATCCAATGGTTCCTGTCACTGTATTTAATAAAAGTCAAAATGTATTCAAATGATAAAAAACAGATATGATTTTGATTTATGGTGAATGCAAGAAAAATGCTTCCGCTGCTGCCCGTTTATACAGACAACGTTTTCCAAATAGGAGAGCTCCTGCCGATACAATTTTCAAGAGACTTTAATTACCTTTAAGGACAAACTAGCCACCATTGAAAATGTCAAGAGAAAGAACAGCAACAGGCCCTGACAATGAAATTAGAGTATTGGAAATGATTGACGAAAATCCTCATATTAGTCAAACGGTAGTCTCAAGAGCAACCGATATTAGTCTGTATTCAGTACACTTCTTCAAAATATAAATTTGCAAGTAACACAAGATCTATGGTTCCAGCAAGATAGAGCACCTGCGCATTATCATAGAATAGTGCGAAATCATCTTGATTTGGTTTTGCCTAACAGATGAATAGGAAAATGTTCAATTAATCCTTGGTCGCCGAGAAGCCCGGACCTTACTCCTTTGGATTTTTTTCTGTGGGTAATGATAAAAGAGCAAGTATACCAAACACTAATCGAAAGAGTAGAACATTTAGAAAAGAAAATAGGTGATGCATGTAGATACATCACTTCAGTAATGTTAATGCATGTTAAAAGATCGTTTTGGGCACGAATTCAAGCTTGTGAAAACAGCGAAGGACGACATTTTGAGCGTTATTACATTAATGTTTTGAATAAACATTTTCRAAAATAAAATTTGTTTTACAATACCGAATTTACTTAAGGCAAATGATGAAGTTTATGTCCAAATTTAGGAATTTATACAGCTCTCTACGTTTTATATTTTCTAGGACGATGAACAATTATCAATGTTACCTCTGCAAATGTATTTTAGGTTGCATTTTTAATTTCGTCAGGGTCATTATCATTCGTGAAACATCCTGTATAAAAAGTATATTATGTACATTTTAGGTTGACTGATGTTCATACATTGACTTCGTTTTAACAGCATATCAGTCCACGTTTTGCATCTATATGAAAAATGATTTTATCATTTCAATCGTTTTAATGTTAAGTATTCAAAAACCTAGCGCTTTTACCCCAGTTTAACAAACATTGCCTGCAAACACCCCATAAACTATTTTAATTCCCAGGCTTATACGTAACTTATTGCACTTGCCCTCGTATTCGCTCGGCAAAAAAAGCGTATCGCACCCTGTACAATAATTGCCCGACATTGCGGATTATCGGGGCTGTCAGCAATCCATGTCGTTGCGGTTTTCGGTACTTCATTACGTCGAATGCATGTGCAGCGGCGAGTTGGGCTGCGGTCCCGTGAACGCCGCCGGTTAATTATTAATTATCGGACCCGTTCCCCGGTAGCACGAACGTTTCATTTACCTTTAATCGCCCCCCGATCGGTTTTATGATTTTTGGCTTCGACGCTAAGTGGTTGATGTCCGGTGATTTGTTAGGTTATTATACGCTGATGTTATTGGATACGGCGAATGGAACCGATTTCGGGGCTACAAACGAACAAATGTTGGTGCGATAGAGAGCGAGTTTTACAAAACATTAAATGCGTATATGGCAGAACAGATATACAGGGCCTAAGTAATACCTACACTATTATATGAAAAAAGAAAAATTCACACTACACCCGTCACAGGCTGACACAAAACCAACCTAGCTAAACATTCTGTCAGCTGACAGTCAGTCTGTGTTCGCCCGGCAACGGCTACGTCCATGATGAACGCGGCTCTGAACATGCTCACCAAAGCAGATGGCGAAACGTCATCGAAGAGAAAATAACTACGACCACGACCGACCAACCCTGAAGTAGACATTTAAAAACATTTTAAGTTGACGCAATCGATACTGTTTGTAATACTGATCATTTGCTTGTGTGTTGTTCTGTATTTTTTGATTCGGAAAAAATGCACCTAAGCATTTTGTATATAGAGATTATTCTAGTTTTAATCTTGCTGATTTTTCTCGCAATGTGTCTCTTATTCAATCGAATGACATGCAAGTGGATATGTTAAATGATGCAATATTGTGTCTGTTCGATTACCATGCACCTTTATCATAATAGCCAGCTACTGAAATAATTAAACCTTTTATAACGTCAATAAAATGTGAAGAATTCTTGATGAAGCTACTTAGCGCAAAATTTTGCCAATATCTAACAAGGACTTGTAACGCTATAATTTAGAAAAAGTTATATTTAGTCCTTTTTTACATTTATTCAATCATTCATTGGTATATGTATTGGTTTAACAGAACAGGTCGTTGCTTCGCGTACTTCATGGTTTACCTCGACCGGTCCTGCTCGAGAATTTCTTGCTCCATTCTTTTTTGTATCTTGATAAGAATCGCGTTCTCAGCTGGAAAAATATATCATTAAACGGCGATACGTTCTCGTGTTAACTTGGAAATAAATCACAATCGAGTAAAAGCTTCGTAGTTAGGTTCCATTTTGAGTGGTTATAGTGTACTCACCGATTTTCGGGATTATTTGGACTAGTTACACGTATATTTGCTGAAATTTCGCACGTTAGGTTGGTGTTTGTGCGTTAGCAAATGTTGCCCGAGCTAGGGGATTCGGAAGCCTACTCGATCATTTGTGTGGAAGTTTAATCACATTTTCTACGCCGATTCTGCATTGTGATTTGACTCTCGACCAGCTGAGGTTACTTGTAAGTTTCATTTAAAATGCTCTCTAGCTAAAGAACCTGATATTCTAGGGTTTTACTGTCGGTTATAATAGTGCCGAATAGTATTTACAACGCTGAAGTACTGTCGTTCTTTGTCGAGGAGTTTCTTCAAGGGCCTGTTATCTCTGGTGATATCGCGGGGCACGGGATTCCATATACAGCCGTTCGCCGTTAGCCTTAGCCTAAGGGAGCCTATCGTCATCGCACCTATTTACTTTTGATGTTCACCAGTTCCTTGTGACCTGAAGAGATCGCCCCGAACTTAAGCTATGTATACTACTTCTTATTTTAATATTTCGTTGAGATTCACGTTCATTCATTGTATATAAATCAATTCATTTTATATTGTACTTTCAAATCTCTTTCTAATTGTCAAGTAATCGAGTATTATTTAACATTAACTTCAATCTTTTGACTAGTTTCGTTAATATTTTGCATTAATGTTTTGCCTTTATAGTTTTGTTTCTACTACAACGGTAGAGTTATGCTTTGATTGTTCAATAGTGTTATAATTTTTAAATTCAATTCGTTTCGGGTCACGATACCCGAAACAGCCTTTTTGTGATTAATTTTCAGATATTTCAGTGGATACCTCGATATACGTATACCGAGGACACCGCTGGATGCATGTAATACATTGGGTTGTATTTTTGTTGAATAGAATTTGTTGAACAATCGTTGGATTTTTTTTGTTGAGATATTCCTGTTAGATCACAGAATTTTTGACATCTTTCACCCGCGGTTCGTGATTGGCGGATATTCGCTTAGCGGTTCAATCACGTGGCGCTCTTGTTTTTTTTACTATCAGTTAATACCCCGCCCATCTCCACTAAAGCTGGCAGCCCGCTTAAGCGCACATATTAATTGATCTTTCGGGTTATATTTTTTCATTAATTGTCACTTAGTTTGTTTTCTTGATTTTTTTTCCTTGTTTTGAAAAAAAAAACGCCACAGACTGCCAATCGTTTGACTATAAATCTTAACAGGATATTAGTTTTGTGGATTTTGGGTAAACCATACAATTTAGGTACCTTGCAAATCAAAACAGTTAAAAACGACTTCTACTCATTCGAAAGATTTGATAATATCAAGAAACATTGGAAGTTTTTTAGGTAATATTGGTATCTTTCCTCATCTAATAATTCCCTGACTTTAGTCTCATAATCTGTCTGGCAACCATTTTTGGATATACGGAGTTAGTCAAAAGTTTGGAAAGCCGGATTATTAACAAAATATTTTTTGCTAATTATTTTTGTTTTCTTAGCCTACTTCTGATTTTTCTGCGGCAACGCATGTGCATTGCAGGATCTGCAGGTATCAATATTGAGTTTTATTAATTTGGTGATCATTCTACAAAAAGGTAAAGTGGCCTCCGTTTTCTTCTTCATGTCTGTTTGAAGTAACTTTCAATGAGTTTAAATGTTTA
Organism: Rhyzopertha dominica; assembly: GCA_025024175.1. Classification (NCBI taxonomy): domain Eukaryota; kingdom Metazoa; phylum Arthropoda; class Insecta; order Coleoptera; family Bostrichidae; genus Rhyzopertha; species Rhyzopertha dominica. The sequence continues at coordinate 65,482,845 of QCXZ01000003.1, read as the reverse complement.
ATTAATAATAGTGGTTCCATTTTAATTTGTAAATATGGCGAAACTCAGTGAAAATGAACGAAATGAAACGGTAATGACCGCGAAATTACTGAATGACCCACTAAGTCGCCTGATTTAAATCCAGTGGATTTTCCTTTGGGAATATTTAACAGATTAGGTGTACAAAGAACAATCGCAAAATCTGCAAGAAGCGGAAGCCATATTCAGACACGAAACCCAAGAAATACCACATAAGTAACTGTACAAAAGAATTGTAATTAAATTAATAAAAACTCATAGTCACACCTGCAGAATCTGATTCGATGATGCTTTTTGTCGTTAATTTTTTCACAAAAATAAGAACAGAAATAAGCCTGTCATACCATATTTTTTTATTAACTCTGTGTATCTCGAAACCAGCTAAAGTTGCGCATTTTGCTATTAACGAATGGATAGAGCTCGTTGCAATGCACATGATGACGTAGTTACCTCGAAACTTTACACCATATTAAGTTTAACATGCCGCCCTCCTTGATAAAAGCGCATGGGAACCGTAGGTCTTCGGTTTTTAGAACTTGATAAACTTCTAACGTGGTTCACACGTAAAGTTATTGTGTCACACATGATATAGTGAATCGAACACAAATGAGACCTTTTAGAAGAGAGTGTTATGCTATTAAGAAAACAAAGTCCTCTTTCTTTTATTTCTGTTGCAACACTTTCGAGAATTTATTCATATTCATTCTGAACGCAGATTATAAACAAGAATTTCAGAATATTACGCTAAGAATTTGACAGCTCACTGTTAGGAAACCACGTTATCAAGATCCAGCTTTCCGCTTCAGCAAAAACAAAAGCAGAACGGGTCCCGTTTTCTTTACTACCAATAACAAAAGCCGGGGACATCGATAAAGATATGGGCAAACACAAACAAGCGATTGTTTTCCGACACATTTCATCCAGCCATGTGAGCAGCATCCCCATATCTTTACTGCCCCTCTCTATATATATTTTTTATACAAAATCGATAATCAGTTAAAATCGCCAGCGGAATGGAGGCGACATAAAGACCTCCGCGTTGCCCGTTATCTTGGAGTTTTGTCCGGCGGAGCGACAACTTATTGTTTCAAAGGCGATTCGATTGCCGAAGCGACAGACAGGAGAAGAGGAAGGAAATAAACGAGACTTACGGGCAAAGCAGCACTTCTCCGTGCGGATGGCGTAAATGCAGGCGCAGACGAGAAGCAGGAAGGCCACCAGGGCGCCGCCAGTCAGGCTCACCAGCGTGCTCATCTGCAGGGGTTCTGAAAAACAAACAGAGGGTGGATACGCATACGGCACACGGATTCCGTATTTGAATTTCATAAAACGTCCCGGCGACCCAGGAGAGGAAGCGTCTTCCGGCGGGTTTGCTTTTTATATTAAAAAGGGATGCCGGAGTGGAAACTGCATACTCCCTCATTTATTAATTTCCAAATACAAATGATAATAATGCATTTATTTTCGTAATGCTAAAATATAATAACAAGCAAAACATAAAATTTTGATTAAAAAAAGTTAAAAAGTTTTTTTTTTCTTGAGTTACAGCCCTTCAAAGCTTGACAGAAAAATTAGATTTTTGTTAATAACACCATAAACAATTAACTATAACGAATTTTATATTGAATGGATTGAAATGTGCATTCATTGTGAAACATCCTGAATCAATTAGGTAGCTTGATTGAACGTATGTGCTTTTGTCTCACTTGATTTATCAGATAACTCCGACAATCGTTTCGACCTAAAATGGTCATTGTCAAAGAGATAACAGCGTTATACTAAACTCAGATGTGCAGAATTTTGTTTGCGTCCCATCTTTTTACCGTGGTTGAAAAATACAGTTGTAAAATCTCTCGCCTGGGTTTGAAGGCCGACTTTATAATTTCGGCAATATCAAAGGCGTACTGGACGTGGGAATTTCTATTTGTGTATTTGCCAAACGTTTTTTCTGATGCTGAGCGTTTTTAATTTACAAAAGTTCTAAAATGTTCAGTTTTTTACCTTTCCTTTTGCAATGCAAAATTTTGACGTCGTGTTCATCCAAGTAGTGGTTATTTCTTATGCAATGGTTAGCAAAACCTGATTGTTCTATGTATATCATGTCACATTGCGTGCATTTCATTTGGTAAATGCCGTTTTTGTTCAATTTATTGGATTTTGGCTTATTGTTAACTGGAATACCTCCCAAATTGCACTTATTAACCTCTATTGCTTTTATTCTCAGTCTATTCAGCCTATTTTTAACACAGAGACTAACCCCTTTGACATAATTTACTGCGGCAAAAATATGTTCTTTTTCATTGATGTTAGCATTGTACAGCATTCTTTGTATTTTAATTTTATATTGCTTTTTAAGTATTTGGTCCACAATTTTTGTATCGTATCCATTGTTAAAGGCTATTTGTTTAATTGTCGTCAATTCTTTATCGAAACTTTCTTTTCTAAGTGGTATATTTGTTAGTTTGTTTATTAAAGTATAAAACACGGAATGCTTCATCTGTAAGGATTTATTTGTAGAAGTCGGGATTGTACATATGACTGTGTTGGTTTTCTATAAATTTCAAAGTCTATTTTACTATTTCTTACCGACGTTCACAAGTCCAGAAATGAAGAACTCCATCCTCTTCTTTTTCTAGGGTAAATTGTATCTTTTTATTTATTGTAAGAGTTTTAAGAATACATCCAACTGCCTGTCAGTTCCCGTCCAAATACAAAAAATATCATGAACATATCTAGTCGAGAATAATACATTTTTAATAATTTCTTGTAGAATGTGTCATTGAACGTAAAATAACTTTGATGTATGCAAATTTCCACAATATTGAGAAGTTCATTTTTTTCTGTGTTTGACAGGTAGCAGTTCTCTATTTTATTTTTGAGGATTGTCAAAAGTTCATTTAGGGGGATAGAAGTGAAAAGATTAGACACATCAAAGGACACAAGAATAGCGTTATTTGCTATTGATAATTCGCGAAACCTACGGAATTCTTCACGCTGTATTTGGACTGGCATTTAATTGATTGTGTCAAAATATTGTTGGTAAATTTTGCATTGCGAAATGAAAGGTAAAAAACTGCACCTTTTAGAACTTTTGGAAATTAAAAAGCTCAGCATTAGAAAAAACATTTGGCAAATACTCAAATAGAAATTCCAACGTCCAGTACGCCTTTGATATTGCCGAAATTATAAAGTTGGCGTTCAAACCCAGGCGAAAGATTTTACAACTGTATTTTACAACCCGTTTAAAAAAGGGAATGTAAACAAAATTCTTTTGTCTCCTTCTTCTGGGCCTATAATATTTTATTAAATAACTACAAATAGAGAACAACAAACCATATGAAAAATACTTACAATAGAAACGGAATTATTCTAAGTTAAACAGCAGTCTTGACTTCATATACATAACCCTAATAATTGTAGGTAAACAATCTTGACAAATATTAAAATATCTTTTAAAATTAAAAAACTGACAGCCAATAATATGAAATCTAAATATGACGAGAAACTGGACAAAAATGGTTTAAAATGGAGGAGATACGCATAAATTTTGGAATGATTATGAATTATTAGAGTTATATATATGAAGTCAAGACTGCTGTTTAACTTAGAATAATTCCGTTTCTATTGTAAGTATTTTTCATATGGTTTGTTGTTCTCTATTTGTAGTTATTTAATAAAATATTATAGACCCAGAAGAAGGAGACAAAAGATCTCCGAAAGCTTGGCATAAGATAAAAGGAGTTTTATTTAGAAGACCGAAACCTGATATATTTAGAAAACATTGTAAATAGTCTTCGAAGAAATAAGGACCTATTGTAACTAAGCTAATTTCTGCTAAGTACTAGATTGACTTTTATTAATGTACTTCATATCAAGCTAGCCACAAGCCTAATTCAATAGTTTTCTACTATTCCATTGTAGCAAAATACAAATTCGCCCATTCAGTAAAAATCTGCTGGTACCAGTACTAAATTACTGTTAGCACTAGTGGATAGCTTGTAAAAAAATGCCTTAAGAATGTGCTTCTAATGAAATTTAAATAATCAATTTATACATGACGCAATTAGCCAGAAGTCAAAAATTGAAGCACAAAAAAATAGGAACGTTAAAAATATATCTATTTATACATGAAAGGTTCTAAACAGTACTGTGCTGTATGTGGATTATTACAGTGCTTTTATCGTACTTATGTAACGTATAAAAAATGTAGAATTATCTTTCGATGTCAATGTTAACCTCATCAAACGAGTAATATTGGAATTTGATTTCTGTAAAAGTTTGAAAACTATGCTATTTAAAGACGTAATTATGGCATGCAGAGTCTGTAAGCATTTACAAAGCTGTTATTCCGCGGTAATCATTATTGGTTCTTGCTGGATGAAACCACATCTACAACGCACTCAATCGGTTCTAAGCTTTAGCACAGAACAGGTAACCCTGTCTCTTGATATAATAAATTCATGAAGTTATGAAAGTAGCAGAGTGAACTTTCCAGCAAACGAATCCAAAAAATTACGTAAATGTGCCAGTTTTTAACTTGATAAGAAAATTAGCACGATCCCACGCCGTGAAAGAAATCTTAACCTGTGTAGCTACAAAAAAAGACGAACTCTGCATGCCTAATGAATCAAGAAGTCTCACTCGCATAATTGCGATTTGCAATTTCAAAAGGGTCTCGTTATTCAAAAGCGGTAATGGAGAATTGTTAAGATAACAATAATACGTATAGCTTCCCGGGTATTTAATTAAAATTTTCTACCCTCATAGCTCCCACGGTTTCCATATAAATTTTGAATGAACGCCCGGAGATGTAGAATACGTCGAGAAAATGTACGGTACGTGTAGCTTTCTTTAGTACAGAAGGAGTTTTATGTATATGCATCTTGCTTACCATTCACATATAACTGTATGGCATGCCTGTCTTTTCCTTTGTCATTTTCTACAGCTAGGAAATATGCCCTGGAATCCATTGCTGATGAATCCTTTATATAAAGGGTGGAAACGTAACAATCTTCTCTCTCCTCCTGCACCATTTCTTCAGCTCGATATCGACCTGAAACAAAAATTAAGTAGTGAATTATAAGGTACATAAGAGTGGATAATTCTTGTCTGGCATTTGTCTTTAGGGCAACAACGAGATCAATTAGCGTTTTAAAACTGTAAGTAGTTTTATTCAAAAGTAATTCAGTTTCAGTACAATAATTTTCAACAATATATATACTTGAAGGGTAAAGATATTATTTTTAGTTTTACGTTGCTAACTGTCAAGGTTGACATGTTTTGATACATTCGTTTTTTTTAAAGCTCGTACTTTTAGCCGTACAGTGCATCATATAAACCTTAAAATTTCCTGCAAAATAAAAAAAAATAACATTAAACATTTAATTTGTTTGATTTTTGACTATATTTTTACAATATGTGACTAAGACGTCACGCTGTAACTATTTTTATACTGAATTTATTGCAGATATTCTTCTATCGTATACTATTTGAGTGCGAAGGCGAAGTCTCTGGTTAAACCCATAACACTTTATAATATTTTTAAAAATTTGGCAGATTTAGTTTTTTATTTTATTTTCACGATGGTTTGTAAAAGAGACTGATTTATACGGGAAAATGTACGTACTAGGCGCCTGGCGATTTATGTCATTTAAAGGAAACTCATTTTTGCCGGTACAACTTATTCAGGGTGATTCATTAAGAATGGGCAATCTCTGAACTGGAGATAAAACACACCAAAATATGGTGATTGAGCTTAAGATGCCTTCTGCAAATGTTGCAGGTTTACGAGATACAGTTGGAAATTTAATTTAAAGTTTCTCAATAATTTTGTGTATTTAAGCAGTATCGTCTGGAAAATTTGCAACTATATGTTTTTTTTGGCAAGAGAATTACGAATTTAATGCTAAATTTATTACTATGTATACAGGGCATTAGTTACACCCTGTTACTTAAGTAAATTACAACATATCTTTCTTGCCTAACAAGTTATGTCTAGAAAATCTAGACTAGAAAATCTAAAAGACAGTTCCATTTTCAATAAAAAAGGCACTCTTGTTTATTTTATGTAACTCTATCAGTTTTTGAGTTATTTGCATTTTAAACATTCTGTGTAGAGACTCCTAAGCCACCGTTATTACTTTGACTTTTTTTCAAGTGTTTTTCGTGTGAAGAAATATTTGACAATTTTACTGTCACTAAGTAAGAGTGTTTATTATATTTTTCTAATTTACGTAGTATTATTTGTAGTAAAAATTCTAAAATAAGAAAATGCCACGACATAATGAATTTTCTAACAGTGACATGCGTGATATGATTTGTGTTTTTGCTCAGTCAAATTATAGTGGACTTGGTGCAGCCAGAAGGTATTTAGAATTATACCCAAATCGAAGACAACCCAATCACAAACTGTTCAGACGTATTTACATCCGCCTAGGCGAAACAGGGTGTTTTCGTCCTAAAAGCTTAAATGGTGCTAGAAAACCTATCAACGTCGATGATGAAGACGAGGTTTCAGTTCGTATTTCGGAAAATCCTGATATCAGTACCCGTCGGTTAAGTGCGGCAACAGGAATAAGCCAATCGTCTATCTGGAGAATTTTAAAGAAAGATAATCTCCAACTATATCACTATACTCCTGACCAAAATTTGTTACCTCAACATTTACCAGTTCGCCTACAGTTTCCTTAATTTATCCTAGGTAAACAAACCGAAAACCAGAATTTTCTTAACAACCTCTTTTTCATCGATGATGCGATGTTTACTAGGCGAGGTGTTTTTAATTGAAAAAATAATCATTTGTGAGACATGCTCTAAAGGAACGACATTTTCAGTATGTATTCAAGGTAAATATTTGGTGTGGTGCGATATCTGACTTTTTACTGGTCCTTTTGCACTTCCTCCTAATCTGAACGGCCCCTCTATTTAAACTTCCTTGAACAAAATTTAAACACACTACTAGAAGATATACCAGTAGCCATAAGGCGGAACATGTGGTTTATGCAAGACSGGGCACCGCCACATTTTTTCTGCCAGTACGCCAATACATGAATGAACATTTTCCTCACCGGTGGATTGGGGGTGGCAGTGAATTTGTGTGCCCACCTAGAAGTCCAGATTTCAGCCCTCTAGACTTCTCAATATGGTCACAAATGAAGGACATGGTTTACAAAGAAACAATTAATTCCATCGAAGAATTACGACAGAAAATTGAAGAAGCTGTTAATATTATTAAAAATAATCGACAAATGTTATTTAATATTCAGGATCTTTAAGGATACGCCTTACGAAGTGTATTGAAGTGGAAGGCGGTCATTTTGAGCATTTACTTTGAAGTTTTCTTTTATTACTGTGACTGATAGCTATTTTTGCCTTTACTCTTGTTACCCTCATTGTAGTAATTTAAAAGAAAAGATTCCTTTTACAACAAACAAAATCCATTAAATGTTTAAAATGCAAATAGCTCAAAAACTGAGGAGTTACATGAAATAAAGAAGAGTGCCTTTCTTATTGAAAATGAAACTGCATTTTAGATTTTCTAGTCTAGTCTAAGAAATCACGCCGTTTATAAACAACTAATTTCGTTTCACAAGATACCGAAATAATTCGAGCAATCCATTTCGTCTCAGTGTCACACTCCGTCATGAAACTCGCGACTAGCAATGCTCTGTAATTTTTTTTACTTTAATAAGCAAACTTTTCAGCTAAACACGCGGAATTTAACAGGATTAGTTGAACGAGTGAGGTATGCGGTGAAACTGCGGCGCGCGGTAAAAAAATGCCGTTATAATTTCTGCACAAAAAGCTGCCGCCTTGTTTGAATGGATAATACCGTTGATAAATTAGGTCCATTAACGAATATGAACGCCGCTCATAGTGGCGTGTTGCAATGGTTGACGCCGCGATTCTGAAGGGAAGGTTGCTATCCCAGGTTGGTATGCTAGCTTTGTATAAAGAATCATACAGATGTAACGTTTTGAGACAAAAATCAAATTAACGTAGTTTGTTCAAAATTTCAACTTTACTTAAACTATGTAAACGATAAACATAATCTCTTAACAATAAAAATATGTTATAATGCAGCTAGCGACCCATGGTCTTCAATCTGCCGTATTTTTGTTCGCAAGTGATTGGGTGGTATAGTAATGCAACTCTCTTACCGTTTTACAACCCTACAATACTATTTACCTTACATTTACAGGCACAGTTGGAACGGCACGCGACCCCTCATAAATCAAACCCTCTCTTTGTGATTTTGCGAATTTCGAGTGCCCGCTTTAAGTCGTTTTTCGTTTGTGTAGTGTATATTATTCTAAGTAGTTTTTAATCATTCGGTTAATAAGAGGTTTTACATCGATCGTTTTCATTTCCGTCTCAAAATGAATTGCACGTAGTTTTAGTAGCAACATTATTTTGAACAAGCAAAGTATATCTAGCTATAATGAGCATTTTTTAATATGCAAAGAAAAATCTCGCATTCCTAAATATTTTTATTTTGATTTTTAACATTCCTGTAATATTTATATCCTGTGAATATGTTGAATGCTGTGCTAGCCGAAAATTATAAACAATACGTTATAATATTTTTACAAAAAAAAGTCTAACAAGATTGCACTGACATAACTTCAATATATTAATTATTATCATCATTACTACTGTCAAATTCTGAATCACTGCTAGCATCATCATTAGCATGTATTATAAAATTTTGAAAATTTGGGGATACAAAGCTATTTTCAATTTCAATAATATACTTAATACAGCTTTTCCACAGTTCTTTTGTTATACTACTTACCTCTCTACGCACTAAATCTACAACTCCCGAACTTAAACGCAGACATGTATTGTTTCTTCGTATTCCTTTTTTAAGCGTACTCCACACTAATTCAATTGGGTTTAGGACGCAATGATATGGTAGCAAACGCATAACTATATGTCCATGTCCTTTCCCTAGTTCATCAACTCGATATTGTTTAGGTATGTTGAGATTTTTTATTATTGCCAACAGATCTTTTTTGGTAACTTTTCCATCAAGAATTTTTCATGTAATCAATTATTTCTATGTTTTTGTAGTTGATGTTGGCGCCTTGGTCATTAATTTTAAATGATAACTCGCGTTATCCATGACTATAACAGATCCTGGTGGTAGCCCTGACAGTAACTGCTGCTGAAACCAAGTTTCAAAAAGTGCAGAGTCCATGTCGCAATGGTAGTCAGCAGAACAATTTTGGATCTGTTTTGCTGACAGTAATAAGCCATTTTCCACCTATCCATCACTTCCTCCCGCATGAAGAATTATAATCCTTTTTCCTCTCGAAGGTGGTGCTTGCAGAACGCAGTTATTTGTCCCATCTGTCATACGTTTTTTTATCAAGTCGTGGGTGGCGTACCACGTTCCATCCAAATATACAATATTAAGATTTTCTTGGCGGTACCTTCTGATTTCGTTTATATAATCCCATCTCATTCTTTTTGTACTTTAATGTACTATAATTAAAACCGATGCTCCTCAAGTATTTTCTGAATCACTCTTCGCAATAACTTATGTCATATCCTAATTCCAAAAGTTTTAATTTCAGACTTGCCGTAGTTGGAACTTTATTTTCCTTATACATTTGGTAAATCACTTTTTTAATTTCTAGCCCAAGCTCTTTAGATATATTTAGACATTTTTCCGAATTGCGTGATTTTCTTGAATTGCCTTTATTTTCAATAAATTCTCTCACAGTCGTGTAGGGGACACCAACCATTTCACTTATCACTTTTAACGGAGCACTGCACCCTTTTTTTGTCAAAAAATTGTATACATTTTTTATGATTTCTTTGGCATCTTGGATAAGGTAACGACGATTCCTTTTGTTTTCTTCAATTTGCACTTCCATGTCAGCGTCAGCAACTTCATTCTGAGCGGTGCTTGGAGCAGCTTTTTCCCAAGGACGGAACATTTTTCGCTTTTCTTGTTTCGCGCACAGAAATACTAAGACTGAATGCAACAAGAGTTTTTCGATGACATCAGTCAATATTTATGATTAAAAGGCTTACTCAAACAAATGCCAGGCAATGGTAACTAGACTGAATGTTTTGGAAATGATGAAAATTAGCTAAGAAATTTGTCTCAAAACTTATGTTGCATACGTTATATAGAACTTTCCTTATAGTAGAGGGATACGGTGACATACATCTTATTCCTTGCATCATATTTAACTTTTCAAAGTAAACCAGTCAAACTTGAAATAACTACCTCTTACAATTTCTAAATTCAGAAGTTTTGTTTAAACACTTACACAGTGTTATAATTTTCACAAAATTAGGTTATCCACAAATAAGTAGCTCAAAGAATAAAGACATAAAATTTACTAAGCAGTATAGAGACACATAATGTTTTTTCTCGAGAATTTACACATCTAGAAGCTTGTCGCAATTGTTTATTACCTACATTTAGTCTGATAATCTATATACGTATATTTGAAACAAAGTTTTTTTTTCTGAAAGCCAAACATTATATTTCAGCACTTAAAAAATAAATAAAGTTTTAGTAGAAACTCCAAAATTTTGTAGAACCCTTTTTGAGAGATTAGCGCTTTCTTTAAGTTTTCGATTAAAATTACAAATAAACATCTATATTTATAAGAGTTATCATAGTTTTCTCAATTTCATATACCTGCAACTTGAAAATTATATTATTTGCTCATTAGAATTATTAGTTTAGACATACGCTCTCATTATAAGATGAATGAAGGATTGTTTTGTTATTATACAATATCAATGCAGCTTTCGCTATATTCGTCGTCCGCTAGCAGTCTGCATAGTTTACAAGCAGTGAATACTTAATCATGAGTTTGCTAATCATGAGGCGTGTGTATGTATGATTTACTAGAAATTAACTTGTGGTGGCGCCCAATTTGCGTGGTGATTACCCAGTCTGATTGAACGAAAATGGAGGTAGCAAGTCACAGCCATTATGTAAACGTTCAATCAGGATGTAATATGCAGTGCCATCCACTCTGGTTATCTGCTAATGCAGATCATTCAAAACAGGAGATCAGTGTGATTTGTGCTAGTCATTAAACTGTTTGTTTCTTGTATGCAATTATGTTTCTGGTTTATTTGTTCCTTATATTGAACTTGTGTTTCTAGGGCTGAGTTGGAATACTTGTTACTGTCTTCTCAAATACTATGATAGCACATTAGTCCTAGCGGTGATGTTGTTCTACAGTTTGCTGTTAGCAATTTATTGTCCGAGTTGAAATAAATTAAAAAAATAATGCTAATTCCTGTTTCATAAATTTTATACATTAATGAGAGGGGGTTCTGAAATAAGGTGATCCAGAAGCTTTTTAAGCAGTACATTATTATTGTATATGGTTCTTGTCCCATTCCTATTGGTTTTCGAATCCGCTAATGTAATCAGAATTAGACATAAACTACAATGATTCATTCGTCTCTTGACGGATGTATTCCGCAGTGTGCAACGCGAATTCGCAGTTCATAATTGAAATGTATCGCTCTTTCGTCCTCGAATTAACACCGAGGTCGTACGCCTGTCCTCGACTGTATTATTTTTATGATGGACGATCCGTTTCGTACCATAAGCGATTCGGCTACCCAGGGAATTTCATAGATGTGTTACTCGGATTGATGGTGAAATCGCAGACTTTTGTGACAGGTCCAATGACCATATTTATATATCGATTTCAACGTGTGACGTACCTCAATCCGGGATAAATAATAGTTATTTATAGCACAACCAAGATAGAAACATTATTTCAGCAATACAGCACTATAACTGAAAATGTCGAGGTCAATAGTACGAATGATAAATATTTACAGTGAACACTTTGTTAAAAGGATGATTTTTTCCCTCCCAAAGGTGAATATTCAGTTATTTCCTGATTTCAAAAATGCATCACACTTGAACAATTTATTGTTTCTGAGTTGAGAAAAGTGTGATAACATACTTGGGTCTTACAAAAAACTTCAGGATAAAAACCATATTCCTTATCGCTAAGTAAGAACAAAAACTCCAGGAGTCTCCATTTTCCTTGTGACTGGCGATAATTTTCATTCACTTTGTTATTTACAGTCGCAATGCCTTAGTTAACTGAACATGATCGCATCGAAATTTTGATGATGATTGGTTATGGAAATAAAAGGCGAAGTTATTCGGAAGTAGTCTACAATGCAATTCTTTAAGATCGTGAACAAATTGCCAGATCAACTGTCATTAGAATATAGAAACATTTTGACGAAAACGGCGGTGTTAAAAATCGTCAAAAACCAGGACGTCCAAAGGTTGCTACGAGTGAGGAAAGTAGCTTGAATGTGCTTTTTTAGATGTGCAAGAAAATCCCAAGTGTTCCGTACAACAGCGTGTTCTCACTCACCATATCAGCAGAAAATCTGTTCGGAAAATTTTGAAAAAAGAGATGTTTCATCCATACAAAATTCACTTATTACAAGAACTAAGCGAAGATGATTTCGACCGTAGCATAGAATTTTGCGTAACTGCTATGAAATTGATAGATGAAGATAGAAACATTTTAAACTGAATTATGTTTTCTGATGAAGCGACTTTTTGCCTCAATGATAATGTGAATACTTGCAGATACTGGTCGAACACAAATCCACATTGAATGGAACAAGTCCACACATAACACCCCCAGAAAGTGAATGTCTGGTGTGGTATTATCGGTGAGCACATTATTGGGCCTTTAAACATCGATGGAAATTTGAATGCGATCAAGTATTTACAGCTCTTGCGTGAACACATTATAACAAAACTTATTCGCCTGTTCCCTAATCGTGAAAATGCTGAACAAATATGGTTTCAGCCAGATGGTGCACCGCCCCATTTTGCAGTCAACGTTCGTGGATATTTGAATGCGATACTTCCAGACAAATGGATTGGTAGGCGAGGAGCGATAGAGTGCCCAGCAAGTTCCCCTGATCTGACGCCGCTTGATTTTTTCCTGTGGGGGTATCTGGTGAAAAATCGTATTTGTGCTAATCGGCTACATAATGCAGAAGATTTAAAAGGACGAATCAGGGCAGAAATTCAGAACTTACCCCCAAATATGCTACAGCAAACTTTTACTCAAGGTTTCTTAATGCCAGGAAGTAAATGGGGAACATTTTGAGTAGTGCTTCGGTCTCGGTGCTACGAGACCGAGACTTAGTGGTCTCGGTCTCGGAAATGCATGGTTTCTTTGGTCTCGGTCTCAGCCTACTTAGTCTCGGTCTCGTGACGAGAGTCTAGGGTTTTCTGATAAGTGGTGGTAATCCTAATATTTTTGAAATCCCGATATGTTCCTTTTACAAGAATATCATCAAAGGCAATATTAGATATATTTACAACAAAAGTGCATCGTAAATACCTTGTAATATATTTTCTATAGCTACACGGTGGTGGTTACTGGTGATTAAGATTCATATTTCGGTATTTGTCCTCTGTAATTTTTTCTTTTAAAATAACAGTGCAGCACACCAAATACATTTGTAAGCCGTATTAAAATTATATGCGATAAATATATTTGTGTTGGCATATGTCAAAATGACCATTATTTATCAGATTCTTATAATATTTTTACATACAGTGATTTAAAAAGTATATACTTTTGTATATATTAATTAAATTAAAATTAATTAATAATTAAAAAAAATCTCAAATTAATTTTTTTTTATCAATAACGGTATCAAGTTGATCTTGCAAGTAACTAAATTTTGCTATCCGCTCCATCACACTTGGTCATAATTGACAACAAAATGCATACAAATTAATGTATTGCGCTATAGCCTTCATAGTATTTATGTACCCACGCAAGATGGCTTGTTGATTTCGTAGTAATTATAATAGTTGATTTGACTGTATTATTGTATTTTATTAATTATTTGTCAGGCCAAAATATTAGATTTAATCTAACAATGCTTTTTGTGCAATTAAAATCAAGTGCGCTGTAGCTGAAATCAAAATTTAGTTACCTACTTCCATCATACAATTATAATTATTTAGAAGAAACTGATATTAATTCTTACATTTTACATTTGTCTTGTTTGGTTTATTTCTTGTAAAATACTTTCTTACGTCGCCGAATATAGAAACCAATGTTTTATTAGAATCGTAGAAAGATATGTTAAAAAAAAATGTTGCCTAGCACTATTCTGATATAGGTATCTACATACACAAACATGATTATTTTATCACGTCTTCGCATATAACTTTTAATACGATTTACAAACGTATAGGTTAGTTAGAGGTACTTTTTTAATAAAGTTATAGGGATTAATACTAAAATAATCATGTACGCTGTACTGCCATTGACCATTGGTTATAAAAACTACTAATTACAAATTATAATATACATTATGATACATTATTGATGCTATCTGCCACGCCACTGTGCGCTATGGAACGCCGATATAGCATTTATTAACAAATCTTTTCATGTAACATTTCAAAAACTATTTTAAATATTCATTTAATGCTTCTTGAATTTACATCAAGCAATTTTTTCTTCGCAAACTAAACTGGATAAAAATGTTTAATGAATTATTTTGTTAGTTTGATAAAAGCGTTGTGCTTATATTTCGAAACAAACATATAATTATTTTTATTCAAGTAACATTTTTATTAACCAAACCTAAATGACAGATTTTAGAACTGAAAGCATCGCCTTTCCTGCAAATTATTACGTCTGTTGATAAATTTAATTCGTCGCTGAAGTACATGTTGCAGCCTGCATTTGCAAGTCCGGGTATGATAAAATTAGAATTCATAAATTATAAAATGGGAAACGTTAAGCGAAAACTTCTGGCACAATATGTATTTATACGGTAAATATTTTCGCTGTTTTTGAGGACATTGCATAGACGTGCAGGTAATATTTTATAATATGCTTTTAAGCCGTTTCTGAAAATTTGCTTTTTCCATAGCCCTAGTACTTGTACTTGACTAGTAGTTTACTGTTACTGTAAATATGTAAAATCTTTCAGATAAAAACTCACTATATAATCTGCAGAGCTTTACCGCTTACCATTTTATTACTACTTGAATTAAAACACTACTAAAATTATGTAAGTAATAGAATTAGGTAAATAATTAAATTATATTGTGCTAATTTAGTGAACTAAAATAATGGGTAAGAATATGATAATTGTGTTATATTTACATTTAAAAGTGTCAAGTTGAAATCATCGTCACTAGTGTAAACAATTTAATCCCACCTTTTTATACATATATTTGTGTAAAAAAACGAGACTCTCGAAATCTCGTATGCTCAGTCTCGGTCTCGTATGGGTCTCGGGTACTTTAATTTCGGTCTCAACCGAGGCGAGACTTTACTAATCTCGGTCTCGTCAGAAGCACTAATTTTGAGCATCTTTTGTAAAGTAAATCTGAAAAAATACTGCAATCTTCACGAAATCATGTTTTCTCTTTTACTTTTTGGGTAGGTACGCGATTCAGAATAAACTGATCAAACTAGACGAAAATTATCACCAGTCAAGGAAAAATGGTAATACCTGGCTTCTTTGTCTATTTTAGCGATAAAGAAAGCTGTTTTCATTCTTTTCGTTCATTGTCAGGCTCAATTATTGTATATTTTACACTTTTCTCAACTTAGAAGCAATAAATTGTACAAGTGTGATACATTTTTGAAATCAGGAAAAATATCCTTTTGAATGATGTGTTTTTGATCCACCTTCCATTAAAAATATGCAACTTGCGCCTATATCTCCAAAACGAAAGCTGACACGTGACACGAGTTGAAAGAGTTCTAGAGAATGCATTTTAATTACCCATAGAGCCATGCATAATTCCAATTTTTTGAGTTACGCCAGTTTGTGATATGAAAAGTTTATGAAAAATGTGTGCGTTAATAGTCATATATCACTTTGTAAAATTGACGACGAAACAAAGCAAATAGAGAAAAGGCAGAAAAGTGGCTTAGAAATGGTATAATCTGACGTAAGAAAGCTAACCGTTGAGACATAAGCAGAAAATGAAAAAGAGAGACTGAAACGCCAGTGTATTATTAGTTGCTACACCACGAACATCGTTTGTAACGCGCCTAAATTTAATATCCATCCTAAGAATCCCCCGGCGAATGTCTCAGTCATCTTCATTGCTCCTCGATCGCACCTAATGCAATAAAATTCAAAACCCCATTTGTCGCCATAAAAGTAAGTGGCCCCTTTTGCATAAACGCCTCTTAAATTCCCATCCGAACTTCCGCCAACTTTACGACTTCATACATCGAAGTTCGGGGTCAGATTGCGGTTGGCCGGGAAAGAGTTTGTCATCGGGGCTGCAGCGAACGACCGCGGTCATTACGCGCATTTGTTTGTCATTTGTCAATGTGCGGCCAACCTGGA
This sequence comes from Rhyzopertha dominica, assembly GCA_025024175.1. Classification (NCBI taxonomy): domain Eukaryota; kingdom Metazoa; phylum Arthropoda; class Insecta; order Coleoptera; family Bostrichidae; genus Rhyzopertha; species Rhyzopertha dominica. The sequence continues at coordinate 65,466,459 of QCXZ01000003.1, read as the reverse complement.
AATCCTCCTGTCCAATCGATAGGCCGGACGATCTCCGCTCCAAGAATTCGTGTTTCGATGTTTTATCGAAGGTGGGCGCGGCAGAAAAACAGCGAACGACGTTGGGAGGTCGTTAATTTGACGTGATCGATGTCTTTGGTGTTGGATTATATGGTTTTTCCATGTCGCTTATTGCTTAGTAATCCAGAAAACGAAGGAAAAATAGCGTGTAATTTTGGCACAGTTGTGGTAACAACATCTGGTAATGATTTCTTCCGGACTGTTATGCCGTGGTCCAAGGTGTCCCTTCTTCTTCTCATACGTTTCGCTGCTCTGCGCTGGCAGCATCTTCAGTGATGTTCATGTTTCGCTGATGTAATCTGAATACAAGTAAGGATGTAATCTGAACTTGTATTCAGATTACATCAGCGAAACCTGAACATCACTGAAGATGGTGCCAGCGAAGTGCAGCGAAACGTATGAGAAGAAGAAGGGACACCTTTAATAATAAAGTTATGAGCAAAAAACGAAAATAAAAAATTTCAGTTTTTTAATATCTCAAAAAGTGCAGCAGATAGATCGGATTCCTTTTTCTAAACAAGAAATAGCTATTTAGCTTTCTTACAGGACATTACAGCAAAGATTCGAGTTACCACTTTTCAGAGGTTTTCAATATATCTTTCGAGATTTTCACATCGTTAAGTGCTCCAAAACAAAATTCAGATACGATCAAAGCGTTTCGTAAACATCTAGTCCATAATTAGTGCGCCAAGTTCGAACCAGATTATCCAACTATTTAATATTTAAGAAGATTACAGTTTACGAGCTAACACACTCGGAACTTTCATAGTTAAATAACTTACCCATTTTACGGCACAGGGACACAGGGCAGTCTGTTAGGTCCTCTATTATTCATAATTTTTTATTACCGACCTCGTTAAACATCTCGACACCTTCGCATTTCTTTATGCTGAAGACACCAGTGTAGTCGTATCCGAAAAAAAATATTTCTGAACTGAGTTAATACTCAGTACTAATGTACATGAAGTGCGGTTGCAAAAATGCAGGAGTATTGCACAACCAATGGCTTGGTTCTGAATAGTTTGAAAACGGAACTAATTTTGTTTTCCACTAAGAGGATTGTTGAAAGTCTCCATGTCAAAATCAATAGTACTACAATTGAGCAGAAGGAGTCGTTTAGGTTCTTTGGTCTTACAGTTGATTCGTACTATTCAGTGTTTTATTATTCGCCAGTTGAGGGGCAGGATAGATTTGGATCAGTTGAGACTATACTATTTTAGTTACGTTCAGTCCTCTCTTAACTATGGAATTCTCTGCTGGGGAAATGCGCGTGGAATTGGGTACTATAACTTTTTTTGAAAATTACGTAAAATGAATCTTGAAGTGCATATATATCGTACGCCATGTTAAAAAAAAACAAAAAAAATATTTGTAGGTAGAGAATTTCAGGTCTGAAATTCGAATCTTAGGAGTCACCGCCAAAACGCTTCTATCCAAAGTTATTCAACTCGTGACGTCAAGTGTCATGTAAACATTACCGAGGAGCGTGCTGTTTAATGGTGTAGCATCATTCTTGTATTGGAAAAGTTTTTGAGTGGAGTTTATTGAAAGGACGATGTAAGAGGTCGCACCAAAAAGTGATTTGTGTAGTTTTACAAGCATCTATTATGTATGGAAAACAGAACAAGTGTTGTTTTGTACATAGTTATAAAAGTACTTCAGTCAGTACAGCTACCAAATTTTTGTAACCGTTTCTCGAGATTATCAACGTATGAGAAAGTTGTTAAGGCCCCTAGACGTGATATACCGAAATCGCAAAGTTTGTTTTTCTGTTGTGAAGATCATCTTAATTTTTACTGTTAGTTTTATTATTCTTTTTGGGGTTTTAAGTGTTTACCATTCAGTTTCCATTTGTTATAGCTTGACGTTTTACGTTGATAGAGGGAAATGTTATAATAGAGAACGACGTTGTTACCCATATATTCGACTTTTAGGCAGACCGGAAACAAGCCGCAAGAACCCCGAAAATAAATGGCAATTTATGTTTATTCTGACCTCTAAAATAAATGTCAAGTTTAGGGTACATTTTGATTTTTACATTTTTATGTTTACAAATAGTATGTTTCCAACAACCCACTGTGGTTAAATTATCAATGCTACGTTAATTTGATAAAAAGTTCACTTATGCTGTTGCTTTTACGTTCCTCATTTCCACCGCGTAGACTCGCTCGTCGCTGTATACATATTCCATAACAATGAACATGCCTTCAGAAGTCATAACTCGTAAGTATTTCACTTTTTCTTGGCGTATTTTAATTCGATTGCCACAAAATGAACGCAAACAACAAACTGGTAAATTGACGGGCTGAGGGTGAAGCGTTACGCGCTGACTCCAGATGTAAACAAGCGGCCATTTACAAGACACCTGACGTCACGGCCATTTTGGCGGTCCCTTTAAATATTCACAATTTTAATATTAAAAATACACCTTACGATCCATTTTTTCGAATTTATAAGCTGTCACAGCTGCTTTGTGGATTAAATGCTACGTATTAATAAGCAATTTCATAAAATATAAATACATCGCAAATACCCAATTGGTCGGGTTATGTGTGGTTAGAAAATGATTCTACGTGCGATGCTAGGTAAGAAAAGAAGGGACTCTTGCAGACCTCTTTTTAAATTTTGACTGTCATTGCTTAGTAACTTCTGTCGTTTATATTAAAACATCTGGTTACTCTTTAGAAAGAGCAGGAGCGGATTTCTATCGTATGAGAGAAAAAACAGAATTCTTACGCCTACACATAGATTAGGTCTGACTGCTATGAGTCGATCGGTCATGCCTATAAAATTGTTTAATAAATTACCAAAATGTGTCAAGTGTATTATTGGTATAAGACAATTTAGGCAATCTGTGTCCACATTGCTACGGAAACACAGTTTTTATTCCTGGAGGCAAATTTGCTAATCTAATATGTATATAATATGTGTTAAATGTTGCATTACTAAGTAAGTATTGTTTCTATTCATCTTTTATTTAATTATGTATTATCTGCTGCTTGTATACTTATGTATAACGATGTGACGTGTGTCATGTCCTTTTGTAGGAGATATAGACAAATAAACAACATGTGTACAGGTGTACATTATTATTAAGAATGTGCCTTCAAATGTTGGATCGGACATAATACTTAAAAAGTTATGGGCAAAAAAGCAAAAAGTGCAGCAGATAGATCGATTTCTTTTTCTAAACAAGAAATAGCTATTCAGCTTTCTTACAGGACATTCAGCAAAGATTCGAGTTAACACTTTTCAGAGGTTTTCAATACACCTTTCGGGACTTCCACATTCGTTAAGTGCTCCAAAACAAAATTCAGATATACGATCAAAGCGTTTCGTAAACATCCAGAGTCCGTAATTAGCGCACCAAGTTCGAACCAGATTATCCAACTATTTAATATTTAAGAAGATTACAGTTTACGAGCTAACACACTCTGAACTTTCATAGTTAAATAACTTACCCATTTCAGCGCCCGCTTGCAGTCTCAAGGATCCCCATTCCCAGGCTACGACCCTGGGCCTGGGATCCGCGCAGACCACCATGCTGAGCTTGGCGGTCTCTCCCTTTTCCACTACAATCTCGGGCATTACTTTGTGCCTAAGCACTTGCGGTGCACCTGCAAACAAAGGCTTGCCGTTAATGCGAGCCGAAGAAACGGCGCAAAAGGCACAGTTAGTGCTTTGTGGAGGGAACCGTTTACCTAAGCGGATTATTGCTGCATCTGCTAATGCAGTTCTTCGGTTTATTTTAATATGGTAATGCTAGTTGCAGAAGTACTTAGGTTGTAGCAGTTGAATTTATTTGCTAAAAAAAGGCCCAAGAGTGAGAAGTTAGAAAAATGATTAAGGTATTCGTTTGTCGTTCTATTTCAATAAACATTGGTGAAGCCTATTACAAATTAATAACAGCTGAAGAATAAAGACCTGAAAGAATAATGTGTGGAACTACGGTTGAGTTGAATGGGCAATGGAGTAAAATCAGAGAAATATAGTGGGGAGAACACGCATAGGCCGACTGCGCATCCCAATTCAGCTGGGACACTCTAATGGTCGCCATGTTGTCCACAGAAACGTCAAAAATCAGACAGTGTTGTCAAATAGCAGTACTTTTTTTGAATTAACAGAACTTTATGTATACCTATAAAAATGATAAATATATGTAAATTTATTTTGAAGTGTAAATGGTACTAGGTATTATTTAAAAATATATAATTATAACAAATAATTACTACAAAAATGTATTAAGGATTATAATATTTACTTGTGCAGGAAGACATCTAGCGACTTCGAACGTTTATTCGATGAACACTCTTTATACAACTCATAACTAAAATTAATGAAACTACCAAATAAAACTAAGAAATAAGTCGTGCAAGCAGAGAACAAAATCACAATCACAATAACTAACGCCACGGGCCACGCAATGTAAACAAAACAATGCTACGAGCTTAGAAGAATAACATGTGGCAACGCCGGTCTGGGAGCTTTGTTTATGTGCTGTGAAACTGATGACAGTTGATTGACGATAGACATTCTCCGTATTAAATTAGCCATTTAATTGATATTTATAGAACATTCCAAGAATAAGTCAAATTGATTTTAGTATTTCAACACTGCTACATCAAATTGGCTCGCATTTACCCTATTTTTAAGTTAAACTGTTGCACAAGATGTCATTATTTAAAGTAAGCGCCAAAAGTTTGACGTTCTCGTGGACAATATGGCAGCCCCCTTGTTTACTAGCATTTGCGCAGATCCATGAGCGTTCTCCCCACTCTAGTTCTCTGAGTAAAATTCACAATATTCTAACCATAATTTCTCAGTCATCTTCTGTAGTTTAATTTCTTTTTGTTTTTGCCATGACTTTTTATACAAACGGATATTCGATAATCTGACATAACTGTCTTAAAGAATCATTCAAAATAAATAAAAATGGTACTTTTTTCTCATATGTCTGAAATGTACCGTTTCGTCAGAAAAAAACAAAAATAACTAACATACCAAAGACAACAGTAATGAAAGCTTTCGATATTTATATCTTTAAAATTAACTAGTGTCGATATTACAGCTTGGAAGTATGCTGCAAGTTCCTTTGATAGTCACAATACTGTGGACTGACGAAGCAACACTTCATAGAGATGGCGCAGTAGGTAAATTTCCATAACAATCATCATTGCTCATTGGTCGAAAGAAAAACCCCTTTTAGTAAAACGTTACAATTTTCAGCGTCGGTTTTCGGTTAACATATGGTGCGGTATTATAGGAAATCGATTAATAGGACCAGTTGAGTTATTTGAACAACCTAACGCAGGCTCATACTTAGAATTTCTAGTTTAGTAAACAAGCGCCAAAGTTATAGCTGCTGAAACGTTCATTTACCTTAATGAGACCCTGCACAAGTACAAGAATGAACTGTAACTGTATATCATCTAGTATAAACTAATAAAAAATATATCAGATCGCTTCATTCTATGATATTAAAAACAGAAACAAGACTGGTTTCGTTTACAGCAAATAGCACCAACTCCAAAGCTGATATTTCCACAAATTCTGAAGAAATAGTTGTTCATTCGTATAGCCAAAAACAGCACCAATATCACTTTAATTATTCAATGCTGGAAAACATAAACTCACCCTAGTTGCAAATTGCCGTTACAACAAAATCCCATATGCACATCAAAAATCAACGAACACTATACACAAATAGAGCAATAGAATTACACTGAATCGCCATACTATATTTTGGAAGTTGCTTCTTATTAAATTTCTAACGCGAACACTCGACGATTCGCACATACTAAAACGCAAATATTCCAGAAGCCACTACAACAAAAAAAAACTGTTTACTCTGACCGTCGTAGTCGTAGCAGCAAAAAACGACAGTGGGCAAAAAACTCCCAGCGCCGGTGCAATCGGAATAATACTTCGATCCTACGACAGGAAACTAATTTTGATGTCTAGGTTAAGCATTTTTGATATTTAGTAGTTTTTAGAACTGCAGAATGGATTTTTGTGTACGCACACCCGATTTTTAAACGTGTTTTGTGATAAAACGCAGAAGGCAGCAGTTACGTTACTTTTTTATATTAAAAATGGCCACGATTTATGTTCTTGTGATTATTACGTTCTCGAAGTAATATTTAATTACAATTGTTATATAATATCAACAAACCATTCAGGTGATATCATATCCAATCATGCTTATTGAAAAATTAAGATTTTTGTTAAGTTTGTGGGAAGACAAAGTAACTATTTTTTTAGTTACTAAATAAACAATACCGGTAAAGTAAAACATAAAATTCAAAATAAGCGTTATTTGTAAAAATTCTAAAAAAAAACCGCTGAAACAAGTACCTAACACATAATGCTATGTCTGAATCGTTTCAAAATAAATCTTTTTTAAATCTGAAGTTTGTAAATAACCCTTCTTTTGAATTATGCGATACTTTATCGAATAGTTTGAAACTCCAATCGTACGAAATAATAAAAATACGTTAGCTATGAGTTTGACACGTTACGGTAAAATCAAGGACATACAGTTTTACGTTTACCACCATGGTATTTTACTCCAGTTGAGCTAATATGGGCTAGAGTTACGTTAGAAGGCATCTAGGAACTAATCGGAAATGAATTTAGCCAGATGTTATTGCTTTAAGAAAATTGAAGAAACATATCTAGAAGATTAAGTATTTTCCGAAAACTTCAGTCAAATAGAATCTTTTATAATAAGCTTAGGAAGAAGTAGCCGCAGGAATACTGAATCTAACGGCATGCAGTAGTTGACATTCTATTTTAATTTATTTTTTACAGTAGTAGTAACTATGGTAGTGATTTATTTTAAATTTTAGGTACATGAATATCATGTAACTTTTAATTTGTAAGTTAATAATAGTTTTTGAGGATTGTTACTGAAAATAAATGAATTACAGAACAATATATCGCTATTACTCGTACAAAGCTAATTTTTTCAGGACAATAAAAAACTATCACGAAATAAACAGCTGTCTGAATAAATTTTATTTTAAGTAGAGGAATTGGCGAATCTAATCAAATCTTTTTTTCCGCGTACACTCCCCCCCCCAAATAATAATTCCCATATTTATCCCGGTCTAATTACGCTGGCGAAACAGGACAACGACGGATTTGCAGAAACCCGAGCGCGCTTTTGATTGATTCGCTTCTAAGGGGAATTCCCGTTTTTCCTTCCGCCCGGTTTATTAAAGGGGCAGTAAATCACCAGCGGTTAATCAATGGAACCGGGAAAAAGGAAAGCGGTTCCTTTCTTATGTGAAATCGAATTTCCCCTATATTGTTTCATCATTTGTTTTGGGTCGATGTTCGTTAAATTGAATAAGGGGCGGCCGTTCCCGATTTTATTATGACTATATGTAATTTTACTGGCCATTATGGGATTTGGCCGGGATTATTTGGGTCGATGGTGGAATTCTGCGTTCTTAAAATAACAAGGAGGCGATCTTGTGTCCAAAAAATACTTACTCGATTTGTAGGCTATAACTTAATTTTGAAAGCATCTCAACGAAATAAGAAAGTAATATTTATCAGTAGTTTAATTCATTTTCTTTCAAAAAAACCCCAAAATTCGCACCCCATTCGGCGTCACTGACTTCTAAAACATACGCAATCATTAAGTTCAAATATTTTCTAGAAATTCCTGCCCCCACATCCTAAATCTTGATTTCCTTGGTCCAAAACTTCAGAGGGCAGTTATCAGCAAAAGGAGGATTATTTGCCCATTTCTCTTTCAAGCTAGAGCGTCTTCTCATTAAGATTAAAATTCAAACTGAAGTTTTATTTGATGAACTAATCAAAGGGGTACAGATGAACTCGGCACCAAGCGTAATCCCCTATAAAATAAACAGGCCATCTCAGCACCGGAGACTTCAGGTAATTTTAAAGCAACACTTTAGATATATAGGTCAATTGGTCACTAGCCGTCCCCAGGCATAGATTTATAATAGCCAGCGTTTAATTATCTTACTGCCGAAATATTATACAACCTACACGGTGAAGAAACAAAGCAAATTATTATATGTATATAACGAATGGACCATACGTTAACAGTAGTTTCCTTGGGCCAAAATAAGACAAAATAAACCAACTTACCTTAAGTATAGCAAACAAAGTTGAGGTTGAGGACAACTATTCTACAAAATCGTTTTGAGCAAGTGTTTGCTGAGTATTGCAAAGGAAATAGTAAAAATACTAAACACCAGTTCAGTAAAAAAAATATAGAAAAATTTATTAACACATTAACATATTTTATTGTTTTAAATTTAGTTTCGTCAACTTTACTGTAGAGTTTGCTTGAGGGTAATTATGAATGATTGCCAACATTAATGCTTGATTTTTCAGATTTATTTTGAGACAAGGTAGCTACCGTTAACATATGGCCCACTCGTTACCGGACACCCTGTATACCTGCCTACGTAAATGATAATTTATCCTTGCTGTTGGCGCTACAAAGATGGATGGACATAAAATGCTAGTTGTAAAAAATTATAAATTTAATGTACTGAAAAGTGAACGGATATTGTTGACGTGCAGTGATTACAGAAGAAAAATTTTATTTGTTTCAAATATGTTGTGTTTCTGATGGACATCTCAATAACTTGCAGAGCTGAAGCTAAAGTTTATTAGGAAAAGATTGGCAGTTTTATGAGTACAATTTTACTTAGACATTTAAAATGGTCGAAAACGCAAAAAAAAATTGAATAAAAAAAATTCTTGTGTGTGTGTGTGTGTGTGTGTGTGGTTTTGTTCGTGGACACGATAACTTTCGAAAGACTCAATATATGAACTTGAAATTTGGCAAACGTATAAATCTCAACAACCCAAAGCGACCTATTGTTTGTGGGGTAAGTAGGGTATCGGGAAGGGGGCGAAATTGGGGGGTAACTACCGATTTTGCAAATTTTTATTTTTTTTTGTATATATATTATATAACTGCGAGTATTATTCACTCTTATAAATTTTCGGTGCAGCAGAAGATATTATCAAAAAAGCGTGATTTAAAGAAAACGGGTTTTCCTAAATATCTCCGAATATATTTAATTTATTCAAAAAATTAAAATACCATCAGATAGGAAATAAAATTTCTCACATAAAGTGTGAGACCCTGCTCGTAGAATTTTTTTTTAAATTTTGGTATAATATAGAAAATCTCTTGTAATTTTTTTGTTAAGTTAATAATTTTCAAGTTATTTGGAAAAAAAGATTTTAAAATTTACAATTTCACGAGGACTGTTTGTCTTAGAAAAAATGTGTAGGGAGAAAAAAAATGCTCAAAACCTGATTACTAATCGTATAATATAAGAAATAGGAACGTAACTGTCATTTTGACAATTGGATGTGGAAGTATTGATCCAATTTGCAGCGGTTTTATATACATTATTTACTACATTTACACAGGTTATTGTTTTTTACTCATGTCTCAAACTTGAGTTTTTTCTACACAGAACGATATAAAAATTGAGTAATATTTTCTTTAAAGAAATAAATGAGCTGTTTGTAAAAAACGTGTAATTAGGTTTAAAAACAAAACTTTAATGCGATGTATGCAAGGCAGGGTTGGCAACAAACATGTTTTGTTTTAAATTAAACAAAACAAACAGTTTTTTTTTAAATTTAGTCATGTTTAAATTGTTTTAAACATTTTTCTCTTACTTAGTTGAAAACATGTTTAAAACGTTTTAAACACTGTTTTAAACATGCACTCTCATGCAAAGTAGATGAGGCAAAGCGTAGCAGTTGTCTAAAAATCCCTAGGTGACTACGATTGCCTGTTGTAATTTGTCATTTGTATTCGATGTGTACGGTGTTTGCGCGACAATTTTAGCTATTATGAGCCGGTTTTTCTTTTCTATTTTAAGCGAAAATCAACTCTGTTCTTAAAATCCAGACCAATCACATACTTGTTACTTGGTTGTTTTTAACTAATATCAGCTTTAACAAAAAAAATAGGAACCGACCTTGTATGTTTTAAAGTTTAAAGTTCAACAATTACAATGGCCAGTAGGAGAAATAATGCAGGGTGGAATTACTTCGACAAAATTAAGGTGCAAAATAGTAAAATGCGAGCTCGATGCAAGAAGTACAAAAAAGATATGCTTGCACTAGAAAAAATATTTTATTTCGTGTTTATTGTTTTTTTTTATATTCCCAAGTTCTGATGACTATTTGTTCTATTATGCTAAAGATATAATTATCTAGTAAGTGTTGAATGAACGTCTTATTTATTGTTTTGTTGTATTGGACCAGAAATACAAATTTTTATGTTACGATAAGGTTAAGATTTTTATTTGTTGTTTTAAAATGTTTGTAATTTATAGCTACAGAAAAAATGTTAAGTTTATGATTAATTTCTATAACTGTTGTATCGATAAAAAAAACTGAGCCTGGTTTTGAATTCAATTCATTTTTATGCAAATGTGAGGTGACATGTAGATATGTAATTACTAATAATCCTGTTTATCTATTTGTGGAGAGTAAACGAGCCTAATAGTAATTAAAACAAAGTTTTAAACAGAAGCGTTGTTTTAAACAAGTTTAAAACATTCTGTTTTAAACATTTTGTTTTAATCATGCCAACCCTGATGCAAGGCTTCAAAAATCAAAGATTCGTCACGATGACACACCTTTAATTTATTATAAAGTGGAAAATTATTGTATATTATCAGTAAAGGTATTAAAAAGTAGTGCCATTATTAAGATCAGTGGTGCTCAGATGTACTGTCTCAAAAGTGACCAGTTCACCGGTCGTTCCGAGTTGGCCTGTCATAAACTGGGTATTTGCCATGTATTTATATGTTATTAAATTGCATATTAATAGGTAGCATCTAATCCACAAAACAGCCGCGACAGCTTATAAATTCGAAAAAATGGATCGTAAGGTGTATTTTTAATATTAAAAATGTGAATATTCAAAGGGACCGCCAAAACGCGAACATATTGGCCGTGACGTCAGGTGTCTTGTAAATGGCCGCTTGTTTACATCTGGGGTCAGCGCGTCACGCTTCACCCTCAGCCCGTCAATTTATCAGTTTGTTGTTTGCGTTCATTTTGTGACAATCGAATTAAAATACGCCAAAAAAAGTGAAATACTTATGAGTTATGACTTTTGAAGGCATGTTCATTGTTATGGAATTTGTGTACAGCAACGAGTAATTCAACGCGGCGGAGATGAGGAACGTAAAAGCAACAGCATAAGTGAACTTTTTATCAAATTAACGTAGCATTGATAATTTGATCACAGTGGGTTGTTGGAAATATACTATTTGTAAACATAAAAACGTAAGAATCAAAAATGTACCCTAAACTTGACATTTATTTTAGAGGTCAGAATAAATATAAATTGCCATTTATTTTCGGGGCTCTTGCGACTCGTTTCCGGTCTAGCTAACAGTCGAATATATGGGAAACAACGTCGTTCTTTATTATAACATTTCCCTCTATCAACTTAAAATGCATATAATTTTTCATATCCTCTTCAAGCTATAATAAAATAGAAACTTACAGTAAGAATTAAGATGATCTTCACAACAGAAAACTTTGCGATTTCGGCATATTACGTCTAGGGGCCTTAAACAACTTTTTCATACGTTGATAATCTCGAGGAACGGTTACAAAAATTTTGTTAGCTGTACTGACTGAAGTATTTTTATAACCATGTCCAAAACAACATTTGTTTTGTTTTCCATACATAATAGATGCTTGTAAAACTACATAAATCACYTTTTGATGCGACCTCTTACACCGTCCTTTCAATAAACACCAAACAAAAGCTTTTCCAATACAAGAATGATACTACACCATTAAACAGCACGTTCATCGGTAATGTTTACATGACACTTGACGTCACGAGTTGAATAACCTTGGATAGAAGCGTTTTGGCGGTGACTCCTAAGATTCGAATTTCAAACCTGAAATGCTTTACCTATAAATATTTTTTGTTTTTTTTAACATGGCGTACGATATATATCCACTTCAAGATTCATTTTACGTAATTTTCAAAAAGTGATAATACCCAACCGTAACTAAATTTCTAGGGGACTATTTGGTGCCGAGTTGGCGTTCGCCCAATCAAAGACATACAAAAAACAACTTTTTTTAAATTTCATAACCCTCTAAAGTACTTTTTTTAATGAACATCCCACTTAATGAATATTTTGTCATTAGGATAATGAGAACAGGCTCTAAGATGTACTGGCCTGTTAGCAGTGAGTTACCACAATTTATATTTCGTTTACACAACAACACCCCACATCCAGACCTCTGCACGGTATGGGGTGCGGTGGTGAAACGACGTTATTTGCTAATTTATCCTACCTATCGGCGCCACAATACCTATGTATTAAATCGAGCACCCCTTTGTGTTACTGTAAATACAGTGCAAGCAGCAGGAGGAATGGAAACCTATTAAACGAACACGGGCTTTGTTTTAAGGGTAAATTAATTTATGGCATGCCGGGGATTATACTTGGGAAAACGGCTGAAATCGCTATGAACCTTTTTCAAACACCCCCCGGTGTTACACCTCGGCTGGTTTTTCGCCGCGTCTGTAAATATGAGCCGCAACTTGTGAAATAACGATATGGCGGTTTCCGAATTAGAAAAAAAAACATTGTTGGTCATCTAAGAGAGCTTTTCTGCAATATTTTGTGTGCATACGAAATTTCTAAGTGTTTTTCATGAAATGTATTCAGTGACATTACTTGTGGATTTCTTCTCGCTATTTTTAGCACAGATGCGTTGAGTTATTGGGTGTTTCATAGTTCTTTTAAAAATGCTYAAAGCTATTAACTTAGATAGCTTACTGCACACACCCTATATTCTAAAGAAAGAGAGAGAGAGGGAGAGAGAGAGATAAAACAGCAGAGGTGACTGGAACTCCACGATCAACCATCTGGAGAATTGTTAAATAAATAAAATGATAATATTATCGACTGCTCTGAGCATACCATGCAGATGTATGTTAAAACCATTGGCTTTTCAATGAAAAAGATGGAGAAGAAGCAATGCTTGATGGAATGCCAGGTAATAAAAATTGGGCGACACGATTATTTAAAATATATAAAATTGTATAGGCATAAAGAAAGGATGGGTTGATAACTCAGAGAAGTGCAACGTCAATATTCCGGCGCCAAAAGGAAAAAGAATAATGATTCTACACGCTGGAGGTGAAAATGGTTTCGTTCCTGGAGCCCTATATCTTGGATATAAAAATTTAAAAGAAGCGAGCGCCGATTATCATTCTGATATTAATGGGAAGTGTTTGAAAATTGGTTCAAAMACATTTTATTACCCAAATTGCCACCAAACAGCGTCATAGTAATGGACAACGCTAGTTACAATTCGGAGCAACTGGATAAAATTCCAAATACAACAACTAATAAGGCAACCATTAAAAAGTTTTTAAGGAAAGAAGATTTATATTTGGAAGAAGACTACACAAAAAACAATTGTTGGAAGAGCTTGGCACAAAAAAATTTCGAAGAAATTTAAAATTGACATTCTCGCTTCTGAATGTGGACACACCATTCTACGATTAGCCCCATATCTTTGCATTTTCAACCCCATTGAAATGATATGGGGGCAGTTGAAACAAAGAATTCGAAGAGGGAACACCGGTGGAAAATTTAGCAATGAAATGCTGCTAAAAATTAGACACTGAGCTGAAATAACAAGTGTCGATGCATGGAGAAATTCAGTGCGGCATGTACTGGACACTAAAAATCGATACAGAGCGAATCATGTACAATAATTAATAATAGAAGTTAATCGTGATTTTAGCAGTGAAAGTGATAGTGAACAATTCTATTTAGTTTGTGACTCTTGTAATGTGCTTATTAACAAGCTGTAATGAACATAATCGATACCGTGTATAAATATAGTAAATTTTTTCTAACAATTGTAAATAATTTTCTACTTACTAATTTGTATGTTTTTATATTAAATTTGTATAAATTCGTTATGACATGCAAAGGCTTTTATTTTATACATCAGAAAATTTAAACCCAATAAAGTATCACATAAAAACAGATCGCAGGCCGCGCCAGTTAGCATCAGGGCTGCATTAAATAAAATTTGTTATAAAAGCTTCTATGTTTTATTGATTGCTAAATTATCACAAGTAACAAATTTCAAAAATTTATAGTGGAAAATTTTACCAAACAAGATTTTTTAGGAACTTTGAAGCATGCCACTAATCTCAATAGTTTAGGACGGCTGACCATAAGGTTGTAAAAACCCTCATTTACAATACAATAGTTTACGATGGCCGACCATCAACCTGTAAAACCCTCTGCATAAGTCAGTCTCATAGATCGTTGCTTGCTACTTTACTAATTATTTAGGTATGTTCGTGAAAAGAGCGTTTACGTTTAAATTTTTTAAACGTAATGCGAGGAACTTCTATGTTTGAAAGATTTGGACAATATAAGAAGTGGAATTGACGTCATACAACTATAGATATATTTAATTTTTCAGTGCCAGTAACAACCACTAATTCCCACCTACAAATATTAATGTATTTACATTCTTTGGATTAAGTTTAAACCTCTTTTGACTGAATAATTCCAGATTTTGAAAAAACCCTCTTAGCTGATATCAATGTGGCAGGAATACAAATATTTGTTTTGATTGCGATCTTCACCCAGTGATTAATATTAATATTGAGACAGTATTTAAATCTGCTGTCGATAGTACTATTGATAGTGTTGAGTGAAACTATCAATAATTCTATAGTAGCGTTGCATGTAACTATTGATATATCAATATGTTTAATCGATAGTCTCTCACCTCTATCATTGATGACATCATAGTACAAGATGAGGAAGAAAATTAACTAGTTTTTCAACAGAATGTTGCATAATTTCTGAATTCCAGCATACGTTGAACTTCGATTAGTTACTGGATTTATTATTTTAGTTTTATGTTACAAATCTTTGTCCTGCATTTTACCGAGGATGGGTTTTAACCTCACAATTGTCTTTGTTTTATCCTGTAACTATGGGATAATAAATTTGAGTTCGGGACCACAAGAAAAAAAGGAAAAAAGACTCACCAACTACTTGTAGGATCACAGCCTCGCTCAATTCAGATCTTTCCGATCCATTGATGATGTTTGTCACTTTACATCTGTACTCTCCCTGGTAGTCGTACGTAACGTTAGCTACATGCAACTTGGCCTCTCTCCCACGCTGTACTACTACGTTTGAGGGTGTAGGCAATGTTTGCAACCACTGGTAAGTAGGTTGCGGAT
This sequence comes from Rhyzopertha dominica, assembly GCA_025024175.1. NCBI lineage: Eukaryota > Metazoa > Arthropoda > Insecta > Coleoptera > Bostrichidae > Rhyzopertha > Rhyzopertha dominica. The sequence continues at coordinate 65,451,119 of QCXZ01000003.1, read as the reverse complement.
TTCCCTCGCCAACGCATTCGAAATTGGTCGACGAGAACAACGTCGCAGTTTTGACGCGGTCTCTTCCAACGCTGAGGATTTTTGGAGGGTCTGAAACAGACGAAAATGAAAATAGAGATTTGCTACCTGTATATGATGGCAAAAATTTAGTTAGTATGTATTTAATGTAATTTTAATTAGGCTTGCTGTTTTGATAAATAGTTATACATTTCTATTAATACATTGAAATCAATGGCGAAATGTCTGATGTCGGCAGAGTGACGTCGGGAGTCTCTCAAGGATCTATCCTGGGACCAATTTTGTTCTTAATTTACACCGCTGATTTACTGTCGAAGCCCAAATTTTCAACTTGCGTGGTATACGCTGACGATACTTACTTTTTACACCATTTTAACCCACTGAACATAGAGAGGGCATGCTTAGAAATGAATGAGAACCCAGGCAGAATTAGTGAATGTTCTAGTAACATTAACTTAAAGTTGAACAGCAATAAATGTTCTGTAGTATACTTCGCGTCGAAATCGTCACAAAAATATTTTGTGAAGGATGATATAAAAGTATATGTGGACCATCATCAACTGCGTGTACATGAAAGGATCAAAAATCTTGGTTTAAGTATAGATAATGACCTTCCTTTTAAAAGTCGAGTCTTCTGTTATTAAAAAATCTTATGTTGCTTTAAAGCTCTTGTACTCTAATCATCTTATTCTCAACTTTAAATTTAGAAAAAAATATGTTTGTAATTATAGTCAAAGCATGGTGCAATAGTTGTGTATGTTTTTGGTTTGTGTATTTCTCATATTGAACTAAGTTTATATTTTTTTTGGGTTGAGTGGAATAGCTACACAGTAAAATAAGGTTGCAAAAAACGTGTCTTGTAGCTGAAGATCTCTCTATCCCGAATCCATTAGCAAGTCTCTTTCCACGCTTGCTGCGTCAAACGCATAAAACTGCAACTCGCCACTCTCGCTGCATAATAAATTCATGAATGATTTAGATGGAACCTAATGCAATATTCGCCTCGTAATAAAACACACTGAGCGCGATGCTAGCGTATATACACGCTATTAAAACAGTTCCGCTACGTATTCGCATTATAATAAATTACAGTGGATTGCCACTGCAATTGCAACTGTTTGAGGGGTTGATGTTTTGTTAAGTTTTAGGTCGCTTGGGGTAGTGTAAACTGGTCGTAAAACAGCTGTTAAATTCAGAGGTGTTGGTGTGTGTTGAGCTGAAGGACGTGAAGAATGAAGAAGTTAAAAGTTTAATGTTTTCGTCAGGTTTCACATTTCATAAGATACTTTATTTAAAAATGTCATTTATTTGATAATATTTTGAACGATTCCCAATTAAAAAGGTTGGTATGTTTAGTATATTCAGGATATTTAATGAAGTGTTCTTTCTGGAAAGTCTCCGCAAGTGTCAGTTGAGATAATAGAATCTACTAGCGAACACGGGTTTCAGGAAGCTCAGAATGAATAAAAGGGATGATTCCAGTCGAAAATTTACTGCTACAAGTTTCTAAATAATTTTTTGGCATACATATTTCCTATATAATTGTGCATTTAAAATAAATCCTTTTTTATTTCTGCTTAAACATAAATTTTAATATCACGAAAGTTAAGATCGGTAAAAAAAACTTTAAATAAGGTTCTCTTGTCACATTACAACAGAATAAGCTGTTTTCAAGAAAAACCCGTTTAAAAATTTTACCCAGCTTAGCATACACAAGGAGACTTCTTCCTTTATCTAGGATTTGCAAAGTGTGCTTTGATAATAAAAGTGTATTTACATCAAGATAGTTTTGACAACAAATATTCAAGTTTATTTACAACTTTAGTACAGTTAAACATAATTTAAGTTCTACAATAGAGTTTCAAAATTAGTTCCTTCAATGTCAATACACGAATACACTCTTCTAAGAAAATTACGACGAACTCTTCCTAATAGACCAATGATCTGTTTGTTTCGCAATTCTCAACAATTCTTAATTGTAGTTCCTAAACATTATGAACCAGGGTTTTATACACCAGAGATTTTAGATAGCCCGATAAGAAAAAACCTCCACGTCTAATCCATCTGTCAGCAAAAGCTTCATTAAAGTGCTTTCTCACATCAACATTAAAATGGGTTGGCACTCCATCTTGAAACAGCTACATGGAATTTTTTATTTGAAGACGTACTTCTTCCAATAGAACAGGCAAATCGTTTCTTAGAAAACATAAATAAATCTCACCATTCGATATAGAAGGGAAAAAATATGATCCAATCAAATAGTAACTAAAAGTTCAGGGTGATGATTTAAAAGTCACGGGTATTTTAAGCCCTTTAACACTAAAGGATTTGTTTTAAATTTAGACAATAAATGCACAACTGTACGGGCAACATGTGTGCCAAATTTGAAGAAACAAAACAATCATTAAAAAAATTGATCAAAATTTTTCGAGTAGAATAACCCCCTTCAATTTTTGCTCAGCATTTGCTATATACAGGGTGATTTTTTGAAAACTTCACACCTTAAATAACTTTAAATATAGCAAAAATTTAAAAATTTGCAAAAACAGGTAAATTTTTGTTTGCAGGGGGACAACTTTTGAGATAAGTTTTTAATGGATAGCGCTTACTCTCTGAGCAGGGTAGACAMCCCTTTAAAAAWTTTAAATGGAACTATCCATCTTTCACAAAGAGTCTGGCCATGTAATTAGTTTTACCACGTTTAACTTATTGACGGGGTAATAGATTAATAGTGCCTACGAAACAGGTTGCTTATTAAATTGAATATTTTGGACTCTTTTCAACAAAATGTATTTTATTTTAGAGCGGAAATAAAATTTGTCCTTACGAGAATCCAAAATTTAAACAACTTCTAAAAAATATGACAGAATACTGAAAATTTTCTTTTAACATTATTATTAACATTAAAGTATTTATCATGTAATTTTTTAGAAAGTCCATGTCCACGAAAAAGAAAAATTATTTATTTGTAACTCCAAAAACAGTGTGAACAAAACCATAGAAATTCAAACCTTACAATAGATTCTCAAAATATGCACCACCTCTTTCCATACAATAATACAGACGGTTCTCGAACTCCTGCTGCACTTTTCGGAAAGTTTCAGGTGGAATCCTCCTGCACTCGTTAATAATTCTTTCTCGCAGATCGTCCAGGCTAGTAGGTTGTGTTTTGTAAACCACAGATTTTAAATGACCCCATAGAAAGAAATCTAAAGCAGTCAAATCGGGTGATCGTGGCGGGCATTCAATTGTTCCACGCCTACCAATCCAGTGAAGAGGAAATCTATGATTTAACCAATTTCGCACATTAATGGCGTAATGCGGTGGGGCTCCATCATGTTGGTAAAACAATTCGTATTCATCCAACATTGGATTTCCTTCAGGGTCACGTTGGTTTTCTAATTGCTCTGTGATTAAAGGATCAATAACGTTATCAAGTAATTCTAAATACATTCCCCCATTTAGCGTCCCATCAATGAAAATTGGACCTACAATTGCGTTGCCAAGTATTCCAGCCCAGACGTTCAGCTTCTGAGGAACTTGCGTATGACCTTCTCGAAAAATATAATGATCTTCGTCACTCCAGTACCTGACGTTATGTTTATTTACAGAGCCGTTCAAAAAAAATGTGCATTCATCACTGAAGCAGATATTTTTTATTAGATTTGGATTTACTATAATCTTTTCTGTCATAATTTCGCAAAATTGCAGTCTTCTATCGAAGTCATCTTCGCCGAGTTCCTGGAGAGTTTTCATCTTATAGGGATGGAATTTGTGCAGTTTTGTAACTTTCCTTACAGATGAATAAGAAAGTCCAGTGGCTGTAGAAATGTTACGCAAAGAGCTAGTTGGATCCATTGCAAAATGACCAAGTACTTCAAGTTGGGCCATTTCATCAACGACTCTATTCCCTGCCCTTTTTTTGTTTACTACAGATCCAGTGTCTTGAAATTTCTGCACGAGATCGAGAATGTACCTAGCGTCAACATTTTTATCGGGGTGCCGTTCGTTAAACACCCTTGCTGACGCACGAGCACAGCTATGCTCAGCACCGTAAATAAAAATTATTTCTACCCTTTCGGCAGTTGAATAAACCATTATCACTTGGACTCTCACTTTAAAATTTCACGCGATTTATAAAAAGGAATGTGAACAAAAAGATGGTCGTGCCAAAGAAGTAGCCAAAAAGTTGAAACAAAAAATTGGAAACACAAAGTAGATAATTATTTAGCCAATTCAGTATAAACTGTCGAGTTGCAATATCAAGTAATGTCGAAAGAAAATTTTAAGTATTTTTAGCATTTTGCTTAGGTGTAACAATTATTTTTTAACAAGTTTTTTTAGGCTTAAGTAAGGACAATTTTTATTGTAACTGCAAGACAATTAATTTTGTTAAAAAAAAGTCCAAAATATTCCATTTTATAAGCCACTTGCTACAATGCACTTTTTGACCCACTACCCCGTAAATGGGTAAAAAATAGTAAAACTAATTACATGGCAAGACTCCTTGTGTAATAAGCTTTTAAATGATGTATCGTAAGATGGGTAGTTTCATTTAAAATTTTTGAAGGGGTATCTACCCCGCTAAGAGGGTAAGCGCTATCCATCAAAAACTTATCTCAAAAGTTGTCCCCCTGCAAACAAAAGTTTACCTGTTTTTGCAAAATGTAAATTTTTCCTCTATTTAAAGTTATTTAAGGTGTGAAGTTTTCAAAAAATCACCCTGTATATTTGTATAAGTTCGAAATAAAAAAATCTAGAGTAAAAGAAGAATTGCTACGTTCTCGGGAAATCCTAAACACACCAACATTAGTTTCTAGAGGTAAATAGTTACACTTTCCTAGTGAATAATGCTTGCAGTAGATGAAAATATTTTTATCGGTTTGAGCCAACTTGTGATGTCATTTGGATGACCTACTCAACTTTACGAGGCCGAAGAAACACCAATCTGATTTTGCAAGTCGACGTTAACTTTAATGAAACAACAACAAACAATGCCAGCTATTCGGTTTCGATCCCGTGTACATCTGTCGTTTCCAATTAGAAACTTCTTAAAGCTACCCGTTCTAAATCTTCCTCGGTTAATTTAATATCCAACAGAACCTTCGCTTTCTGGGCAAAAATATATGAAGGCCTTGTTCTGACATCTCTCCATTTTATTTGACTTGACATCTGAAGTTCTAGCCGCAGATGAAACGCAAATATTTACGAATAAAGGCCAAGGCAGCTGGGTTGCTCTTATTACGCAGCATCCTTGAGATACATGTTTGTTTGATAATCACATTATAGTTTCGTAGGGTACGTGCGGAAAATGTTAATATTTAACTATATACTTTAACTATCTTGAACTACTTGAATTAGGTATCCAACATAAGTCACAAATTTTTCCAGTTTGCTTAAGAAACGCAAGTGTACAAACGACTTTTGAGCGTGTTATTTTACATTAAATTTAAGATCCCATTCCCATCATGTTTGTTTAACCATAAAATTTTCATTAATAAAATTCTGAATAGAAGAAAATTTGTTTATATTAGAAAAAATACATAGATGCCTCATTTTTTTAAGCAATGTACGGGGTATATCATTTAGTCTTATGCATTCGCATATGGGAAATGACCGGAAAAAACAGTTCTGTTCACTCCATGTATAAATTTTGATTTAGTGTAAGTACTTCTAACATGGTGGTACCTACTTTTAGTTCTACCATTTTTTTAATCTTCATAATACTAAATACAACCTTCATAATAAAAAATTTCGGTGAAAATGGATCATTCTTGATTTCGATGGAGTCTAAAATTTGACAGCTGAATCCAAGAGGTATCAACAAATCATAAAACGAACTATTTATTATTAAAGTTATTAAATTATAAGTTACTATGTTACATCGCTAAGGTACCGAAATGAATTCGAGTTATTGTAAATAAAGAGTAAAGAAAGAAAGTAGATTTTATTGACTAGGTGATAAATAAAAATTGATAAAGATTGATAATTTTTCATAATTAAAAAAGTTTGAAATTTCGAGAAAAAATTAGATCAGTATGAGGAAATGACAAGTACAGAGTTAGAGTGGATGTAGATTGAAAAATCACTGAGTGAAACAGCAGGTTTGGTTTCAAAAGAAGAAAAAATGGAACAAAACCAAAACTGATTTGATAAAGGATGCGACAAGGAAGATAAAAAGCAAAAATAGAAGCAATACAAAGTACAGAAGGAAGTAAAGAAAGGTATAAAAAGGGAAGGGGAATGACTAAACAATAATTATATGAAAGAGAAAAGGGGGAAAGATAAATCTAGGTTTGTGGTTATCGTTTATCACGTAGTTCGTGTATATCTAATACTCCTGGGTAGGTAGTTCCTATTTCGTCGTTAATGTTAGTGATTTGTTATTTCCCTTCAAAATCTTGTTTGAACTCATATCAGACGATATTTTGAGGTTCTTATCTTGACAAAAATTACGGGCGAAAAGAATTAATAATAATAATAATTTTTGATCTGTGTTTTACAGTGATCACGACATACTATCTAAGATTATAGACGCTAAAAGCATTCAACCTCGTATATATCTTTTGTTGTAACATGATTACAATAATCTGAGGCGCATTTATTTTCTTTTCCATATGGAGATGCCTAAAATTAAAGAATGTACACTGAAAGAAGTTGCCATAGTAATACATACAATACGTGATTGTGAGCTGAATTTTAGTTATTATTACGGTAACTTTTGTTAACCGAATAGTTCATGTTGTTTTCTGTTACGATATCTAAATAGTTATTTACTYTATAGGTAGTTCACATTAATAATACATAAATAATACTTCGACTGTGGAAAGCGCAGAAGCTCTTTCTTACATGATATTATTGTCTGTATTGGCATTTTTTTCTTTTTTTTTTCCATTATACACTACTTATTTCACCAGTGCATTTTATTTTTCCTGTGAATCTGATCATACAAGTTCTGTGACAGTGAATAACAGATTTGAAATACTAGGATACTTTATATATGCGTGTTGGGTTTGTGATATAAATAATGACATCAATTGGAAAAGTGTTTTTATACATACAAGTAACGGTAATCGAATCACACCGATAATGTATCGTTACTATATGCCATTGGTACTACAACAAGGTAAGTACAAACATTTTACTATTGGAATTGCTTTTGTTGCAAATTAATATCGTTGACTTGACAAATGTGTATGGAGACTATTGACATATAATATAGCTAACATAAAAAAGTAATAACCTTTCCCAAGCACCTGTAGTACAGTATGCTCTATTTAATTGTAACCTGTACAATGTAAATACCGTTGCAATAACTGAGATCGTATTATAGGTATTGTACTTGCAACGATATAGTGCTTAATTATGTAAACTAAACGTATTGTTACATAAATTGTTTATACATAATCAATCTAGCAACATGTATAGTTGCTAATACCATATATTGTTACAATACACTGTAGGTTGCAATAACAAGGATTAAAATTTATTCCTTCCAGAAAAACAAATATCAAAGATGTACATCTACTAGCAGTTGACTGTGAGACAATTTTGGATAACTTAAGCCCTGAAATTAAAAGACCATTGATTCCACGTATTATTTCATTATTACAAAAATCAATTAATAACATTTCTTCACAAATTAACAAAAAACATCTTCCTTTTAATACCAACAATGTACTTAAGAGCATTGACTCCATTAGAATTAACGAAAATTTATTTTTTTCAAAAGCAGACAAAAGAAATTGTACAGTTATTTTAGACAAAGAAGATTATTTGAATTAGGTTTCAAATTTTTTAGAAAATGGAGATTTTGAAATGGTTGAAAATGATAATACAATTAAATTTACCAACAAATTAAAAGAACTTTTAAACAAAGTACAACCAACTTTAAAATTTTTTTAATTGCAATAACTCACACCATTTATATATGAACCCTTTAACACCAAGACTTTATGGACTTCCAAAAATACACAAAGATGGTTGTCCTATCAGACCAGTTGTTTGTTACATAAATTCCCCATGTTACAAATTGGCAAAATGGTTAAATTTGATTATTCGTGAAGTTTTAAACTTCGAAAATTCATTTGCTGTTAAAAATACACTGGATCTGACCAACAAACTTAAAAATATCAAAATTCCTAAAGATTGCTTCCTTGTTTCTTTTGATGTAAACAATTTATTTCCTTCTATTCCTCCAAAAGACTGTATAAATATTTTAAGTAACCTACTTAATCAAAATTGTAATTTATCTTTATTACATAAAAATAATTTGCTTTCGTTAACGGAGTTTGTGTTAAATCAGATTTTTTCTGTTTCAATAATAAAAATTTTATACAAAAATTGGATTTAGCTATGGGTTCTTCTCTTAGTCCTTTTTTAGCTGAACTTTTTATGAATAATTTAGAAAAAGATATTTTCAAAAACATTTGCTTCTCTCTTCACATTAAATTCTGGTACCGTTATGTAGATGATGTTTTGTGTCTTTTTACAGGTAATTCTTTTGATCTAAATAACTTTCTTACTTTTATAAATTCTTTACACACTTCTATAAATTTCAGCTGTGAAACAGAAATTAATAATCAAATTTCCTTTTTAGATTTATTAATTTCACGTAATGAATTTTCTTCTTACCTTTCTTTTGAAATTTTTAGAAAATCTACTTGTACAGACAATGTTATAGCTTATTTTTCTTTACACCCTTATTCACACAAAATGGCTGTTTTACATTCACTTTTTAATCGACTTTTTAAATTACCTCTGTCATTAAATGCTTTTGAAAAAGAATTAGGTGTAATACTCCAAATTGCTTTTAATAACAATTTTCCTAATTATTTAATAGAAAAACTTTATTTTAAGTATTTGACAAAATTTAAATTTTCTTTCTGTACCACTTATTTGGATGAAAAAGTTAAGGTTTGGTTTCCTCTTAAGTTTGCTGGTCAAGTCTCAGTTAGCCTATCTAAATTATTTTCTTCTAATGGAATAAATATTGCTTTTTCTACCGCAGGCAGTGTGTTTTCCCGTTTTGTCCGTAATAAAGACCAAATTTCAGTTTTAAATAATTCAGGCGTTTATAGTTTTTCATGCAATGATTGCAATTCAGTTTATATTGGACAAACCGGAAGATCCTTTTTAACTAGAGGTAAAGAACATTTGAAACAATTTGAAAAGTATAAAAATACAGATATTGTAACAACAAATTCTTCGTTAGCCAACCATTTATTAATAAATAAACACACTGCCACGCTAGACAATCTAAATTCATTACATTTGTGTAGTAAATCATCTAAATTAAATTATTTGGAAATTTTAGAGATTTATAAAATTATTAACGAACAAAATTTTACTATTCTAAATGATCTTTGTAATTTCAATTGTCCTATTCTAAATTCTTTGTTCGATTTAAATTAATGTTTCGTTTGAGTTACTGGTATGTGGGTTGCTTTTCAGTTTGTAGTCAAGTTTGCTTGTTTCTGATTTTTGACTTTGTCAAACTGTTAGTTTCCTTTCATAAATAATTTTTGTACTGACGATGGCTAACATGCGGCCGAAAGCGCTTTACAATTGTAAAAATAAAGTGGAAGTTCATTTTAAGAATTATTTTCTTTAGAAGAATTAACAAAATATATGTTTGTCTCTATACCAAGTATACAATATTGTGAGGATCACCAAAATTTTAGTAACTTTAACAACATACGAGTATGTTGATTTTTTTCGTATTTGGACGAAAAATGACTTTATGCTTAAAATGCGTAAATGCCTCAAACCAAAATAACCAATTTATGCTAAAGAAAGACAAACTTGGAGAATGTCAAAAACAAAATTAGACCTTTAACACCCTGTATCTTCCTTACTATCAACTTTTAGACAAAGATAACTGTACTTAAATCGAATAATTTTAATCCATGGAGCATGTGGTAAAAGTGGAATACCCTGCATATACAATCATTTTATTGCTGCAATGATGTGAATTCGTCAGWACTAGAGTTCCTCTTCGTGAGTTGATGCAAGACGACACATACAAGTTGTGATTTCAAACTTCACGCGTAATTGGCCTTAGAGCAATGCCTGCAGCGGCATCCAAAACCCCTCCCCCAAATTGCATTAGTAGCGAAAGGTCGTATGCTAATGCCCGAATTTCCTCGCCTAAGCAGCCTCGAAGGACACTAACGTCGTTACGCTGACGACGCCGGTTCCATAACGGAATTAAGACTCGCACGAAATTAAACAACCCCCACGAAATAGCGAAGGTATATATCGGGTCGAAAAGAACGCCGGGTTTATTGTAAACAGCGACGGTGTCCTGTATGATCCCCGAAGGGCGTTAGATAAGCGAAATGAAGCAGTAAGAGATAAGGGAACGACAAACCGAAGTATTCAGCTGGCGGTGAATGGAGCCGAAAAATAACAGCTTCGCACCGGCCATTTGAGCGCGCGTAGTAAGGGCTTTTGTTATCGTGTAAAATATTGGGCTTCGGAATTTTGGTAGAATGCGTGTTGTACGTGTTTTGGGTCGAGACATTAGGATTTGTCGATTTGGGAATTGTTCACGTGTCGATTGTACAGAGAATAGCAAGGGGTGGAATCTTTAACGTTTGTAATTTTTATGGAATTGATTTAATAAGTGCCCACTATTGCTGCATTTCAATTAGCCAATTACAACTCTCTCTATACCTACACTCAGAAAAATACGAGGCATGTTTTTTAAGTAAGTACCGTTTTGGAATTAAAAAAAGACTTGCAAAGATATCGCAATAATTTTATCTTACATGAAAGCCTGAACCTTAATCTACTTTTCTACATAATTTCCGTGAATATTGAGGCACTTGTCATAACGTGGCACCAGTTTTTTAATACCCTCCTCATAAAATTCTGCCGCCTGACTTGTTAACCACTGTATCACAAATGTTTCGACTTCGTCATCGTCTTGAAGACGCTGCCCACCCAGGTGTTTCTTCAAGTGCAGGAACAAATGGTAGTCGCTGGGCGCCAGATCAAGGCTGTATGGAGGATGATCTAGAGTTTCCCGTTTAAAAGATTTGATGAGATCTTTGGTCCGATTAGCCACATGTGGACGGGCATTGTCATGCAGCAAAACGATACCCTTACTCAACTTGCCACGTCTTTTGTTCTGGATTGCACGACGCAGATTGTTCAATGTCTTACAATAAGACGCTGCATTGATTGTCTCATTACGAGGCAGAAACTCCACTAGCAATACTCCTTTTCTGTCCCAAAAAACTGTGCACATGATTTTCCGGGCAGAAATTGTTTGCTTAAACTTCACTTTTTTGGGTGATGATGAATGTCGCCATTCCATGGATTGTTGTTTCGATTCTGGTGTGACGTAGGCCACCCATGTTTCGTCACCAGTAACAATTTGGTCTAAAAAATCTTCACCTTCATTGTGGTACCGCTCAAGGAAAGTCAATGCACTGCCTAAACGTTGGGTTTTGTGCAAATCCGTCAACATTTTCGGAACCCAACGTGAACACAATTTCCGGTAATTCAAGTTCTCGGTCACAATGCGATACAAAACACTACGRGAATATTGRGAAAAGCAGTCGCACAATGATGAAATTGTAAAGCGTCTGTTTTCACTTTCTGCACCAAATCTTCATTAACGACCGAAGGACGCCCATTCCGTTTTCATCATGCACATTTGTGCGGCCATCTTTAAATGCTCTCACCCATTTCCTTACCATTCCATCACTCATAATGTTTTGTCCGTAAACTTCACAGATCTCACGATGAATATCGATCGGTTTTACGCCTTTAGCACTAAGAAATCGTATAACAGCCCGTACTTCACATTCGGCGGGACTCACGATTGTCGGAGGCATCTTAAACACTCAGTAAACAACGTATACAATGAAGAATCAAACTGTAATGGCGTCAGTGCGTAKACAAGAGATGTAGGTAACCAGCGCGCATGCGCGGAACGCCGACCGTAGCGCTGCGGCGGCGGAATCGCAAAACGGTACTTACTTAAAAAACATGCCTCGTATAATTAAGATCGAACATCACTTAGGTAAGTTCGTTTGATCTTATAATATTATTATGTTGAATGTCAACTCGACATATTTCAATGTAGGCTTCGATGACCGTCAACTATGATTTTTTTATTACTTTTGTTTGTAAAAAGACGGGCAATTTAATTCTGGATTTCAATAACTTGTAGTTATAGTAATAAACATTTGCTAACGATTTTTTTAAAGCAAAATCTAGTTGTATTTGAAATATGAAGTTTCAAAATCGTTAGCATGTTAGAAATATAAATAATATGGCAATGGAAGGAAACATATTTTTAATGCGTTGTGTCTACTCGTAAATGCCACAATAACTTACTAAACATATAATATGTATAGAAGAAACTATAAAATTTTAATCATGGATAAACTAAGCAATTAAGAAAGCTAATTATGCTCGTGAAAGAACACAAAACGAAATTCATAATATACACGCCCTTATTTCTACCCAAAATCTAAACCACAGTAATTTATCTAAATTTTCTACGCATATATTGTCGAATATAGGCCATATAAAGCTCGTGGCTTCAATTTGCTTAGTTTATACTTTTCTTCGTGTGGTTTCAAGTGTTATAAAGATTTTTGTATTATGTTAGTTACGTCTTTCTTGATATGATTTGTGAGCTCATGGTATAGCCTGTAATGGCAGCTGCAGTAGTAGTACCTACTCAATTAATTATCTGCAGGTTTCGGTTATATTCTTTTTATTAATTTAATTTGTTACACAAATGGTGATTTTGTTTCTCTGTATTTAACATCATATCTGCACACGTGTAATTTTTGTTTCATTTGTTACTTTGCAGAAGACTAATTCTGTATTTACGAGTATACCTAACGTTTAAAGTAATAAATTCTAGTTGTCATTCGATAGAAGTTATTACATTGATGTCATTTAATAGTAACAGAAATGTTTATAGAAAAATGGCAATAAGGAGAACGTATACCGCAAAAATGCAAATAGCAGATCGATAGTATCCCAATGTAAAGATCTATATTTCATGGTAATTAACTCCTTTGGAATAGTCAAATAGTAAATATTTGATATCTCTGTATGCTCATATAATACTTTTATTGTACGAAAAGAGTATGTGTATCTATTGCAGTTTGTTTCGTCTATTTTTAGTTGAATAATTAAAAATCAAATGCAATTTTCAATCTATCTTTGGGATTGTACTTTTACAAGAAGGGGACGTTTACTACCATCTGTTGACCGATACTGTAGGCAGATTGTGCTTCGAGGTTAAGGGATAGATGGTGCAGGGATCTTTCAAGTGAAGTAAAGCGTCTTTATAGTATCCATTATAACTCTTTAGGAGTAGAGTTATCTTAGGTGTCCGCTGTAGTGTACTGTTAGAGGCAACTAGTAATTTTTCAACGACAATCAAGGAAGCCATACCTTGCAATTTCAATTAGCAGCGAGCAGAAGCAATTATGATTAATGCTGATTAGAGGCAGGTGATTGCGAACACAATTAATGATTTACAGCGCCCAAAACTTTGTCGAGGCGTCTCAAGTTTTAATTATGGCCCGCGCCGAACAACTCGAGTTTATACGTGTAGGGGGGGAGGAATTAGTACAAGCCGGTTCCATTATTAAGTGTTGCGATGGTTTCATTAAAACACAGAAACAGCAATTATCCGGGCGGGCACAAATCCGCGACAGGCTTTCCTAGCCGAGATTTAGATCGGATCCTTTTTATACGGCGCGCGGTCTATGTAGTTTCGCCTTAATCGGAATTTGCAGCCTCAAAGTGCATCGGGCAGTCAATTGTTATCGCAAATGTAATAGCGGACTACATTTAACCACCCGGAGCGTCGACGGGCGTTCGGCCGCTGAAACTTTAAAGTGGGTTAGGTTGCGGCTGAAGTTCTTCTGCGAAGGCGTCCACTGCAAACACGGAATTTCGCGTTTAGAGGCAGATCAGGACCGATTACCGCGCCGAGATTGCGACCCGGTCCTAAACCAACAGGACGCGAGCGGTTATCAAATCTGTCCGTTCTAATTAAAGGACAAATTGCATTCGTATTTCCAGATTTACTAATACGCGAGTTTTGTACGGAAGAGGGTTTGCGGCAGGGTTGGCATGATTAAAACAAAATGATTAAAACAGAATGTTTTAAACTTGTTTAAAACAACGCTTTAAATAAATGTTTAAAAAGAATGTTTTAAACAGTGTTTTTTGATGACTATTGTGTATGATTCGTTAATTATTACTATTAAGCTCGTTTATCCTCCACAAATAGATAGACAACATTATTAGCAATTACACATTTGCATTAAAAATGAATTGAATACAAATCAGACCCAGTTAGGAAATACGTAAATGGTTTTTCAAACTTTTTATTAATACAACAGTTTTAATTTAACTTTAACATTTTTTATATTTAATGAATAGGTAAAGCGCTTTCAGCTATAATTAGCCATCATCAGTGCCTCATTGTGTAAAAAAAGGATACTAAAGAATTTATAAACCTCACATTGTCAAAATCGAAATAAGCAATCTTGACTTCAAACAAAAAAATAGCCTGCATGCCAAAAGCACAAACATGAAATCAATGATCAAATAAAGAATTTAGAATAGGACAGCTAAAATTACAAAAATCATTCAAAATTGTAAAATTACCGTTATCTATAATTTGTATATTTCAAGAATTTCTAGGAAATTTAATTTTGAGGATTTATTACAAACATGTAAAGAATTTAAGTTATTTAAAGAGATGCTGTGTTTTAATGACTATAAATGATTTGCTAATGAAGAATTTGTATTAACTATATCAGTATTTTTATATTTTTCATATTGTTTCAAGTGTACTCTAATTGCCTCTAATTGAAAAAGATCTTCCGCTTTGACCAATATAAACAGAATTACAATCGCTACAAGAAAAACTATAAACTCCCGAATGATTCAAAACTGAAATTTTGTCTTTATTGTGAACAAAATGGTAATTTTACAATTTTGAATGATTTTTGTAATTTTAGTCGTCCTTTTCTAAATTCTTTATTTGATCATTGATTTCATATTTGTGCTTTTGGCATGCAGGCTACTTTTTTGTTTCAAGTCAAGATTGCTTGCTTCGATTTTGACAATGTCAGGTTTATAAATTCTTTTGTATTCTTTTTTTACGCAATGAGGTACTGATGATGGCTAATTATAGCTGAAAGCGCTTTGCCTATTCATTAAATATAGTGGATTTGATAGACTTCGGGGAGATTTATTGTAGAAGTAAACATTACTCTTATATCCACTTAGAGGAAAATGGACCAGTTTACATTGTTTAAAAATCTTAATCTTAACATAACAGAAAAATTTGTATTTCTGGTCCAATACTACAAAACAATAAATAAGACGTTCATTCAACACTTAGATAATTATATCTTTAGTACAAAAAAAAACAAATAGTTATCAGAACTTGGGAATATAAAAAACAATAAAGAATGAATAAAAAAATAACAGCATTATTACTTTTTTACTAGTGTAACCATATCTTTTTTGCACTTCTTGCATTGAGCTCGCATTCTACCATTTTGCACCTTAATTTTGTCAGTTATTCCACACTGCATCGTTCCTAATATGTCATTGTTACTGTTGAACTTTAAACTTTTAAACAGACAATGTCGGTTTCTATTCTCTTTGTTAAAGTTGATATTAGCTAAAATCAACCCAGTAACCTTAAATTGGGGTATGTGATTGGTCTAGATTTTAAGAACAATGTTGATTCTAGTTTAAAATAGAAAAGAGAAACCGACTCATAATAACTAAAATTGTTGCGTAACAAAAAAGACAAATGACAACTGATAATCGTAATCATTTAGGGATTTTTAGACAACTACTACGATCCTCGCCATCTGCTCGTATTTATTTTCATTACTATGTATAGTAAATTTGCATGAGAGTTTATGTTTAAAACAGTGTTTAAAACGTTTCAAACATGTTTTTAACTAAATTAAAAAAACATGTTTAAAACGATTTAAACATGATTAAATTAAAAAAAAACTGTTTGTTTTGTTTAATTAAAAAAAAAACATGTTTTTTTGCCAACCCTGGTTTGCGGAAGATTACGCCGTCGAATGCGATTAAAAGCTTCGAGATTTGTGCATTTCTCGCTATTTCCGGCTGAAACATGGGCAGAACAATGGCACAGTTTCTGGTTACTATGGTTACCGTTTTTATGATTGTGACATCTTATATCTTGAAATCTTAGGTCGACGTTTCGCCCGCATTTGTAAGGGGCATCCTCAGGATTTCCTACTTAGGATTTGGTTAAGCTAGTACGTGTTACGTATTACATACTCCTTATTCTTATCCTGATGATGCCCCTTACAAATGCGGGCGAAACGTCGATCTTATCCTAAAAGCAGACGCGGTCTAACAAAAAAAAAACTAAGATTTCGGTCTACTATATCTTATACATTTTATGACACTTTTGTTGTGTTGTACATCCCTTCCTGGATTTCACAGTCTGTTTATAATCGTTTTATAACCATTTCAGTTCCGCAGTACCTACCCCTTTTACAAAACTTTAAATTCCACAAAGAAGCGCTGAGAGTATTGTGGAAGAAATATTTGGGAAGTAAACGCCCACTCAATATATGATCGGGGCTAATACACTGTAGCAAGTGCAGGTACAGTCAACAAAAATCATTTTGCAACAAATAGTTCTTACCGACCGTCATTTTGCTTCAGTTCCTTACCGCTAGAGTGTGCTGTAGTAGATTTTTGCTTCAAATGACTAGAGAGGTGGACGATAGCCACCCGCGTTGCATTAAAAGAGCCATAAATTACAATTACAATCCCTAGTAGCAGCAGGAAAGCCGGAGGAGTTGTTTATTGCAATTTTCTAGATGCTAAAGAGCAAAAATATCACAAAAGATATAATTACGTGTTTGTATATGCCGCTACGAGCAAAATGTTCTACACGTCAGTGGCAGGATCAGAACATTATTCGAATTTTACAAAAAAGTAAAAACTTTGAAAATATTGGTGCATAAATAATATTTCATTCGTACGTATAGGTTTTAGTTGCAAAACCTGTCTTTTCAAATTAAAATGCCAGTTAACTTTTTTGTGTTGAATAAAATGCGGTATCATTTAATTTAAGAAATTGTCCGACAAATAATGTGAAAAAAATAAAGTACGCTTACTTTACCTCAAACGAATATGAAAATTAACGGTATGCCTCAATAGTCTTCTAAAGAGCATACTGCAGATTAAAAAATTTAATTAGCGTATTCCCCTGATATCAATTGTTCAAGGGATATATAATTTTCTGCCGCAAAGGATTGACTACGGTATAACAAATAAACGAATATGTAGGCGAAGTACTGTCTTGCCCTTGTATTTGATTTTATTGTTTTCATTTAGAACATATTTTTCATCCCTAACAAAAACATTTTTAAAGTTTCGGTATAGCCTGCAACCGTCGATCAAATATCAATTGATTACCACATTAATGTACCAAGCTTTTCCTAAGTACAGGCGCACAAATTACTGACCCAATAATGCTTAATGGATGGCCACTAGCCGACCGTTGAATGCTTTACACTGCGAGTGCTGTATAAGTGGTAGCAATTCAGTGAGCTTTCGGTAATATCGAACATTAATTAATAATTCATCTCTAGATTTGCTATAATGGTTAAGCACAACTTGACGCGGTTTACTACTGTAGTTGCAGAAATATGTTGTAGGGCATTATTAAAGAGGACAAATAAGTTTCTCTGAGACCTAATTTTTTTTCAATTATAAGTAACCAACAAGATTACTATGAGTGGATTCTATATATATTGCAGGCTGCAGGAGTGGAGTACAATCCCACAGTGAATGCCTGGGTTTATATACTCATCAGAGGGGTAACTGATACGGAATTAATGCTTTTAATGAGTTTGCTTTGTCCTTTCCAATCCTCCAACTATCTGTTTTCCTACAGTCTCTCCATTTTAGAGAGAAACATGGGTTGAAAACACCATTTAGATTACCTGCAACGTTTTGAGACATGCTCAATTCGT
This sequence comes from Rhyzopertha dominica, assembly GCA_025024175.1. Taxonomy (NCBI): domain Eukaryota; kingdom Metazoa; phylum Arthropoda; class Insecta; order Coleoptera; family Bostrichidae; genus Rhyzopertha; species Rhyzopertha dominica. The sequence goes on along the minus strand of QCXZ01000003.1, from coordinate 65,433,066 downwards.
TTTAGCGGTACATCTCAATTAGCAAGCATAATTTTATCTGCTTAGCGTACCAATAAATTATACTGTAAGTAATCTATAAAATGTTACGTGCCCAGACTTATATAGAAATGCATAAGTAACAACCATGAGCGATTGCAGTCTGCAATCAATATCAAAGTGTTACCTCACGTCAACAAACATTTCATAAAATTGACCCAAATTTACTTATATATTAAAACAGTATTAATGACAGATTTATAGCAAATTTGCTGTCTTATTATGCTTATTATTGATTGAAAGAGAGTGACTGACGGTTCTAGGAAATGTGCTTTAAATATTCTACCTTCTTTCAAAGGTGAAAGGATATCAGTTTTACATGCCGAATGTTTCAGGTTTGTACCTAATGTATTAAATGTATAAAATGTGTAAAAATTTAAAAAATGCTAATGCAGACTAGCATTCTGTCATGACTGCCGATGCTTTTGACAAGTGGTTCATAGAAAAATTTCAAAAGGTAGTGTTATGCGAGCTACATTCTGCACTAGTTGGTAAAATTCCGAACAACAGCAGCAAAAAAGCTAACTTCAAGGATTCCTAATTCAAGAAAAGTTAAATTTTGAAGACCATTATACAAAGAAGGAGTTATTGGAAACTGTTCACATAAAAATGTATGAAAAAAGATACAAAATCAATCAATATAAAACGTATCGGTAAAAACGCTGTAAAAATCGTCACACTTGTAATCTATAGCAAAGTTTACCCTAGAAAAATTCGTACGACAATCAGTCAATTTTTTTACAAATAGTACAATAACTTCGTCAATTAGGTGTTTTTTATGGAATAACTAGAACTATTGTATGTAGGTACACAACATGAAATTGTGTTCACAACAACTTGCATGTTATGTAAACATAAAAATATTAGCGTAAAGGTAATCAAACCCCAAATTTTAAATTAACTGCTTAAACATGAAATTTTTGCTAGACGACGTATCATCAACGTTGGTTGTGTGTTTTACTTTTATTGACAATTTAACGCGCCTTATTCTTCGTATAGCGCCCAAATATTGCAATGTATTTAAGGATGAAGTGCAATAAATCTTATCATTCACCAATGAGAGAACGCATCGGGTCAAGTTCTTTGCAGATCTCTCCGGATAGGACGAACTCTACTTTACGACAGGCAATTAGGCATTACTAAGGGCGGTTACCTGTGTGGGGCGTGAAATTATGCATTTTCTTATGTTTTTTTTGATTTACCTCCTACCATACCATTTACATACAAAATTGATTTTACGTCTACGCATTCTCGTGTTCAATTCCAAGGGCACTGCTTTTTATTTTTTCCAAAATTTTATTAATGAACCTAAATATAAGCATATTACGCAAATGCTAAAACAAAAGTCGCTTTTTAGCAAAAATTTTACGGAAAAATTAAAAATACGCATAGCAGTGCCCTAGAGATTTGTATACAGAACAACATATCAAAAAATTGGTGTAGTGGCTTTAAAATTGCCTTCTCTGGACCCTAATAAATGATATGGGACTAATTTTGGTTCATATTATTACTTCTTTAAATATTTACATTTTTTTTAACACCATGAACGCATTTTTCCTGTCTGCAGTATAAAATTACGACACAAGGTGGGTTTGTTATAATATTTCGTATATCAGAGCATGTAGGCGTCTAAAATATCTTGTAATGGTCCGTAATAACACGAACGCGAAAAAAGCTTTTCGTGCCACATCAATAATTAACAAAATACGTGTACTCAACGCGCCCTAACGTCAACGAGGCGTATTAGCATACAAATATGTAATATAAGCAGGCGCGGATGCAACAAATTATGGGTAATTCCCAAGTTAAATTACACGAAAACTATTGGATGCATCCACCAGAGCTTTATCGACGGCGAAACTATTCGAGACTTCGCTTGACGTCACTGTAATGAGACGTCTTCAGACGACCGGTATTGGATCTCGTGGATTGTTGCATGGATGCCGAAGGCAGTTGCGCGGAACACAATGTTCACGATGTTCCGTGGGTTGTTTATAAAACCGCAAAACGCGGTGCTCCGATGTACCTTTGAACCGCAGCTGTTTTCCCGCGCCCAACCAGGTGATATTGCCTCTCAAAACATCTAGCGAAATTAAACGAAAATATAGAACTAAGAAGGCGTCCGGGGAATTGTTGGTTCTGCGTGCTTCGCTTCAAAAATAAATAAACAACGTAGGGGTCGGGCTGAGTTGGACTAACGATGAAGTTTCGTCATAGGCACACTAGCAAGGAGTAATCTTGTCATCTTGGCTATAAGTAGGTTGTAATGATCACTTCACCCATTTTGGTTCAAATTTCGGTTCCAAAATCTCAAAGGCTCAAAAGTTCAGTCTTAGTGGTATCTAGATAAAAGGGCGGTTAAATGGGGAAAATTGGGCAGAATTTAGTGCATAACCATGTGTTATTTAGAAAACAAATAAATTCCAACTCGTTCAGAAATTCCTTTTGTAATAAACCTATAATATTTTGCTGAGCTTTGAAATGCTGTAATTTTCAATTTTTTCTTTCAGCCGTTTTCAAGATATTTGCTTAAAATCGATTTTTCTTATGGTCACCATATTCGATTTTTTCATATTCAGATTTACCTATTTTTTTCTGATTACTTTGATATTCCACAAGACATAGTTTAGAATTAATTATCATTATTAAAACGCATTTATTGTTTTATACATTCATCTAAGTATGGTGTGCTTTGGAAAAACATTTCTCATCTAAGGCTTTTAATGTATGACTAAATCGTATTCTTTCCTAATTTAATGAGTAGTATCTATTTTTATAACCATGAATGGCAAACATTCCAATTTCAATGCGGCAGCCCATACTTTCTAATTTTTGATCACGGTTAGCAATCGTCCTCTGCCCTGTTTCTTCACAGGTTAAAATTTTCTTTTAATCCGGAGGGTCATAAACGTAGTTTCTACCTGTATATTTTTTTGGAAATAAGAAGAAATCGGAGCTATTCTACTCCTACTATAAACGGTATTGAAAGCATATGTGTTTACTTATATTTTAAAGTTTTACAGCATATAAGCGTACCAAGTGCAATACCTGTATGCTTACATTTAGCCACTTATTAAGAGGCGTTTGTGACAAATACATTTCGTAGGGCAACTGGTCAAACAGATTATTGCTAATTTTAAACCGTGGGGCAACTGAGTACCTCCGAAACAATTAAATATGTTCATTCTTATCACTAGGATCTGTCGCGGCATACACCTGAGTGCTTAATCGACTGCTCCGAGCATACCTGCAAAAATATGTTAAAACCATCGGCTCTTCAATGGAAAAGGTAGAGAAGAAGCAATGCTTGATGGAAAGCCTGGTATTAACAAAGTGGAGATGCGATTATTTAAAATCTATAAAAACGTATAGGCAAGAAAATCGCCCGATATTTTTCCTCGACGAAACATGGTACAATACCAGTGATACGAGAAAAAAAGGATGGGTTGATGACTCAGGGAAGTGCAACGTCAATATTCCGGCGTCAAAGGGAAAAAGAATAATGATTCTACACGCATGAGGTGAAAATGGTTTCTTTCCCGGAGCCCTGTAACTTGGATATAAAAACTTAAAAGAAGCAAGCGCCGATTATCATTCTGATATGAATGCGGAAGTGTTTGAAAATTGGTTCAAAAACATTTTATTGCCCAAATTGCCACCAACCAGCGTCATAGTAATGGACAACGCTAGTTACCATTCGGAGCAACTGGATAAATTTCGAAATACAACAACTAATAAGGCAACCATTCAAGAGATTTTAAGAAAAGAAGATTTATATTTCGAAGAGGACTACACAAAAAAACAATTGTTGGAAGTGCTTGGCACAACAAAATTTTCGAAGAAATTTAAAATTGACATTCTCGCTTCTGAATGTGGACACACCATTCTACGATTACCCCCATATCATACATTTCAACACCATTGAAATGATATGGGTGCAGTTGAAACAAAGAATTCGACGAGGGAACACCGGTGGAAAATTTAGCAATGAAATGCTGCCAAATATTACACACGAAGCTGAAATAACAAGTGTCGATGCATGGAGAAATTCACTGCGGCATGTACTGGACATTGAAAATCGGTACAGAGCGAATCATGAAAAGAATTAATAATAGAAGTTAATCGTGATTCTAGCAGTGACAGTGATAGTAATTTTTTTTAGTTTGTGACTCTTGTAATATTAACAAGCTGTAATGAACATAATCGATACCGTGTATAAATTTTATTGGGCACTATTGTAAATTTTTTCTAACAAATGTAATTCATATTTTGTTTATGTATGATTGTTAATTTTTACGAAAGGGTAAAGATTATTCAGTTTGCTTTGTTGTCTTGTTACTACTACTTAATGTAATTGTGCAAATAAAAATTTGTATGTCGACTGGTTTTCCAAGGCAGACTATACTTAGACGAATGTTTCAAACAATCAATGCGTTTTAGTAAAGCACTGCCTGGCGCCCATATTGTAGAAAAGCATACAGCAAATTGAAATCGACATCCGGCGAGTTAACATCTGCATGTAATCGGAAACGGGATCCGCCTTTGTTGTAAAAAAAAACGGACTAATTCAGATGCGCTATCGAGCTTTCGAGTACCCAGCGCTCGGTGTCGTTATGAAACGTGAAAAAACCCGATGTTGGATCGGGCGATCTGAAAACAACACGTGTTACTAATTTACTCGATAATGCACGGGGTGAAAATGCCCCGAGAGAGTGGCTATTGGAATTGAGAGTCGAGAAAATGGTTGATGGGGAAATCAATTACAGTTCTAATCAAATATGACCTAGAATTATCATGTTCTGTGAAAATTCTTCTGTCACATAAAAGTTTTAGAAACAAGCATATAAACAAGTCAACCTTAAGTTTGCTTTTCGATTTCTATAATGTCGTATTCTGCAGAACACAGAATCTGCCTGTGTTTCAAACGAAATATCGTGTGTATAAATCGTTCAAAGAGAGTTGTATAGAGGTTGAAGATTTACCTCATGAACACCGTCCACAAACAACGATTAACGAAGGAAATATTGAAAAAGTAAAGAAAATGCTGCTCGGGAATCGTAGTGTTACTATTAGAGAAATATCTGGTGACATGGGAATATCATTTAAATCACGCAAACCATTTTACATGATATTTTAGGGTCGAGAGTGAGTTCCGATTAAATTGAGAACATGTGAAGGTGTTTTCCCCGTGTAGTCCTTTATGAATTTTTTGAAGACCGTATACGAATGATAATGACCCTGACGAAATTAAAAATGCAGCCCAAAATACATTCTAATAGCCAAGTGGTTATTTTACATAATGGTATTATTTTAAAAATAAATTGGGAATTCGTGACGGCTATGCGCTATGGTTGCTGTCATTGTATTTATTAAAAGTCAAAATTTATTCAAATGATGAAAAAACAGATATGATTTTGATTTATAGTGAATGCAAGAAAAATGCTTCCGCTGCTGCCTGCTTATACAGACAACGTTTTCCAAAATGGAAGAGCTCCTGCCGATACAATTTTCAAGAGACTTGAATTAACTTTAAGAACAAACTGGCCACCACTGAAAAAGTCAAGAGAAAGGACAGCAACAGGCCCTGACAATGAAATTAGAGTATTGGAAATGATTGACGAAAATCCTCATATTAGTCAAACGGTAGTCTCAAGAAAAACCGGTATTAGCCTGTATTCAGTACACCGAATAATTAAAGACAATCAATTTCATCCGTATCACTTGCAATTGGTTCAGGCCTTAAAGGAGACAGATTATCCTAAAAGACTGGCTTTTTGTAACTTTTTTGGGGAACACCAAAATTTGAATGTGAGATTTTATGACAATATTTGCTTCTCAGATGAAGCAAGATTTTCTAATAATGGTGGAGTTAACAAACATAACATGCATTATAATACGCAAGAAAATCCACGTTGGATTCGAGAAGGACATTTTCAAACTATCTACTAGACGAATGTTTGGTGCAGAATATTGGCGAATCAAATTGTTGGGCCTTATTTTTTTTGCGATACTTTACACGGTAATTTTTTAAGAACCATTTTACCGGTACTTCTCTACAAAATGTAAATTTACAAGTAAGACAAGATCTATGGTTCCAACAAGACGGGGCACCTGCGCAATATCATATAATAGTGCGAAATCATCTTGATTTGGTTTTGCCTAACCGATGGATAGGAAGAGGTTCAATTAATCCTTGGCCACCGAGAATTCGGACCTTACTCCTTTGGATTTTTTTATGTGGGGAATGGTAAAAAAGCAAGTATACCAAACACCAATTGAAAGTGTAGAATATTTAAAAAACAAAATACGTGACGCATGTAGATCCATCACACCAGAAATGTTAATGCATGTTAAAAGATCGTTTTGGACACGAATTCAAGCTTGTGAAAACAGTGGAGGGCGACATTTTGAGCATTTATTACATTAATGTTATTGAATAAAATAATTTCGAAAATTAAATTTGTTTTACGATACCAGATTTACTTAAAGCAAATGACTGAAGTTTATGTCAAAATTTACGAATTTATACAGCTCTCTACGTTTTATATTTTTTAAGACGATGAACAATTATCAATGTTACCTCTGCAAATGTATTTTGGGTTATCATACCCATTCGTGAAACATCCTGTATACGAATGAAGAAGAACTGTCTTATTTCAGTTCCCACTGAATTGATTTATTATGGTAAGGCACCTTCATATATAATTTAATCCCAAAAGAAAGATAATTATTCTGTGCCTAATGCTCATACGATCACAGACCGCTACGTGGCGGAAATAACCCAAAGAACAAGATCCTTTTCCCGGAAAATCTCCTTACTGCCTCGAGCGCCCTCTGGTAAGCGGCTTAGCAGACGTTTAGCGTGGCCCTTCGAAACCGATATATCCCAAAGTTTCCGTATCATCACGGACGACATTAGGAATTTTAATGAAACAATCGCGTAATCCCCGTGAGGAGGTAATTATGGCGGGCACGCGGCGGCGAAACTTTCGTGTAGTGTGTGCAGGTGGCGCCCGTGTACCGCCACCCGTGCGGGCGGTTGACTTCGGGATCTCATAAACGAAACAGTTGCAACTTTCTAGTAAATTTCATTTAGTTCCAAACACACGTAGCAGTTTCACGACTCGTATAAGGCACTTATTAGATTTGGAACGGCCCCGGAACGCCTTGAGGTGAGCAACAACGCCGATTTTATTGGGCAATTAACGCGTGCAGGTTTACGGCGAAATTTTGGTAGCTGCGAGTTGAATTGTGTGCGTTAAAATTTTAATAAGTCTCTCCGAATCTAAAGACAAAATGAAAATATAGATTCTAGAAACTATCTGGCCTGGAATAGCTATAGAATAGCCAATTTCCTTTATGAGGGAATCATACAGCTATAAAGAAGCATTCCAGAATTTTCGAATATTTAAACGAAATATGCAGATTTACTAAATTGCACGTCATAAACAAGATCGTATAAATAGATTAAAATTCAACACGTGGGGGTAAAATTTGTAAAACTATTTTGGAAATGACTTGATCAAACCTTTCTCGTGAAGTTAAACGCTTTGCAGCTTTTACCTTCTGTTTTCGGCGAAAATAGAATTCAAACTTTCTATCAATGTAATTGAAACGAACTAATCTTCAAGAAACGTATACAATTCTGTATTTGTTATTAATTTTGCCACCTCCTGGTACACTTAAAGCCAATGTCTATTCTATTTAAGCCTTCTTCGAGCCTTTTAGCGGTAAAAACCAAGAACAGATGCAGGGAAAAAGGTACATTCGACATGCAGTAAATCGCACTATTCATCGTACGTGTGACGAAAGCCGCTCTGTTCTCGGTACGTGTACAACTAATTGCCTTGTAATTTGCTTTGCAATGCTTAAAAAATTATCGGAAGCTCAAAAGATTATTAGTTAAACCATTAAAATACGTTAACTTTGTTATTTTAATTAGAACACCCTAAAGGGGGTGATTCTCCCAAACGTAGGCCTCAATTTCTTAGGTAAGTAAGTGTAGTATTAATGTATTAAACGACACAACGGTTCGGACGGTTAATTCCGCCCATTAGCAAGTTTAACAATAATCTCATCTACAAAATGTAAAAATATATGGTTAGAAAATAAGTTATGTAATTGGTAATCAAAATAGAATAATCAGAGAAGACAAGTAAAGACTTTTTCTCGGCGACTTTGGAGCTACTAGTTATTTCAGATTTTAGGTTATAAGGAATTGAATTATATAAAATAGGGATATTATAAAAGAAGGATCTTTTGAATATATCCTTTCGACGAATATTCACATTATGTATTATTATGATTTTTAGGAGAAGGTATGCCTGTGTTTGGTTCAAAATAATCTCATCATATAGCCACGGCATTACTTTAAGTTTGTGGGTAATATGTTGTCTTTTTCTAATATCGAAAATAGGCGCAACAAGGATTTTGTACAACCTGTATTCTTCTGCAATGCTGTCCATACATGCACCATAAGCAGAATCAGCGTAATTATTAGTGATAAAATCAACGCATCACACAGATACATTCTTTGCACTCCTCGGACTTGAGGTATTCCAAACTAAATCATTTTAATAATGAACAGTAGAGTTTTTTGGAAGTTATTAAGGAATTTCACAACTTTTATGCCAGCATTTCAACTACAAAGCGGTTTTCTTTAGTGGCTTAACAAGTACAACTAAATTAAAACACTAAAGACATTTAAACATATCGTAAACATATTGTGCTGTACAGAGTTGTGTGGTGTGCGAAAAAAATCTTTTTATATTGTATTTTTGTGTTGCCTAATAAGTTTCATCATGTGCAATTGTTACCAAAGATCAGATTAATCTTAAATTTACAAAACAAATTTTGAAATTCATGTTCTTTTGAAGGATCGTATGTAAATTTTCTATAGAATATGTTTTTTTTTCAGGACTAAGATGCGTGTGAGATTGCCTCCTAAAATCTACTGAGCTAGGGTTTCATAATAAAGGTAATTTGCAAATAAATAAAAAAGAATAGGGTCAAACAGGCATAAAGAAGTATTACAAAAGCGGGTGGGGTCTGCAATGAACTGCTGAATAATACTCGTGGAGTTCTTTGCGTTCAGCCAGAATTACTAAGAAGCAACAACGTTGATTAATCCGTCAAACACTATGGAGGGCTTTTTTAGCTGTTTACTATCCGATTGTCATTTTACCTCCTATACTGCGTTTCTCTGGAAATAATAAAAGTTTACTTAAACCAAACAATTATTGCTATTCTTAATTCAGTCAGCGTATTTTTAAAACAAATCCTTGTGTATTATTACTGCGCATAACTTTTAACTAATAACCGGAAAATTTTATTGGCTACTGCGGGCTTTAAATTCGTGCACCCCGAAACGTTCGCGTCCACATGCCATCGTTTGTTTCACCTGTCGCTTCGGATCCTAAAAGTAGCGAGTTGGAGTTTGCCGACTCGTCGAATCCGAGATATAATTCAACCCCTTTTGCCAGTAAATCGTAATGGTGCATCGCTTTAATCCGGAATGAAGGCCGCCGGGACATTTATCAACGGACGGGACGACGTCTGGTCGATGTTGCCGGAATTTCGGTGTTTTTAGTAGATCTTAAGATTATGGTGTTATTTAGAAATTTAGAAATCTTAATGTCGGTAGATCTAGCCAAAGTCGTACTAGTTTGCCCGAGTCGTTAAATAACGCTGAAAATGTTAATAGATATTTTTTGGAGTCTTCTGTAGGTGGGGGAACTTTAGACCAAGATTTGCTAAATTTTTACATGAATAATTCAGTAAAAGACATACGTGATCGTTTTTATTTTACGCCAGTTTTGGATGCCGATATTTTTAATGTAATTAAAAATGTTAAAACAAAAGCTTCTGGAAGTGATAATATCAACATTAATATGATATTCTTGTGCTGTCCGTATATCCTTCCTTACTTGTCGCACATTTTTAATGAATGTATACGACTGTCGTATTTTCCGTCTGCTTGGAAGCACGCAATAGTTTTTCCACTACCAAAGATCAGTAATCCAACTGAGTTTAAGCACCTCCGTTGTATAAGCATCCTACCAGCATTTTCTAAGATATTTGAAAAATTGATGGAGATGCAAGTAATCCAGTTTATAAATACCCATAAGTTGCTTCCGGCCAAACAATCAGGTTTTAGACATGGGTACAGTTGTGCAACTGCGCTGTCAGATATTTTAGACCACATATTTGCAGCTCTAGACAGTAGTAAAATTGGTGTTTTGATAATGCTAGACTATAGTAAAGCATTTGACACAATAAATCACAAGCTTTTGATAGCAGTTTTGTGGTTTTTAGGATTTTCTGAGAATCCTTAAGCATGTTTTCGTCTTATCTTAGCGACAGAGTACAGCAGGTGAAAATAGATGGTAACATGTCATCGCTGCTTTCGGTAGCCGCGGGTGTTCCCCAGGGAAGTGTGCTTGGCCCATTGCTGTATGCCCTTTACACCAGCAACTTATCTAACTGTTTAAGTTTTTGTGAACCTCACTATTATGCAGACGACACCCAGCTATGTGCTACTTTCTCTATCAGAGATATAGATAATGCTAGAAATAGTATCAATAGTGATTTACAAGCACTGCAAAACGTTTCTTCTAGTCATTCATTGCATGTTAACCCTGCAAAGTGTGTCGCTATTGTATTCTGTCCGGAAAGCTGCAGAAAGTTTATTTATGACAACCTGCAGCTACGTTTAGGGAATAGCGTCCTGGAATTCAGTGAAGACTGCAAAAGTTTGGGCGTGATTATTGATCATAGGTTGAGGTTTGATAAACACGTTACCTATATATTACGTAAAGCTTATGCATCGTTGAAACAGATATATAGCCAAAGACACTGCTTGGACGTTGGTTTAAAAAAACTACTTTGCGATTCTCTTGTGCTCTCTAATTTAAATTACTGCGACGTTGTTTATGGTCCCTGTTTGGATAGCTTCAACATAAAGCGAATCCAGAAGCTGCAGAATAGCTGTTTGAGGCTAATTTACGGTATACTCCGCAGATGTCGCGTGTTCCACAGATTGGTGGAAGCTGGTTGGCTCAGTATGATCAACAGGCGTCAGCTGCATATGTCACGTTTTTTCTACAAAGTAATAAAATATAAATCCCCGCCATACCTATATAATAGACTGACTTTCAGGACTGACGTACACAATGTTAACATCCGTAGAAAGGATTTACTTACTATTCCGCAGCATAAAAAGCAACTGTTTAAGCGCTCATTTTCCTACAACATTGCGTCTGTCATGAATGGCCTGGATGTGGCTGGGTTTTCGCCATCCGTGAATGCTTTTAAATTACAGCTTAAACAACAACTGCTTCGATCGCAGTGACATTTGTTGCTGATATTATCATCACGTCATTCTGGATTGATGGTATACATTGGATGACTTTAACATCTTGGCTCTTTCTGTCTCTGAATTTCACTTTTTCTTCCTCTTCCTTTCCTTTCTTTCTTCTTGATGTTTCTTGCGTGTTCTCACTGTCTATCTATTACTGTTCATTTTCCATTTACATTTCATTTTCTGTTAATTCCTTTTTCTAGGTGATGTGTAATTTTAGGATAGTATAGTTTTAGTTTATGAGTGGGCACTGTGGAAGATCAGAGCTGTTACTTACTGGTTTCAGCATCTGAACAGTGTACCTTTTGTTGTTGTTTAGAGTCATATTTTAGTTATGTTAACTTTAATGTAACAACAACAATAAAAACTATTATTATTATTATTATTATTATTATTTCGAAAAGACGGCCTAAATTGTTAAGGTATTTTGGTAGCCAACTGGCATTTGTTGGGCGATGAAGACGCAAGTGATTTTGAACGTTTGCTTACAAGCACATTTTTTTGGAAACCTCCGTTCCTGTTTTACAAAGAAACAAAAATGAAACTCAATTAGGTAGCTTGAAAACAAGCTGATTGAATGTATGTGTTTTGTCTCACTTGATTTATCAGATAACTCTAACGATCGTTTCGACCAAAAACGGTCATTGTCAAAGAGATAACAGCGTTATACTAAACTCAGATGTGCAGAATTTTGTTTGCATCCCCTTTTTTACAGGGGTTGTAATTTATAATTTCGGCAATATCAAAGGCGTACTGGACGTGGGAATTTCTATTTGTGTATTTGCCAAATGTTTTTTCTGATGCTGAGCTTTTTTTCCAAAAGTTCTAAAAGGTTCAGTTTTTTACCTTTCCTTTCGCAATGCAAAATGTTGACGTTGTTTTCATCTAAGTGATGGTTATTTCTCACGCAATGGTCAGCAAAACCTGTTGTGTTTTTGTTTGAATTTATATTCGCAACATGTTCTTTAAATCTGTTTTTAATAGCTCTACCTGATTGTCCTATGTATATCATGTCACACTGCATGCATTTTGTTTGGTAAATGTCGTTTTTGTTCGATTTATTGGTTCTTGGCTTATTGTTAACTAGAAATTGCACTTATTAACCTCTATTGCTTTTATTCCGAGTCTATTCAGCTTATTTTTAACACAAACACTTTGACATAATTGACTGCGGCAAGAATATGTTCTTTTTAACTGATGTTAGCATTGTACCATATTCTTTGTGTTCTACTTTTATATTGCTTTTTAAGTATTTGGTCCACAATTTTTGTGTCGTATATATTGCTAAAGGCTATTTGTTTAATTGTCGTCAATTCTTTTTCGAAACTTTCTTTTCTAAGTGGTATATTTATTAGTCTGTTTATTAAACTATAAAACACGGAATGCTTAATCTGTAACAATTGATTTGAAGAACCCGGGATTGTAACATCTGACTGTGTTGGTTTTCTATAAATTTCAAAGTCTATTTTACTATTTTTTACCGACATTGATAAGTCCAGAAAATGAAGAACTCCATCTTTTTCTTTTTCTAGGGTAAATTGAATCTTTTTATTTATTGTATTTAAGAATTTTAAGAATACATCCAACTGCCTGTCAGTTCCCGTCCAAATACAAAAAATATCATCAACATATCTAGCCCAGAATAATACATTTTTAATAATTTCATTTTTCTTTGCAAAAAGTTTTTCTTCGAAGTTTGGCATGAAAATTTCGGCCTAAACTGGAGACAAAGGTGAACCCATTGGCAGTCAGTCCATCGTCTTGCTTGTGGAATGTGTCATTGAACGTAAAATAACTTTGATCTATGGAAATTTCCACAATATTCAGTAGTTCAGTTTTTTCTGTGTTTGACAGGTGGCAGTACTGTATTTTATTTTTGAGTATTGTTAAAAGTTCATTTAGGGGGATAGAAGCGAAAAAATTAAGACACATCAAAGGACACAATAATAGCGTTATTTGGTACTGATAATTTTTTTACCTTGTTCGCGAAACCTACGGAACTCTTCACGCTGCATTTGGACTGGCATTCAATTGACTGTGTCAAAATGTTGTTGGCGAATTTGCATAATTTATACGATGGAGCATTAACGTGGAAAACAACTTGTCTCAAAGGTATTCCATTTTTGTAAAATTTTGGGAGGCCATATAGAACTGGAGCTCGGGGGTTCATTATTCTTAATTTGTGATTTTCTTCGTTTGATATCAAGTGTCCTGAAAATTTTAAGATGCTAGTTACGTCTTTTTGGAACTGTCCTTTGGGATCTGAATTAAGTTTATAAAAGTTGTTATCTCTTTGACAATGACCGTTTTAGGTCGAAACGATCGTTAGAGTTATCTGATAAATCAAGTGAGACAAAGCACATACGTTCAATCTGCTTGTTTCTAAGCTACCTAATTGATTCAGGATGTTTCACAATGAATGCACCCTTGAATCCATTCAACATAAAAATAAAACTTTTTCAAATCGGTGATCGCTATCCGGGACTGTTAAAATTTTGTGTACTGTTTGTATKTTGATTTATTGTGTTATTAAATGCCCTKGAATTTTGAGTGTAAAGTATTTTACGAATCATTGATTTAGGGTAAGAATTTTGTATTAATAAATTTTCCAGTATTTCTAAATTTTTATTCAAATAATCCTCGTGACATATTTTTTCAATCCTATGTTTCATTTCTTTTATAAAATTTATTTTGATTGACATTTTATGATGAGAATTATAATTAATATATCTGCCAGAAGATGTTTCTTTTCTAAACCAGTCCAATTTGATTAAATTTTGATTTGTTCTTATAACCAGACTGTCTAAAAATGGAACTGAGGAGTTTTTTTCTTTTTCAATTGTAAATTTTATATGTTCATTAAAATTATTAAAAACCTCTAAAATTTCTGCATCTCCATTTTCAGGAATAGAAAGTATAATGTCATCTACAAATTTCTTTATAAAATCAATTTTGTATGTTAATTTAGGTAAGCATTGGTCTAAAAGATAATCCATTATGTATTGTGATATAATTGGACTTAATTTTGAACCCATTGCACAACCGAAAGTTTGAATAAAATAATTACCCTTATAACTGAAAAAGTTATTATATAGAACAAAATTAATCATTTCTATGAAAACATTTTTAGATATTCCTATACACTGTTCACTAATTGAATTCCATTTTGCTTTAATTACAGTATTTATTAATTCAAATGAAATATTTCCAAACAAATTCACAACATCTAAAGATATTATCATATAACCTTGTGGTAGCTGTTTATTATTAGCAAATTCTGCAAATTTAAAAGTGTCAGAAACATAATAATTGTTATTAGTATTATAAGCTTTTTTTAAAATGTTTGCTAAATAGCCTGCTATTATTTCTGTTGGTCCATTTATTCCTGAAATAATTGGCCTTAAGGGATAACCTTCTTTGTGTATTTTTGGATTTCCATAAATTTTGGGGCATACAGAATTATATTTTTTCATTATTTTACCTTCTGTTCCATTAATTACTTTAAGATTTATTAATTTATTAACAAAGTTATTAGATTTAGTTTGAACAGTGCATGTTGGATCATTTTTTAGTGGTTTAAAGTTGTCAGTATTATTAATTATCTCTCTCATTTTTCGATCATAATCACTTTCATCCATTGTAACAGTAACTCCACCTTTATCACTTTTTAATACTAAAATATTAGGATTTTCTTTTAAAAAATTTTTTACTAGATTAATTAAGTTATCTTTTATTTTCCCTTCATTGCGGTATTTATGTAAATAATAAGTTATTATGCTTGTAATTTTAGCACGTAAATAGTTTTGTTTTTCTGTATTTAACTTACCTAATAAATACTCCACACTAGCTAACAATTTTGGAATATTTACGTCTCTAACAGTTGTATACAAGGCAAACTTTGGACCTAATGATAAAAAATTTTTTATATGTATAGGAATTTGTGTACTAGATATGTTTTTAAACCAACTGTTTTGAACATTAATTTCTTGTGATTGAATGTTTTCTATTTATTCATATTTACTATCATATAATCCACATAAAGATCTTGTGGTTTAATAAATTAATCGTATGTAAAAAATATCACAGTTTGTTTAGAAAAATTTTGCTTTGTCAACTTTCAATTTTGATGTCAAATAATTAATTAATGTTCTAGTTCCTATATAATAATTCAAAATATGTAAGTATTGTTAATAGTTTTGTATTTGCATACATGTTTAGAGTTGATAACACTTGTAGTTCCCTGAAGAAGACTTGAATAAATCAGTCGAAAGCTTGGAAGTATAGAGTTTTAATCGAGGTCGAAATATCCTTAATAAACTTAAATAAAATACATAAACGACCATTATTATCAATTAAATATATATATATATATATATATATATATATATATATATAAATATATATATATATATAAATATATATATATATATATATATATATATATATATATATATAGGGTATATTTTACTAATCAATGATGAACTCGTTTATATTAACGACGCTTTTGGATTCTTGTACTTTCGTTACGCGTTGCGGCAACACTGTCGGGTTTTTCCCCGGGCATTCGGACGTACCACGCAGTCTGTCGCGCCATCTGCTTGGCCCGCTTCTAAAAAAAACCAAATCAAACCGTCATACGTTATGCAGTCAGGATATAATAAGGAAATACGAGTTTCTGAAAGTTATTTATTCCCGCGTGTCCGTACGGCCCAGCGCGTATCGGCAATGATAAATGGCGTTAATTTGTCGAATAAGTGGAGGAAGGACGTCGCGTTTTTGTTCGCCTTTTTATTATTATGTCTCGCATCTATTACCCCAGTCGGTTTATTTGCACACGTAGCGGTAATATACTACGCCGAACGACGGGGGGCAGCCTCGCGTTCCGTTGCGTTTTGTTGCTGTAAATCTTGCTTTTCAGCGCAGGCTTCAGTTTAGGAGACAGATCGTGATTTTACCATGCGTCAGGGTTAATTTTGAAAAAAAAACATCTTTATTGTTTCGGTGCAGATAAATCCTTTTTATAACGAACTAGTAGAGTAAAGTTGTTAAATGTGGAATAGTGACGGAAAGTGGAATACAGCGAATTTAGACAAAGTATGTATGTCCATTAGGTGTATAACACAGCCTTAGGCAATATTAAAAACCATGAGATAAATTCCATTTTCCCGCGTTATACATAACCTCAAGAAATCATATGAAGCGTGCCATCAGAAGGCAGCACTTAGGGGTGAGTGCACAAGTTTTTTATTTTCTTAAAAATATTTAAGATAATATCCTTTTTTTGTTATGCAAAGTAATATTAAAGTACATAGCTGCTGTTTCAATAAAAGTTTTAACAATAACAATCCTTGAAACAAAATTTTGTGGCGATATCCAAATGTGGATTATTCCACATTGGCAGATATTTTAAGGTATACGTTATTGTTGCATTTTTTTAGAAAATATGCCGAAAAAGAATGTCAAAGAGCAGGTTTGGTAGGAAAAGGATATGCAAGTTTCAGTTGAATCTGTCCTTAACAAAAAAAAATGGGTTATTTCGCAGCGTGCAAGCGCTATYGTGTTCCTCGCTCGAYATTATTTCGATATTGTTCAAAAAAGGTTGCAGGGAAAGATGTATATAAACAAAAGCTTGGAAGGAAACCAATTCTTACAGATCAACTAGAAAATGAATTAATAGAACATTTAGTAGTCATGGAAATAAATTATTTTGGATTAACAAGGCAAAATGTACGAAACATGGCTTTCCAACTTGCAAAGAGAAATAATTTACCAAACTGTTTTTTTGTCTTGAGGCAATGTCCGCAGCTCGTGTTCTTGGTTTTAATAAAGAAAATGTAAACAAATTTTTTAAATTGTTAGAATAAGGAATGGATGAAAAGCAGTTTTCTCCTGATTGGATATTTAACGTTGACGAGACCGGGCTCTGTGTTGTTCAGTCAAAATATCTTGAGGTTATTGCACTGAAAGGAAAACGCCAAAATGGTTCTGTTACATCAGCTGAAAGAGGTTCTGTAATAACAGTTGTCTTATGCATGAGCGCAAGTAAAACTTTTATACCGTCCTTGACAATTTTTCCTCGGAAAAATTCCAATGAACAATTAAAGAAAGGGGCTCCGCCTGGAAGTATATTTCGTTTCCATCCTTCTGGGTGGATTCAGATGAATGTATTCACAGAGTGGTTCAACCACTTTATTGAAAAAGCTCACCTCACCGAAGAAAACCCTATACTTTTAATTCTAGATGGACACAGACAAGAAATTTGGAAGTCATTTTAAAGGCCAAACAAAACAATGTAACTATATTGTACCTACCATCGCATACCACACATAAATTACAACCGTTCGGTAAGTGCGTAATGGGTGCGTTGAAAACATTGTATAATGAAGAAATTCGATGTTTCTTAAGAACCCACCAACGATATAAGCGAGATTTTCGAAAGAGCATATCTAAAAATTCAAACAGGAGAAAGAGCGGTCAAGGGCTTTGAATCCACGGGTTTGGATCCTGTGAGTCGAGATGTTTTTTTTTCCAAAGAAGACATTATAGACGCAACGCAAGTAAATAAAACACAAGAATCTGTTAATGAAATTAATGCATCAAACATATTTGTGCATCCAGCGATGTAATACCTGTGCCCCAATTACAATGTAACTGATCTTGTTGAAACGTCGTCCTGAAGACTTGACAAATAAAAAAAATCTTTTTATGTGTAATGTCAAACTATAACCATAAACAATCGATTTTTGTTCGTCATTCAACGCCAAATGTGTTTGTGATTACAATAGTAATAGCTTTTTTGGTGGGAATTGGACGCACGATATTTAAAGTAAACAAATCATCCTTACTCGACCGATTTCAGATATCAGGTAACTCATATCATATCAAACGCCGTTACGTCATTATTCGATGTGTCGTGTTTTTTCTTTAGCAAATTTTGCCTTAGTCAGCGTATTTTACTGAGTTTCTTCTGTTGAACTTAATTGTACTATATTACCAATGCTTTATATTTACTACTAGTTTTTGTTTAAGCTTGCATAACATCACACTTAAAGACGTTATAATAGTAGTTGGATTTATTATATTTCCTATAGAAGCATGTCCAGTCGATTTTGGACACCCACTACCACAATAAATAACACAGAATGATATAAATTCTAACTAAATTAACGAATTTGGTTCCGGTTATACCGCAAATACCACCAATTCGAAATTGTTTGCACTTGTAAGAGCAAGTACACTCTTGCCTGGTCTGCAGATTTTCAGATATTAATTCGCACTCCTAAACTTGTGATAGACATTTGAGTAAATCACCCTGTATAGGGTATTCTAACTAAAATAATGAAATTGATCGTTTTTTGGAACTACTTTTCATATTTTTTTAATGTTGCAATACAAATTTGCACATGTAGCATATTTCATGATACACTTGTCACTACACGGACCGTAAACAGAGCGCCGCGCCCTACTGATCACGGAGCTGTTACCCCACGTTTTTCTTTATTTTCGTCACGTTAAAGCTTAAAATCTCTGAAATAGAATACACGTTATGATTAAGAATACCAGATGGTGCGAAAAGTTAAATAACAACCAACATGCGTTTCTCCAAGATCCGTTAGTTGAATTGACACTGACCGCATATGTACATTTACAAAAACGCTGCATTTTTAAAGTAGTGTTATGCTCCGGGACTACGTCAACATTCATTGTACTCCCATTCTAGTTGAGTTCCTTCAAACGATACATTCTCGGATGGATGAACCCTCACTCCGGGTTCCATTTGCGTCGATCTGTGCCAATTGTTTCATTGTTCGCCGTGGCATTCTTTTGTTGGGCAAAAACTGGTGTACGTAAAATAGGAAACTATAAATTTGCAAGGCTTTTGTGTGCAGATCCGCAATCGATGTGCTGCTGTTTTGCCCGCTGAGAGGTTGTCGTAATATATTTGGCTTTTTATGGTTCATTTGGCTGGAGTTGTGTGTCGGGATTGCAGCCTTGTTCCGCGAGATTTAGTTTGATGAGAGAACATAATTTGGTTTGAAACTTACGTGTTAAAGCTACACATAAGTTACTGGTTATTCAGTTTGTCATTTCTTTTATGCAGAGCTGAAGTATAAACCATAAATGAGTAATTACATTAATTGAATAAATATGACTCTGTATACTCATAACTATAGTATTTCCGCATAGGAGATCAAGTCATTTTTAAGGCATGGTCAAGAACCCTAGAAGTTATACGGTAAGGCAGAGAAAACGATGCTGTCGAGAAAGCTATTTGCTCAGTTTTGTACAAGCAAGAGAAAATGGAATTCGAAAGACTTGAACGTAGCAAAACAGTATATTTTGCCTATCCACAAACACGCATAAACACGTAAAGGGTAGAAAGAAAGAAAATCAAAGCCATATAACGTTTCTAAAACCAGAAAGTATTGCTTGAATTCGCTAGAACTGTACGTGGTGTAAAACGCCTTCTAGGTTAATTCCATACGACAATGCAAGTCCTTAGAATGGCGAAACGATTATGAGATGCAAAAACTCATGCTCTGAAGGGGACCCTTGGGTGCACTTAAATCTTTACAGCGCACTAATTAAAAGCGTATTACGCTTGACACCCTAGTGGGCACTTTATCAGACTGCATTAGCGTTTTCTTTTGGTTTTAGATTAACTTCATTTGCCTAGGGCATTAAAGTGACGGCTAGGTCTTCCGCGAACTTAAAGAGCGTGTTATTTGGAGCACGATGGGGAAGATTTATAATTTTTATTGTGTGCTAGAATAGATATGCTTGCTTCATGTTGGTTTAGTTTTTACTAAAGCTGGTCATTTTTGTTGTGTAATAGGATTACTTTTGAATTATAGTAATATCAACTAAACTTGCTATTKAAGGTCTCGCCCATAAATTACTGGCAGAAAATCGTGTTAACTTCAATATAATGGAAACGAGTTCTTCTACCAGCCTACGAAGAGTATGAAATCGCCATGCTGTAAGTGGAACGACAGTGTAAAGAGCATTACTTACTGATTTTATTTTATAATAATAATATATTTATCGTTGTCATTAATACAGAGTGTTTTACACAGGTCAAAGTAGCGAATAATGTACATAAGAACAATTACGAGAAGTGGCGTATGAAATCACCCACGCTATAAAAGGCATGCTCAACTAATAAGCTTTTGACAAAAATTTTAGATTGCTTGAAATCGAGTTTCTTTACGTTGGGTGGTAAAAGGTCATACAATTTAATACAGAAATAGTCAGTGCTGTTTCTAGTGCGGGTCAACCTTAGAAAGTTAGCTTTTAGCAAGTGTGATCAAAAGAATTATACTCCTGTTTATTTTCATGAGTGCAAAGAAGACATTAATTGTTAATATATTCTTAATAAACCAGTTATTTATTCGAGTCTGGAACCCTATATTACTTAGATGCAAGCTCTGCAAAGATGCACCAGTATCATACACTTTATGTCAGCCGCGTACAATATAAAGTTAGTCCCAGTTAGTGAGAGTGGTAGATCATTAATGAAGATTATAAACAACGTTGGTCCCAGCACCAAACCTTGAGGCACTCCTAGTTTGATTTCTAAGCTCGTTAACTTTGTCTGGTAGGCGACAACAAATTTATATCTACGCTTCAGGTATGAAGCCATTAAGGCCACACTATCGTCACTAAAGCCGTATAATTTCAGTTTCTTTAGTAATATGCTATGTGTTACACAGTCAAATGCTTTTGACAAATCTAGACAGGAAACTAGTGTATGGCTTCTCTGCTCGAATCCGGACAAGATTCTTTCACTAAGAGTAGTTAGTGCTAAAGTGGTTGATCAATTATTATACTTCTAAATCCGAACTGGTATTGTGAATATATTGCATTGTATTCAAAGAATTTATAAATTTGTTTTTTTAACAGGTGTTCAAATATTTTGCTTATAGTAGGAACTAAAGAAATGGGCCAGTAGTTTATTAATATTTTCAGTGCTCCCTATCTTATGTATGGGTATTACTTTCGAAATTTTAAGCAATGTAGGAAACGTCATTAATACACTTATTGATAATTTTCGCAAGAGGATAACAATTAGATTTGTTAATGCTTTAATAATTTGTGAATTTAAACCATATGCATCCTTGCTTTTAGAATTTTTCAATTTACCAATAGCATTTCTAACATCATTGCAGGAAACCTCATGGAAATTAAACTTCGCATCGGTTATATTCGCATGGAACTCCTAAGAATTATTACCAGGATTTGGTAATGAGTTAATGGTGTTTGCTGCAATATTGACAAAGTATTCATTTATATTATTAGCTAATAGTGATTTAGGAAGCTTTGGGCATCGTTTTTTATTTGAATTTATTAATAATTATTTATTACATACTCTTACACCAGTTAGATTTTGTCGTTGGTTAATCACATATTAACGCTATCGAGTACAAATTCTATTTACAGTTGAAGCTATTTTTTCTAGAGATCGAATCACATATACTTGCAGGGTCGCATGAAAGACGATTTGAAAAAAAAAGAAACGCGTTTTCAAAATCTCGTTTTGGTACGGTATCTTTAATGAAGATGAACTTTTGCGATTTATCATGTCTTAAAGTCGTATAGATTTTTTTACAAAACGAATGTCTGGACTGCTGGAAGAGGTTTCACTTCAGAAAGGGCCAAACATTGGACCTTAGTCTCTATCAGAACATATCTCAATAGCCACATACTACTATTAGCTTACAGATTGTCCCTGGACTAAGTTTACATAGCATAATCTAACCACACCTTTTATGATGGTTTCTCTTTAAAATTCGAATATATAAATTGACAATCTACAAACTGATAAATTTTAGAATACAAATACGACAGTATCTGCTTTTTACACGTAAAATTAATAATCGCACTATTAATAATGTAATGTGACATATAAAATATATCCATTGAAGTGCAATTCAGTTTTTTTTTACGAAATTATCAAAACAAAGCTCTGAGTATTTTCTAATGCCCTTTTGCCCCTTCCCAAATAATATTTATAACTTCATCCGGAATTGTCGGTGAACATTTTGTCTCCCGACTTTAATTTAATAGTTTAACCATTTCTTCGAGAATTTTGTACATATAATTTAATCCATCAGCATTCTTAACATATACCACTTACATCTGACATCTATGTGGACCCTTATCGGCGGCGACTCGCCCGCCTTGTTCTTGGCGTGGCACGTGTAGAGCCCCGCGTGCTGCCTCATCACAGGGCTGAACTGCAGCAGTTCCTGCAGGCTGGCGGCCTGGCTCTGTCCCTCCCTCTTCCACACGACGGACGCCCGAGGGTTGGCGCTCACAACGCAACGAACAGCCACCGAGTCTTTGAGTTCCTCCACGTCTGATGTCGGGATGCCCACCAGGCGCGTTTCTGGTACAACTGCAAAGAACGGGGGGATGATAGTTGGCTGTTTGATGTCAGGTGTTCACTGGGGGGACTAATAACAATAGAGGGAATAATAATTATGTTACGGGATGGCTGTGGAGAACGAGAGCTTACAAAGTAGTTGAGTTGGAAGTTGTGAGTCCGAAATGTCAGTATTTTAAGATGTTTAAATGTTTGCCTACGATTATCTCAGAACCTGAAGCTTCAAAATCCACAATGCCTTTCGCTGCAATTTAAAGTCACACAAGGAACCCTTTTCGCAAGGCTAAAGTCCTCCACTCTCATACTCGCAACATAAATCCTGTTATATACACGCGTTAAATATCTGAAACAATACTTGACAATATTGTAAGACGGTAATCTTTCGTGCTAAGAGTTAATAATAATAATAATAGGACTTTATTTAAACATACTATTGGGCAAAGTCTAGCGTAGCTATTCCACTAAACCCAAAAAAATATAAACTTAGTTCAATATGAGAAATAAACAAACTAAAAACATAGACAACTATAATACCATGCTTTGACTATAATTACAAGCTAATGACTTAACCTATACATAATTTGTTTTTTGAAACTTTCTACAGTGCATATTTTATTAAACAAATCATAGTGTTCATTATAACATTTTATACCATTATAAGTAAAAGACCGCGAGTATAGGGAGGTTCGGAAGCTAGACACTGATAAATGGTGGACATATCTAAAAGATAAATCAGTGCAATGCAAGCTGCGACGACTATGAAACTTATCACGCAAGTATTTTGGCGAAGAGGATCAAAAGGCACGAAACAAGAAAATTGCAAGGTAGTAATGAAAAAGTTGATCAATTTTTAACCATTTAAGCTCCTGTATGCACTTACTCATATGAGCATACTTTTTTAGTCCAAATATAAATCCGCAGCAGTTATTCTGCACCTTCTGAAGTCTGTATTTATTAACGGCATCAAGACAAGTAAAGTATACCATAAAACAATAAAGTAAGTGAGGGATTACCAGAGATTTGCATAATTTTTTTCAAAGTTTAAAGATGAGAATAAGATGATTAGAGTACAAGAGCCTTAAAGCAACGTAACATTTTTTAATAACAGAAGACACGTGATTTTTAAAATGGATGTCATTATCTGTACTTAAACCAAGACCTTTGATCCTTTCATATACAGGCAGTTGATTATGGTCCACATGTACTTTAATATCATCCTTCACAAAACATTTTTGTGACCGTTTCGACGCGAAGTATACTACAGAACACTTATTGCTGTTCAATTTTAAGTTAATGTTACTAGAACATTCAGTAATGTTGCCTAGATCCTCATTCATTTCTAAGCATGCCCTCTCTATGTTCTGTGGATCGAAATGGTGTAAAAGGTAAGTATCGTCTGCGCAGTGATGGGCGCGTAGAATACGCCATGTAGATTACGCCGTTATCTACGCGTAAACTATGTAATATTCTACTTTGAAAGTCTACTGTATGCAATAGTAATGTGTAGATAAACAGAAATCTAAAAATATTTTAGTTTTTTTAATGGTGTTTATCACCGATACTGCTCAGGGGCAGAAGACTTGACTAAGCAGGACGAGCGTGTTGTCAAAAGCACTTCGGAGCCCTCAGTAGAGTCAGTAGACCAAATGGACTCTTCAATGATTTCAAAATGTGATTTCTCTATAAACGGAAACAGGCGGGCAATTTTAGAGGCTACTCTTATTCTTTACCGCAACTTTTCTAATCGCAGGTCAATTTTATTGTGCTGTGTTGAAAGGGTATATAAGTAGTTCTTATTGCTGAGCTAGGTACATGTTGATCTCAGCACGCAAGTAACAGGTGGTAATTAGACGTAGGAAATACCTTTCTTTGAAGAAAAATCAACTTGTATGTAAAGCATGTAGTTCCGAATTTGTAGCATGTAAAAAATAGCCTTCTTAGAAATAAACCTAATGTAGTCATAGAATAAAAGATTTAGAAACATATGCTTTATCTTTTATATGTCCCAAAGAAGTAAGTAAACCATTTGGATACCATGATGACTTATTCAAACATGATATGCAAGTTTGTTATAGAAATATGAAATAAAACTGTAGCCGACACAAGGTGAAGTGAAAAAAAAACAGGTAAATTAGAACGTAATAATTTCCATTTAGTTTTGGTGGGTACTTGATACACTTTAGCCATACTATACTCGTCTTACATTGTCTACCAAAAATCTACGCCAATAAAGTGCTTTAGCTACATTTTCTACACTTGTAACGTAGAAAATTATAATTTACGTGTAAACGCCCATCACTGCTGCGTATGCTACACAAGTTGAAAATTTGGGCTTCGAGAGTAAATCAGCGGTGTAAATTAAAAATAAAATTGGTCCTAGGATAGATCCTCGAGGGACTCCCAACGACATCAGACATTTCGCCACCCAGCAAAACTCGCTGGCACCTATTGAGCAAATAAGATCGGAAGAAATTAACAGCAACCTCATCACAACCGTAGTAAGTCGATTTACTACAAAGCCACACATGATCCAGTACATCAAGAGCTTCCGAAAAATCCAATGAGACCAAAAGACTTGTCCTGCCGGCATCGAGGGATTCAAAGCACTCGTCCACAGAGTTAGTGAACGCAGTTGTACTGAAATGGGTACGAAAACCTGACTGGTTCTGCGGTATAATTCTAGCTTCACAAACATAATCATATATTTGTTTATAAAGAAACTTTTCACATGCTTTAGACAACACAGGCTGATTGGTCTCAAATCGGATAGAGATTTAATTTCATCAGTTTTAGGCAAAGGTCGTATTAAAGCGAGCTTTCACTCATCGGAATAATAACTGTGCTCGAAACAACAAGTAATAATGTGAGCAGCATAGTTGCAAATAATAGGGCAACATAATTCAACATCTTAGAAGAAACGCCGTCGTGTCCAACTGCATTTGATTTCAGAGCAAAAGTAACATTAGCAACATCTTCAGAGGAAATTAATTTAAATTTAGTATCTTCATTAATAATTTTTAGATTGAAATATTAGTCTTTTTGGGTTAGATTAATAATTCATCATCGTCTACATAAATTTGGTTAACTATACGGTCGATAATACTTTTCCTTAAAGTGCTTTCGTCAGGTGTGTATTAATTATTATATTAATGGAATCCCAGTGATACGCAAGGCGAAGCTCTTCTTTACTTTAAACCATAGATCATCTCTGTCTTTATTTTTAATTTTGCAATTTTAAGGAGAAGTTCTCAAATTTGCAATGTCCCAAGATGATAAAATATGCAAATTAGCTGTTTTTAGTTGCTAATTACTACATATTGATAACTAAATATCTCGCTTATTTATTTTATATTAAAAAAATATTCATTTTTCATAATATCCGAGCTCTATAGGATCAGTGTTTATTGAGAAAACATAGACACTTTCGGAATGTTTTGGGGTTTATCGAAAATTTATTATAGTTTGAATCGCAGCATGTTTTTGAATCGTGTACAGCTAGCTGATGGGCTCCTAGCTTACGGGACATACAATAAATACATTTATTGCCACGAGCAAGCAATTTACGACTCTTTCGGCCAAGGAACGCCACCGCCGAACGTGTCGCACTGTAACCCGGCAAATTTAACGATCGACGCAAACGTAATTTATTAATTACGGCAAATCCGCAAGACCGGCGCTCCGCGTAAAAGCTTTTATGGACTGAATGCTACTTCGATAATAAAAATCTCGCCGCTATTTGCGGAAGGTATTTGTATTTTAGTGCCCCGGCGCCGCAAAAAGCTCACGGTAACGACTTCGACAGCTAGAAACCGAGGCCGAAAACAAACGGCGGTTCCAGCGGGATTTTCAGCGGGCGCCGCGATCTTTGTTATGAAGGAGCTTTCCGCTGACGCGGTCAAACAAGGGGGGCAAAAAGCCCTCGCTTGAATTACTGACATCACCGCCAGATGTCCGACAGACGTTGGCGTTATTGTTATAAGTAACGGAAATTTGTTCGATATCTCGGACAGCACGGCAGTGGGTTGGGGGAGGGGTGAAGATAGATGTAGGTCAGCACCTAGGAAGCTTTTGAGGTGGCAGGTACTTTTTGAAATGCTGGTGGTATGGAGGTGTTCCTTCGAATGTGTGGGATATCTAAGAAGAGCATATGAAACGCAGTAAAATAACTATAATAATTCTTCATGTTTTTCTCTACTATGCACCCTGTTGAAATATTCGGTTCGGCTGTAATTTGGTTCTACACACTGAGAGAAATGTAGTAGTACATGTTCAGTCCTACTAAGTTGTTTTTACAAAACTTTATGTGATAATCCTAACCGCAATATTTACTATATCTTGTATATACAGCTTTTTATGTATACAAAATGATGAGTTAGTACTACTGACCATGTACATGTTTAGCAATTGTTCGATGTACGACCATTATCCTTAGTCGTAAGCTATGCATGTTTAAGGCAGTTAGCAAACAGAGGCTATAATATTTTACTAGATTCTGTAATGGAGACTCAAATACGGTAATTCAATGAATAAATACGATGCTATCCTGCATAGAAAGTTGACAACGCGGGCTAGTTTTAAAAGCGTAACGGCGTTTAGCAGTAAAGTGCAAGTGCCGCGTGGTGCGTGGTTTCGTAGTCACCAATCGAACTTTGATACTAAAAAAAGAATAAATATTGGTGAAAAATAGAAAGCAAATTAAAGCCGTGGAATTTGGAAAACCTCGTTAATCCATTCGAGGGTAAGTACAAGTTTCAATAAATGTCGTCAACAGATGTGTGCTCGTGCTACTAAAATGCTGCCATGCCGTCTAAATAGCTTTAATACATTATAGTTTAATAACAAATTCTGTGCGACTAGTCAGTTAGAAAAAGTAAAGTATTATTGTAATGCCAACATTCCATACAAATTAGTTGACTATGTTGAATATATTCAAAGATGATCAACCCAATATCGCATTCTGCCATCCTGCGATTGTACTACACGTGGTTATCACGTGATTAAATACAAAAGCGTTATCAAAACTGTTTTTCTTTGTGATATCTATAATACCTATAACTGAGAGCCACTTTAGGTGTCTGATTTACTATATATAAGGCATGGATCATAATTATTTGTTGCTTTGATTAATTAGTTAGTCGAAAAATTAATCTCAATTGTCTCAAAATGTTCCACAATGAGTGAAGGCACTTTCCAAATCATTTAACTTAAAAAAAGATGTAATAATGGATTAATCAAAAATATAATTAAAATATATTTTGGGGGTAATGTAGATACCAAAATTAGGAAGGCAATAATTACATATTTTAAGTACTATAGTTCAAAAAGTCAGTAGTTTATATACTGAGATCAAGTGGAGTCGTTTTGCCTAAATATTGATTTGTTTCAAAATTTTAAATAAAATGCAGTTCCACCAATGTTAATCTGTTCAGTTTTTCTTTTAACGACATTAAAATTTTTATCTCATTTTATTTAAAAATGCTGCAATATAAAGAGGTATAAATAAAGGCTCTTGAAAATGATGTGTTTCCCATTTAAATCAACTTAGCTGAGCCCGACGTATGAGATATAGTTTATTTCAACATCAACCATCGAAGTAATCTCTCATACAAAGTTATGATTGCATTTTACACTTTAGACTTTGGACCATGCGGGATTTTCTATAAAGAATAACTTTTTTCCAATTCCCGTAGGGAAAAATCCCCATTTGTGTTCAGTAGGTATAGTTTTGATGATCTTTGAAAAAACACAACGAGAAAGTTAACATTTTGGAATAAATAAGACTCCTTGATTCTTGATCTTTAAGGAAACTAATAATCAGAATAGCCAAAGCGAAGCAAACCCCATTGTACCCGAGATGTCACGGAATGGAATATACCATCCGTACTAAAATAGCGACTGTGATAGATGTGTGCTAATAGCATAAAAAACGTCACCGTAATGTTCAAAAATCACAAAAATGTTGCTAATTACTCATCAATCAAGCGCAACCGTACCATTCGGTTCTACTAAACGCAGATTTTTGCCCTCCGACCCGGGACAATCGTAAAACGATCTTTTTGTGCCGCAGATCGGCCACGTCCCAACCGGAAAAACGAAATCCACGTTCGACGTCTGTATAAAATCGTTATAGCGTCCCAAGGTTGAGAGCGGTAATCCTATAAACGACTGAACAGCGCCAATATTTGGTTTTGAAATATTGAAATATAGGATATTTGCGTTCACACTCGGATTACGCCCGTAGACGATTTGGATCCATTGATTCGGAGTGTTTTATGCATGACCTGTTTTTCTGTATCAGATCCGGCGGGATAAACGGATTTAGGGGAGGATCGTGGGGCTGCTGCCCCTACGTCACACTCTCGACATCCGGGTTAGACACCGGCACACGTGTTTACGGTCGACCGACCTGAAGGAAGGAGATTCAGAATTTTTAATGTCGTCTGCTGTTGTAGAGCATGCTCTCCAATAAGGACATAATATTGACTTCGCCCAGACAATGTTTATGTTTAGAAAGATGTTTAGAAAGATGATCCATTGTGCTAAAATTGCAGTTACATAGTTAATAAATTAAAACACGTGAATTAATGTCTTACTGCACATCATTTAATTTCGCTAATTAGCACACGTTTCGAGGGAATCCACCCTCATCTTCAGCTAAAATTTGTAAAAAGTATACAGGTTGGTACCGCAAAACAGATGAATGATGGCGAGTGGTGGGGATGAGACCAACAACTCCTGGAAATTATTATATTATTATTAAATTATTATATATTATTATAGAAGTTGTTGATGAGACGCGTTGGCGCCAGCCTCAGATCGTGCCGACCATCGTATATCAGTGGCGGCGCAAATTATTTTTTTTTGGTTTGCACGCAAAGTGGTATTTGGGAAAAATACAGCAAACGGTGTTATTGTGTAATTAAGTAAACAAAATAACGTAGGTGGTACAAAACATGGAAACCTAAAAATAATGTCAATAATACACACGCATACATGTAAGTTGTCAAATTACTATCGGAACAAAAAAACGAATGAAAAGGAAAACGTACTTAGATGAAACAATAAGACTGTACAATAAACAGAACTAATTACTAAGTACAAACAAGAGAAACAAAAATGATAAATCAAGTCAAGTTACTACCAGAAATTGAAGGAAAGTGAAAAAGAAAATAAGCGAAACAACATTATACAATGAAGAGAATTAATACTATTTTGTAAGTTAATAATTAGAGGTTCCACTTCATTGAGATTATCAACAAACACTTCATGCTCCATATATTTGTCCTCTAATTTAATCACGTGGTCACAGCGCTTCTTCCAATCTTCGGGTGTTATCTTGCTGAACTCTTCTTTGGCTATCATCCTTGCGTCATCCAATTTAAACGTGACATTTCTTGTACCAACGTTGTGTTTCACTGTGGCCCAAATTAACTCGATGGGATTCATATTCGGATGGTAGGCTGGTAAGGGTAAAACGGTATGTCCATGACTTCGTAACCAGTTGTCAAACTTGTAAGTTACATGGCGCGTTTTGATATTTTTAATAATTTCGTACAGTTTTGGTTTCAAACTGCTTGGATCGAAATTAATGTTACGATCCGTAAGCCATCGCACCATATCTGTTTTCTTGAAATTCGACGACGATGATGGATTGGTTTGCACATTATGGTACGGCGCATTATCAATAACAATGACCGAATTCCTTGGCAAATTTGGGGATTAACATGTTTTCCAACCACTTTCCGTACACAATTCATTTCTGAATGGTAATCACCACTTTTGTTCCCGACTTGAACATTAATAGGCATCCAGGTGAGAACCCATTTTCCCATCCTGCGTGTATGATTATAAGCCTCTGGCCTTTGGACATATTTGCAAATAACCCTTTTGCCGAATCATCCGTGCAATTTTTCGACGACGTGCGTCCACTACGCAGGTAAGATTCGTCCAGATATACAATTTGTGTATTCTGACTTCGGAAATATTTTATTTTCTCCAAATAAGAAATTCGAAGCGATCTGATTCCGTGCCTTTCGATTAGCACTTTCCGATTATTTTGAGTTCTCCTCCACCCGAATCCCATGTTGTGCAATAAACCTTCAAAGTCTCGTTCGATCCATGCCATTCCAAGTCAGTTCGTATCTTCTGGTTTAACTGTGCTACTGTCACACGATTATCGTCGGTCTTCTTTCTAGGAGTACTGAACTGTGGTTTTCCATTATTTTTCGATGCACTGCAATCACCTTCACGAACAATCCTCTCGACAGTTCTGACATAGATTCCCGTAGCAATAGATGTCTTACATTTCACACTTTCAAGAGTATCTGGGGCACCGCTATCATTTTTAATATAATAAAACACTACTCCCTCGTTTGACTTCGCAGTCAGTCAGTCATGACACGATCTCGCGCGATTACAGCAACTACAGTTACGCCAGCACTGGTTCTGAGCCCCCACCGCTCGCCATCATTCATCTGTTTTGCAGTACTTGTGCGAAATATAAAAATTTTCGAAAATTACATCTTCAATATCGTTAATACTATAGCTTATAAGCCCTGTGGACCAATTTTCTAATATTGGCACAGTAATGTTACCAATTCAGCAGTAACAGCTTCAAGTAACATGGATACAAAGTCCTATTCTAACCAACTGATATAAATAACGCGGCAAGTTGTCTTTAAATCATGTGGGACGTTCTACGACAAACTCCTTCATCAACACGTCCATTCACGACCTCACGAACAGATAGCGCAACAGACAGATTCTTCATTGACAGAGAGACACACGTGCTGTCGCCCACATCGGGGAGGCCATGCGTCAACGTGAATTTCCACCGTCGAAACACGGCGTTTTACAAACACAGTCGAAAACATGATGGATGGCGGAATTGAGAGCAGATCCATTACAACAGCAAGAAAATCCCAACGGGCCCTAATTCCCTCTGCTACCCTGTTTACGCACAGGACAGAGCCGCAAATACTTCAAAGCCTTACTCCGCCACGGAGACAATGGACCACAATCCGGCTTTATAAAGCAAGACATTGCACAAGGAGATTTTCTACGGGAATTACGCAGCGCCAGCTCATGAATTGAATTACAGGAAGGACGACAAAAGAACCTCAAAGAAAAATAATCCCGGATGGCCCTGGAGTTAATGTTACATTTAGGGCGTTCCCTGATTATTACGGAGGGAGGTTTTCAATGCTTTAGATATAGGTAGTCGCTATAATATAAATAATATTCAAAATTGGTTTCGTAATTGAAGGATTTATTATTAGCAGTGCTGCACTACTTTCGTCTCAATTTTATAATAGTAAATTAGAGTAACATATGGTAGTTTAATATGACCAGGACATATTGATATCTAGTTGGCCTATACACTTTCCAATAAACAAATTTAATTATAAATAGACTGTCAAAGTTTGGTACCCAAAGGTTCAATTGTGACAAAACAGTGAATATTAAAAACATGATCAGTAATAGTCTGTTTTCTCTATAACCAAATCAGCAATATATAAAATAAATAGGGCCAACTTTAGCCCAAGTTGGTGCCATAAATCGCCTTTAGCACAGCTAGAAAAGGCCTTGATAATAAACAAAAAGACCCCAATTGCACTGCAGAATGACAGTGAAACTAGAATGCTTAAAAATAAGTCAACTACAGCATACAGTATTACAGTGAGTTCGAAACCAGAGGGAACTGAATGTTCATGCATTCCATATAGATGACTGCCCTAGTAAAACCCTAAGCACTCAGGAAAACAAATATATACAGGATGTTTCACGAATGATAATGACACTGACGAAATTAAAAATGCAACCCAGAATACATTCTCATAGCCAATGTGGTTATTTTGCATAATGGTATTATTTTAAAAATAAATTGGGAATCCATGAAGGCTATGCTCTATGGTTCTTGTCACTGTATATATTAAAAGTCAAAATGTATTCAAATGATGAAAAAAACAGATATGATTTTGATTTATGGTGAATGCAAGAAAAATGCTTCCGCTGCTGCCCGTTTATACAGACAACGTTTTTCAAATAGAAGAGCTCCTGCCGATACAATTTTCAAGAGACTTGAATTAACTTTAAGGACAAACTGGCTACCACTGAAAAAGTCAAGAGAAAGAACAGCATCAGGTCCTGACAATGAAATTAGAGTATTGGAAATGATTGACGAAAATCCTCATATTAGTCAAAGGGTAGTCTCAAGAGCAACCGGTATTAGTCTGTCTTCAGTACACAGAATAATTAAAGGCAATCAATTTCATCACTTGCAATTGGTTCAGGCCTTAAAGGAGACAGATTATCCTAAAAGACTGGCTTTTTGTAACTTTTTTGGGGAACACCAAAATTTGAATATGAGATTTTATGACAATATTTGCTTCTCAGATGAAGCAAGATTTTCTAATAATGGTGGAGTTAACAAACATAACATGCATTATTATACGCAAAAAATCCACGTTGGATTCGAGAAGGACATTTTCAAACTATCTACTAGACGAATGTCTGGTGCGAAATATTGAGGAATCAAATTGTTGGGCCTTATTTTTTTCGCGATAGTTTAAACGGCAATACTTATCTAAATTTTTAAAGAAACATTTTACCGGTACTTTTCGAAAATGTAAATTTAAAAGTAAGACCAGATCTGTGGTTCCAACAAGATGGGGCACTTCCGCATTATCATAGAATAGTGCGAAATCATCTTGATTTGGTTTTGCCTAACCGATGGATAAGAAGAGGTTCAGTTAATCCTTGGTCACCGAGAAGCCCGGATCTTGCTCTTCTGGATTTTTTTGACGTAGATCCATCACTCCAGAAATGTTAATGCGTGTTAAAAGATCGTTTTGGGCACGAATTCAAGCTTGTGAAAACAGCGGGGGGCGACATTTCGAGCATTTATTACATTAATGTTATTGAATAAACATTTTTCGAAAATAAAATTTGTTTTACAATACCGAATTTACTTAAAGCAAATGATTGAAGTTTATGTCAAAATTTACGAATTTATACTGCTCTCTACGTTTTATATTTTTTAAGACCACGAACAATTAATTATCAACGTTACCTCTGCAAATTTATTTTGAAATGCCTACCGTACGCTGGTTAGGTCAGGTCAAGTCATTTAGGACGTTACGTGTTAGAAACAAGAAACACGGTATTTACTTACACATAACGTCAAGTCGGACTTCTATGCTGCTCGACTTGGTTGAATAAGATTCGTGTACTGCGACACATCTCAAGATCCGGCCGTGGTTTTCTTTGGAGATGGTCAGCTCCAGCACCGAAGTGGCCAGCCACGTTCTAGGATTGTCCACTTCCGTTGAGTTGCTCTGTCTTCTTGATGGCGTTATCTCGTTTTGGTCTGGAACGGAATTAGACAAGGAAATTAATCAAATGCAGGCAAAAATTGTTTCATATCGGTGTAGTTTCAAGAATACAGTTGAAAATGCAAATTAAATAGCGCATTATTGTTATTTTAAAAAGCAGTTTTGTTTCTGTAAAGCCCAAATAAATTTATAACAGACTAGCGACCCGCTACAGCTTCGCACGGGTATTAGAGCGTATTATTTCTACAAGTCCATTCCAGTCGTCACCACCATTCGCTCGAAAAATCTGTTTATTCTAGGAGCACGCGCGATTCAGTATTCTTTCTCCTGATTAATGTGTTTGCTATGAATATGATACATCTTTGTCACGTCGACACAGAATACTGAAGAACCTGAGGACAAAAGTAAGAAATTTTCTACTTGTTCTCATAGTGTTCGTGAGAGGAAAGCGAGGCATCTAAGGATAACATTAGACGGTCACCTTGGTTTATCCCCTCATATTGAATCCTTAAGATCTAAACTGCCATTTTGTCGAGAAAATTAAAATATACCGTCAATCAACAATCAGTTTTAACTTTTTATTACTGGCTTTTTCATAGCCAAATTTTCTATGGTGTGATTCTGTGGAGTAACTCATCCAGCTCTACACAAATATTCAGATTGCAAAAAAAATTGTTCGAATTCTCACGGGACTGGACTACTTTGATCATTGTAAATCTTATTTTGTAGGTTTGTAGATACTAACCCTCCCATATTTATATATTTTGCATCAATTTAAGGAAATTCATAAAAACAAAGATAATTCTTTCCATAACTATAATGTACACAACTATGACATGATATCCGGCATCTTACACAAGCAAATAAAACTAGACTTACTAAATCTCTTAAAAATTCTTCCGTAAAAATTTGAAATAAAAATAAAGATTCTTACGCTTTTTATTCATCAACAGAATATTTCAATATGTTTTCCAGTTAAATATTTTGTGCAGTTTACTGTAATAATTGTATGTCGAGCTTGTTCTGATCACTTGTTGTCTGTTGCATTTTTTTGTTTGCATTTTTTATATGCTCTTTTATGACTTGCTACAATGGGGTTGTAGACCATATTTTTTTATTGCAGAATATGAATCTACATAAAAAATAATAGACCCCTGTGTATTCATTTATTTTTCAAAGCGCTTAGATAAACGTAAAAAATGGTAAAGTTTAAATATTCGAATGTGTGACGTAGGTTGACCCTGCCGCTTGTGATTGGCAGCAGCTGTGTGTTGTTGCCAGAGCACAATAATTTTCAGCGTTCCAGTTGCTTATGCATGTTTTTCGCTGTCAACTGCCGACAAGCGTCATTCATAACCTCTCAGTAATGCTCGTGTTGTTTGCTTTTGTTTATCGATCACGATTATATCGTTCAAAATGCGGACGAAATGGCTGCTGAAAGGAAATGTTTTGTGCCAACATGCACAAATACTAGTATTGTTGCTCTAGAGAAGAAATTTTTAATTGTACCCGAAGAAAAATCAAGACGAAAATTATGGTGTGATGCACTAACAGCTAACAGTTGTGTTAAAGAAACTAGAGGCAAAAATATAAATCCTCCTCGAAAAACCAAGCCAAACGCAAATGTAAACAAACAGATCATCTGTCTATCTGTACAATGTTGCCACTGGAGCTGTTAGAAATTCCGCTAGATTGACGCATCGAATCCGCTAAAATTTTTAAGACAGGGTAATCTGTTGATATACAAGGGGATTTATTATTTATTTTACATAAATAATTATTATTTTTCTACATATTATGCTATAACGTTGTCGAGCTCATCGTGTTTCTTCCAGAAATATGTTTCGTTGCTTTTTACTTGGTTTAAGATAATAATATCTGCGTTATTTGACAATATGAGCTGCAACGTGAAACACACAAGCACTAGTGAGACGTTGGTAAAATTTTGGATTGGTAGGTAAAAAAAGCAGGAAATATATTTCCCGGGCGAGGAATACAGTAATCATCGAGTCACYTAGCATAAATAAATCGAWTGWAGATACTTCATATCTAAGTTCCCATATTTATACGCTAAAGTGAAACAGTTAATATTAACTAAAGACTTTCTTATTCCGTTAAAATATTCGCTTACTGCTAAAACGTATGTTTTTCCCTTGGGCGAGAATTTTATCCGCCAAGTTGGCAACACTGACCAGATGTCTCTTCTATGAGTCAAACGCGAAATCACGGTAGGTTTACCGTGGCAAAATGCGATCCCACAACACTCCCCCACTCTAGCCGAGTCAACTGACGATGTTAGCAATATTTGAATTTGGCGGAAAAGTTTAGAGGGCGAAAATAAGACAATATAACATTAGAAATATTTTTTGTTGCTAGTATCTCACTTCATTGGGTCTAGGAAAACCTACAAATGTGTTGCAATAACGATTTGTGTTCGAGGGCTACAACCCCATTGTAATTTCTTGTACACAATGCACTCAAATAAACCTAGCTACAAAAAATCCAGAATCTGGAATCACCTCTATATTTTTAATTTGCCTCCTGCTATTGCCCTGTTCATGAAACATTGATAATATCAAAAAGGAAAACGGTCACGATGTAACTAGACGCTCTGTGATGGCATGCAAATAATTTCCCATTATACAATATTTGTTCCTTTGGAATGCAATCTTGCCTTTATACGAGATATAAATACACCCCTCCAAAATTAAACCCTTATCAGCAATCTGGATTCATTAACAATACCTTTTGTATTGCTGTCGACATTTGGCTGATGTTTTAGGAAGTTCCTGGTTCAAATTAAATTATTTCCCAAGCCTGCTTGATTTAAACTGACCTGGAATGTTCCCGGAAATGCCTGATTTACGAATGATGCTTAATATTCGAGACTAAATCCGATGTTTTGGGGGAACACGACAACGCCATTTTCGAAGTAGGTAACGCTTGTTCGTTCGCCAGGGGAAAAAAGCTGCTTAAAATATCGCAAATCATCACACGCTAATATTGCACGAGGGTTCCCCACAATGAATGGAATATGGATGAATTTCGCCGTACCTACTCTGATATGATATATAGAATGGCGGAGCGTGCTTTAAAAAGGAGTGACTATAAATAATTCATTTTTAATTGAAGAGGCCCTGAAATGCAGCGCGCTTGTACGTTTGTGGAGTACCGTAAATTGAATACGTAATATCTTCGTCGGATAATAATCTACAAAGCGGGTTAAATTGGAATTGCTACGTGCAGTATCTTTTTTACCCCGTGGGGGCGGGTTCTCTGCTTTTTTATTTTTTACTAGGCTGCCACTATCTTTCTTTCATTTTAGTTACAGTAAATGCACCAGCCCGTCTGTTTTCTGAATTCAAAAGAAACAGTAGAAAATAATTTGTAGATCGCATCAACTCAAATTCTCCACTAAATGAAGAAGTCATTGTCTTACTGGGATACATAGGGCGTGCCTCAGGGCTCGATCCTGGGGCCTCTGCTTTCTTTAATATATATAAACGATATTAATTCCTGCTTTAAATTTTGTAACCAACTGCCCTATGCCGATGATCTTAAAATATTTGCTCCAATAAACAGTGTTATTGATTGCATTTTGTTCCAGGCTGACTTAAACACTTTTTATGGGAATGGAACCTTTCGTCGCCGACAGTTCGAGGTCGCCGTTTCGTCGCCAAACTGATAACTAAACAATATTTACGGCAGATATTTTAAAGCAACTGTAATGGAAAAAATTTAGGGATAATTATTATTATTCTATGTCCACTACAACATTTGACAAATAAAAATTAATTATAAAATATTTATTAGACCCTACGACAAAAAATTGTTTCTTTTCTACAGTGAAGATTATACCTTTCTTTCGCCCAAATACTAATGAATTTTGCGTTTAAGTAAGAAGTAAATTTTTGAGTTTCACTCATTTCTTTGACGGAACCGTATCTTCATGTGTTGATCTGTAATTCTTATGCAAAAAGTATGTATTGAATTCAACACAATTGTTACTATTGGTAGCTGGTAGTGCAAATTGATTAGTCACATACTTAAAAAGTACAATTTATTGGAGATAGGGTACCTAAATTACCTGAATTTTTTATATAGAAATTACACTATTTTAGTAATTTTTCCTTCACTAATGGGCACACGCCTTGACATGGATTATTGTTTGGGGACAAACGTAATAGAACGGCCTAATTTTGTATAACTGCAGGATAGTACTTTCAGAATGTCCTATCCATAAATCCGACTAACATTCCGAAATAATAAAATTAGGAAAAGAGTTACCTTTCGTAAATCCTTAACCAGATTCTCTGTGCCACAGATCCTTTACTTGTTAAACTAGAACAATTTAGGTTAATAGATTAATTTTTATCAAGTACTTTCGGATATCTAAATTTATTACCATTATTAAAAAAGCACTGGAAAAAGTAGAGTAAAACAATTATACAAAAATGTATAATACAGAATTATATCAAATAATATTTGCACCCAATAATCTTCCTGTGATTGCAAATCTTATATTATAGTGAAGGTTACTTTGTTTTTTTTTCCATTCAACAATTAGGTACTCCCGATAATAAAGTAGGTACAAAAAAATTTCTTTTAGAAAAAAACCTTTTATAATACTCAAATTAGTCATTTGACAGCTTACTTTCTCAGAAAACCAAATTTTTAAATTTTTGTCATAAATATTGTTATCAGTTTGGCGTTGAAACAGTCGACTGCCAAACGGCCGGCTTCGAAATGGTCCGGCTGCGAATCGGCGACCGCGAACCGGCGGAGGCGAAAAGTCCTAATCAATGCTATCGTTGTATTACATTCACTAGAAACTTAAAAACTTTCTCATACGATTATAATTTTAACGGCACTGCTCTCAGAGTTGTTCACAATGCCATAACATTTGATCATAAAATGTTATTTAATCTGCATATAGATAATATAGCCATCCGATCCCTTAAAATGCTAGGTTTTTAAATAAAAGTAACAAAAAATTTCAAATCCGTTCATGTCATAAAAACCTTATATTACTCGTTTGTTTACAGTAAAATTAATTTTGCGTCGGTTGTGTGGAATCCTCAGTAAGATTATTATATAACACGACTAGAATCAGAACAAAAATATGGAGTTTAGTCCCTCGGTCGCAGGTGGCTTGCAGATTTATTGTTTTTGCACAGACTAGTAAATGGCGATATTGTTTCACCTTCTCTGCTTATTGTATTCTGCTTATTGCTGGTTTTCACTTTATTTTTGCATACTGAGTTTAGGATTTTTTGTAGTTTCATTGTTTTATACTGTATTTTATAAACCATTGTACAAAAATGTGACCTAAGGGATATAGCTGATTATTCTCGAAACAAGTTAAACCCAGAAAAGTGTGCAGCAATGTTGTTCTGTCCAAATTGTTTGCGAGAAAGCATATTGACAGATTTTAAAATTAATATTACTAATCTAAACTAACAAAACTTGTTTTTGAACCTGTTGGCACTGGTACAGTGATAAAAATATTAAATGAAATAAAGTCGAATTCCTCTGGCTCAGACGGCATAACTCTGATCATGCTCAGGCTTTGCTGTCCGGATATTATACAGTATGTCACACATATAATAAACGCTAGTATATCAACTAACATATTTCCAAGTATCTGGAAGGACGCTGTTGTTACTCCCGTACCTAAGACCACTCAGCCGACGAGCTTAAATGATCTAAGGCCTATAAGCTTACTATTCGTGATGTCAAAAATTATGGAGAAGATATTAGCACTTCAACTCAGGCAACACTTAGATCGGTATAGTATTCTGCCTTTCATCCAGTCTGGATTCCGACCTAATCATGGTTGCGCAACTGCTTTGCTTAAAGTAACTGATGATATTATTACAGCCACTGATGTAAACCAAATCAGTGTACTTATTTTGCTTGATTTCAGTAGGGCATTTGATACAATTTCTCATCCTATGTTATTATCTATTCTTAATTATATTGGATTGCATGAAAGTTCTATTGAACTGTTTATAGATTACCTGAGTGGAAGAAGGCAAGTCGTAAAAATTGTTGATGATCTTTCTTCTCATGAGTATTTAACTAAAGGTGTTCCACAGGGATCCATACTTGGGCCCCTGTTATTCTCTATATATACGTGCACTCTTCATCAGCATATTAATACTTGTGCATGTCACATATATGCAGATGACACTCAATTGTATCATAGTTTCTACTTTAATCAATCCATGCAAGCAATCGATTTGATCAATACTGATTTGGAAAATGTTTGTTCATACGCGGCCAAACATTCACTGAAAATAAATCCAACAAAGTCAAAAATTTTAATATTTGGTAATAAAAATGAACGCCTGCAGTTAATAAACGTTGCTAAGTTTTATTGTAATAATGTACAGATTCCAATTGTCGAAAGTGCAAAAAATTTGGGCTTAATAATGGATTCCAAACTGCGATTTAAGGAGCATGCTACACATTGTATACGTAAAGCATATGCTAGTTTAAAAAGATTATATCCACATCGATCCTACTTCTCTAACAAAATTAAAAGCAAATTATGTGAAGCCTTAGTTCTGTCTCACTTTTCTTATGGTGACGTTGTATACGGGAATTGTCTGGACGGTGAGACTTCGGGGAGTATACAGAGGGTGCAAAATTCATGTATCCGATTTGTGTTTGGTATGAGGAGAAATGATCACATATCTTGCAAATGTTCTGAGTTAGGTTGGCTAACTATGAGAACAAGAAGGTATCTACATATGTCCTGTTTATTTCACAAGATCCTTCAGAGTGGATATCCGCCGTACCTGCTAAACAAATTAACTTATAGAACAGATGTTCATAACCTAAATCTTAGGAATTTGGGTTCTAAACTTACGCCGCCGATACATCACACTGCTATTTTTAGACGGTCTTTTCATTACAATATTTGCAAAGTTTATAATGAAATTCCCAATTTTCTGAAAGATTTGGAAATTGCTTCATTCAAGAAAAGTTTAAAACAATATCTATTGGAGGGTGACCACTTCATATAGGATTTTTTCCCTTCTTGTTTCTTCGTTTGCGTATGCTATGTTGGTGTGCTGCTATTATGGACTATGCTACATATTTATATTAATCTGAATATATATATATATATATATATATATATATATATATATATTTGTAGTTCTTATTTTTCTGAGAAGCGCCGAGACCGTTGCGCTTATATACTAACCTGTTTTTTATACACATGTGATTCAAGGGTTAAGTGGCAGAACAGACATTTCCCTTTTTCTTTCTTTTGTTCATTCATGGAGTACCTATTTTGCTTCAATTTTCTTTATGTTGTATACAAGAAAATGTTATTTATAAATTAAGTTACATTATGAAATTATTGTAATAAACTTACTCTGATGTAAATTTTATGGGACGATGGGAAATAAAGACCATTATTATTATTATTATTATTATTATTATTATTATTATTAATCAATCCTTGGCCGTTGTTAACAGCGTAAGAAACTTAGGTTTAATATTTGAAAGCGATACTGCCGGCATAGTAAAGAAGGCTTATCTAGCTTTAAAACTGCTGTATTGCAACAGATATTTATTAAATTTCAGAGTGCTTAAGAAAGTTAGTGAATCGTTAGTGTTGTCCTTGCTTAATTACGGGTTCGTTGTGTTTTACTCATGTCTGGATAAAATAACTAAGTTAAGATTAATGAAAATCCAGACTAGCTGTTGTAGATTCCTTTATCGCATACCCCGCGATGAAAGAGTGTCCCAAAGAATAGTGGCACTGGGTTGGCTTAGAGTAGATAATAATTATAGGTATAAGTAAGAATTTAGGATGGCAATGCCATCTGTCAGCATTACATTGATATGATGACAAAGCCACCTAGCCTTAATAAAGACATATTCTTCTTATTATTAATATTATTTGTTTTAGTGGGTGCCATCTTTGGGTTAGCCTGTAGGCACCTCCTCTATAAAATAAATAAAATA
Source organism: Rhyzopertha dominica (assembly GCA_025024175.1). Classification (NCBI taxonomy): domain Eukaryota; kingdom Metazoa; phylum Arthropoda; class Insecta; order Coleoptera; family Bostrichidae; genus Rhyzopertha; species Rhyzopertha dominica. The sequence goes on along the minus strand of QCXZ01000003.1, from coordinate 65,390,969 downwards.
GAAAAATAAATAAATCTCCAGTCAGTTAACCATTTGGAAACTTAAAAGTATACTTCTGACATCTTGTGAATATGATTGTTAGGTCGAAACGACCGTCAGAGCTGTCTGATAAAAGTCATAAGGCAAAGTACATTAGAACAATTAGTTTCTATCCTCAAGTTATTTAACTGAATTATAAAATTGTTCACCACTTTTATGCGTTGAAGTTTGATCGCTGAAATGTCAACACGGGAGCAATTCATACCGAATCGCAGTTTTTCTTTTGGAAAGGCGTTTTCCAATCACCGATCCAATTACTACCTAACTGCACCGTTGACAGGATCAAACGTTAATGCAGACAGTCGTTCCGTGATTTATTCGATTGCGGCATTAATTCGTTCTTAATTCGGGGATTACGTGATTTGCGTTGTTTTACGTCTGACGGAAGGGAAATATTAATTGACAGTCGGCCGTGCCTAATGGTGAAAACTGTGCGCCGCCGAGTCACTCGGGATTAAGACGGATGGGATTTGGGCCAGGGGGTTAGATCGATGTTTAGGGTTCGCCGTTTTTGCGGGGTACTATCGGCACGTAAATAATCGTTAAACATGTGGAGATGTCTGCTGTTCGTTTGTTTACTGCGGTCACGACACATATCGTTGATTTGGTGCTTTTTGTGAGATATCCAAAAAATAAGGTGAATTACTCATTTAAAATTCGCGGGTATTATAAAAGCATACAATTATTTTTTTGTAGATTGGTAGTTCTGTTCTTATCCATGTCTGTACCTCAGAGGTCAAGTATGTTATATCATATTATTTCAAAAATTTGAAAAAATCACATTGTTTTTAAACTTACTCCTCATGACTCTGTTTACCTTAAACTTGTTCACTGTATTTTGTGAGCCAAAGTATTAGTTTTCAAGAATTAAACAAAAAAAAGTCATTAAAACAACTCTCCTATACGAGGGTGAATTGAATGCTTTCACCGTCCGTAATATACGATAATATTTTCTCGGAAAGATCGCTGTCTCTTTAAGCATCCTCTTTAATTTTTCCGACAGGCCTTGTACATAAGGCAAACTCAACTTCAATTCACTTTGTCCTGGCTAAGAATTTACTTGATTTGGATGAGCACCTTTATTAAAAAACTATTGCTATAACCATTTCTCACTAGCGCTGATTTAAGGTGATTTATTTCTTTTTGTAAAGGACTTTCGTCTGATATCCTTTGTGCTCTAACAAATAACGTCCTTATAAGACTATTCTTTTGAGAAGGAGGGTGGTGAGATGTGGCATGTAAATATCTGTCTGTGTGTGTTGGTTTTCTGTAAACCTTATGTCCTAACTGTCCAGTGTTTATTCTGTAAATTTGGACATCCAAGAAACGTAAACTACCATTGCTTTCTAATTCCATAGTAAATTTTATGTCGGGCTTTTGACTGTTCAAATGATTTAGAAACCTACCCAACTCTTCTATACCGTGGGGCCAAATAACATAAGCGTCATCTGCGTACCTATACCAACATTTTGGTTTAAACTGAAAGCTGTTTACCGCTACCTGTTCAAAATTTTCCATAAACAAATTGGCTACTACAGGACTTAGAGGTGAACCCATTGCACAACCTGACTTTTGTTCATAAAAATTATCATTCCATAAGAAATAAGTAGATTTTAAACAATGTTCAGATAATCTGGCTATCGTGTCACCCAGGGGATCGCTATTTAGCTTGGATTTGATGATGTCTATCTCTTCAGGGGTAGGTACTTTCGTAAATAAAGAAACCACGTCAAAACTAATTAAAATATCCCCTTCTGAAATACTTCAACCTTTTATAATATCAATAAAGTCTGAAGAATTTTTGATGAAACTACTGGTTTTTCCTACGTAAGGTTTTAAATAGTTAGCATAAAATTTTGCCAATCTGTAACAGGGACTGAAAAATTGTATTGACTATGGGTCTTAACGGAACAATGGTTTTATGGACTTTAGGCAGACCATACAATTTTGATACCTTGCAATCGGAAAGTTAAAAGAGACTTCTCCACATTCGAAAGATTTGAACTTTTGATAAGATCATTAGTCATTTTGGAAATTTTTGAGGTAGGATCTCGGGATAACGATTTTTTTTATTAAAAGGATTGATGGAGGAATTAGTCAAATATTTAACAGAAGGAACCAACATATGGTCTCTTGAGTAATTCATTTAACACGCAGTCCAGTTGTCGCTTTCCTAATTCGTAATCAAATTCTTAAAATGTAAGTACGCAATGCTACAAACACCAAAGGAATTCTCGATTCGGCGTGATCTCCACTACGACAGTCAATACAAAATAACAATACACACAAAAGCCTTAGCGATCACTTCAAATGAACGATGTGAGGTAAGTAAGACGACACAACGAAAATTTTGTACTGGGTCCAAGATAGAGACAGATATCACATCCTTCAGGGCAGAGCTCAATGTACACTGGATGGTTTTACGTATGCCGAGCCAGACTCAGATCTGTCGCCGCTGATTTGTTTCAGATTGGATACTCAACCAAACCAATCCCGGAAAACACTAAATTTTCCACAAGGCGTTGCGTCCAGCTGACCTCGCTCTGTTTTCTCTTTGGTTTTCTTTGCCAGGTAAGTAGAAAAAAAGCCTAACGAATGGATAGTTAGATATAAAGAAATTCCTAGGTTCGACACTTACCCTACATGGGGGCGGGCTTTTCACACTCGGATTTATTAAACTGAAGATTGTTAAGTCAGGAAATATGGCTGCTGTAGTGAATTGGGCGAATCCAGCGTCAGCTGATTGTTATTATCGACGAAGACCAACGGTCTCAGAATATTACTAAATCTCACCCACGAAACCAAATACCAAAATGTCGACGACAACAATTTGTAGTAAAACATTAAATCCTGCTTCATGCAGTTGGAATTTTACCGAAACTTATTTTACTACGTCCCCGCTTTTCAGCGTTCATTCAGGCCCTCAGTTTAAATAGTGTACCTGACGGGTAAAAGAAGGCCACATTCAGGCGTAAGAAACCAAAATGAAGATATTTTCGATGCAGAACCGGATGCAGCAATCGGATAAACTTATTTTGAATGAAACCGCTGAATTAGCGTTTTAGCATTTCGTAGCAATGTAAGCAAAATGACAACAAAAATATATTTGGAAAAATGCACCTAAAAGACTGTGAACAGAAGAGCTTAAAAAGGAACATTAAGTAATTAAATCACCGTTGCAAGCTAAATGGGCTCAGCTGTAAGTGCGTTTACGTTAAGTATATTGTATACATTTTTTTCTTTCTCTGAGTGGATAAATAATTAAGCTGTCTTTTGTAAATTATGCTTAAATATTTATCTCCAGCTTGTAAAGCTGCTATTTTGTGTTTTTCGACTCTATAACTTGGCTTTCTGCCTGTCTGGGTACTGTCAAGCGTGATACTCACCAAGAAACCACTTCAATATCGGCGGCGGATTCCCATAGTGCGAGACGCACTTGATGATGGCCACCTCCCCGTGCAGAGCCGTCAGGTTGTGCCCCGGCAGGACCTGGGACCCGTTGTACTCGATCCTGGGGCTTTGCGGAGGCACTGCAACAAGAACAAAGATAAGCAAAACTGTCGGGACCCTTTCAGCGACGCGATGCAGCGCCCGGAGACGAAGGTGCGCTCCCATTTGAATTTCAAATCGAATCAGCTCCGAGTTCTAAAGCGTCTTTTATGATGAAGCATTGAATACGGGGCCGAAGGTAGTATAATTCTTTTACCTCCCGATTTCACGGTTCGAATAAACCGGGAACAATAAAACGCTTAGCTGATAAATAATGGAAACTACCAGATGGGAGAAGACTTCGTCAATTTAGCCGCCTGTTCGCGGGGCACGGCATTGATATAAATTGTATGGAAGTTACGATCAAGTTCTGGATGGAGATGGAGCCCGCTTTGATGTAGGACTGTTTTGCTAAATACTTCATGGCCTTGTTTATGCGCTCGTATACGGTTTTCAATTTGGCCGCTTCGTGAATACGAATTATTTAATATCGGGGAGGTTTTATAACTTGCTTCGTTTATGGTGCTWCTACAMAGGCAACTTTTCATGTKCGGACTTGTTATTCCCAGAGGGGTTTTAAAAAGTTGGGGTCAAGTACCAGAATACTGTCTTTACGATAATAATCTTAAGGGTAGAGCATACTATCTATCTAATTATCTATTAGAAAGGATTAAGAGTACATCAACATATTTTCGGCAATTAAATCACAAAGATTAAGAAGCTAGTGTAAATTACACACTATACGTCATCTTTTATCATTTTACTACAGTCAAATGACGAGAGTACATGGCAATGAGTTACCTATCTCAAAAGTCTCATATTAAGATATTTGAAGTTAAAGGTCACAAAATAAGGATTTTTGTAAATATCTTGTTTCCTTTGCTCCAAATAATATTCAGAGTATCATTCGAATCTAATCGAAACAGTAAAAAAACGGCTGCAAATTGAATCACTACTTCCCATTCCAATTGTCAAAATAACATTTACGTCTTTATTTCTTATACAAACAGTCCTCATAATATTAGCAAAAATATATAAATTTTAAAATCGGTTTTTTCCAAATAACTCGAAAATTATTAATTTAAAAAAATAAAGGAGCTCTTTCTGATTAGAAATTTGATTTTCTATATAATACCAAAATTTAAAAAAAATCGTATGAACAGGGACCAAAATAGGTTTTTTGGAAATATTTCGAAAATGTCAAGATTTTGAATAAATTTTCTAAGACACTTTTTTTGTGAAAAATTTTATATCCTATCTGATGGTATTTTCATTTTTTGAATATATTAAATGTATTCGGAGATATTTAGGAAAAACCGTTTTCTTTAAGTGACGCTTTTGTGCTAATATCTTCTAAACAGGTTGCTGCACTAAAAATTTATAAGAAAGAATAATACTAGCAGTTATACTACTAATCACATACTAAAACGAAAAAAAAATAAAAATTTGCAAAAAGGGTAATTACTCCCCAATTTCACACAAACAATAGGTCGCTTTGGGTAGTTGAGATTTACACGTTTGCCAAATTTCAAGTTCATATATTAAGTCTTTCGAAAGTTATCGCGCCCACAAACAAGACCACAGACACACAGACAAGAAATTTTTTTGCTCAAATTTTGTTTTTTTGCGTTTTTGGCCATTTTAAGACGAATTTGGAGTGTGCAAGTAGGAAGTAATGATCTCGAAAATGGTTTAAAATGGAGAAGATAGATATAAATTTTGGGAAGATTATGAATATCACTTAGTACAATTTATACCGTTAGTTACTCACTGAATGTATTGCAATTATAACAAACCTTAATTATTTGAGAATAAATAAATAGCATTAATACATAAAAATCCTATTCAATTACATTTTATTAATTTATATTAATAATAGGATATTAAAATGAAAATAATTAAAATATAAATATATTATAAGCAGGACAGGAGGTAAGTTTTGTGTATTTTTCAACGTCTCAAATTAAGGTATATAGATTGCATTGAATTTATAGGACATAAAATACGATTGTTGTTTTATGCCGATGAACCCGAGTTAAAGATTTTTAAAAGATGACAACAGTACCTGCAAATACGTCCAACTCATTATCGTTGATTAATCTTAAGCTTCTAACAATTGGAGCTTGCATACCATAATTAGTGTATTAGAGAAAGGGACATCGAATACCCTGTTAGATCTTATTTCCCAACTAGGTATGTGGAAGTACTCAGTGCATACTCAGTACTCAGTACTCTCAGTACACTCAGTGTGTACTCAGCACTCAGTACACTCAGTGTGTACTCAGTACTCAGTACTCAGTACTTCCCAACAAGTAATGTGACGACCATTCAGTAATTTATAAATAAAACAGAGAACAACATAACCACGCCTGTTTCTCAATGATCTAGCACCCATCACGTTACAATTTGATTATAGTTGTGGTTCTCTATAGGCATATTCATTTAGAATAAACAAAATTTCAGGAAGCCATTCTGCACCTTCTACAATGATGACACATGGGCGGAGTAAAATAGATGTGTAGTGCCCAGCACAGTCGCCGGACCTCAATCCGATCGAGCTCTTGTAGGAAGAGATAGGAAGGCGCGTCCGCGCCCGAAAATTTAAGAAAGAGGACGACTTGATGGCAGCGCTGGAGGCGGAATAGAAGGAAATTCCTCTCAAGAAAATTATCAGTTTGGTCGACTCCGCTGTGCTGCTGTGATTGCTGTAAAGGGCTATGCGACATTGATCCATAGTTCTGTCAGATAAATGTTAATTTTGTGGTTCTTTAAATAAATTCTGTGTTTTACTAAATTTGTGGAAGTGTCCGGTTTTTTTGCACTGTTAGATTTTGATATGCATTGAAACGTGATACCATAGCTTTTCATACAGCGAAACAATCTCAACGATATTTATTGGAAATGTTAACAAGAAAGTGAGAATCAAACAGCAAAAAACCCCGTGTCAATTAGTAACTTCATTCACGAGTTATCCGACGTTCAAAAAAATTTCACTCAGTGTCAGATTTCTTTGCACGCTACTGTATGTCGACAAAACTTGGTACGATACTCATGTGAAAAAGGGTTGGTGCGATTTAAATTTGGCACTCTTATAACCGTAGAATGAATGATCCGATATCATTTTACTAAACGAAAGTGTTCAAATAAACTATAACGCGACATTTCTTGGTATTTAAAAATTTCGAGTTGTTAGCTACTTTAGCACCACCTGGGACTTCGAGAAAACGTCGTCGTTTGACGTAGCGTCGCGGCAACGCGCGAGTCGTCCTGGAAGCCTCCAATATCGTCTAATTTCGTGAATAATTAATTTCCGGCACGCGCTAATCAATTCCCCTGCGATGGCTCAATCATAAAATTTACACACCTTACTTAGGAGCCCCGAAGTTGTTCGCCCTGATTATGCAGTTTTCCCACCGCCGCGTACAGCGCTGCTAATAAGGGAAACTTTCGTAATGGCCTGGCAAATAACGTCTACAGTTTTTGTACGCGGGGTAGTTTTACTGCGGAACCCTCTTTAGCAGCACGAGAAAACGTCCCTATTAGTTACCTCCCCGGGAAGAGCACGTAACACGGCTGCTTAAACGTCGTCTGAACTTGTACTCGAATAAAAATTTGCTCAATAACAACGCGGACCTTTATGCAAAGCAGCGGCAGGGCGGGGTACATTCGAACGGACGTTTTTGCGTACGCAAACCGATTCTATCGCTGCTATAAAAACATCGTGTTTATTTTCGATCAAACCCTCGGGGCACAATAGCGAGCACGGGACACATTTTACAGCCCCACAAAGGAACAGCGTAAACAGAATTGTCGCGTTTCAGCAGGAATTTGATTACGAATTAGAAAAGCGACAATGGGACTGCGTGTTAAATGAATTACTCGAAAGACCATATGTTGGTTCCTTTTGTTAAATATTTGACTAATTCCTCGATCAATCCTTTTAATAAAAAAATCGTTATCCCGAGATCCTACCTCAAAAATTTCCAAAATTACTAATGATCTTGTCAAAAGTTCAAATCTTTCGAATGAGAAGAAGTCTCTTTTAATTGTTTCCGATTGTAAGGTACCTAAATTGTATGGTTCGCCCAAAATCCATAAAACCAATGTCGCGTTAAGAGATATAGTCAATACGATTGGCAGTCCTTTTTACAAATTGGCAAAATTTTGTGCTAACTATTTAAAACCTTATGTAGGAAAAACAGTAGTTTCATCAAAAATTCTTCAGACTTTATTGATATTATAAAAGGTTTAAGTATTTTAGAAGGTGATATTTTCGTTAGTTTTGACGTGGTTTCTTTATTTACGAAAGTACCCATCCCTGAAACGATAGATATCATCAAATCCAAGCCTAATAGCAATTTCTTAGGTGACACGATAGCCAGATTATCTCAACATTGTTTAAAATCTACTTATTTCTTATGGAACGACAATTTTTATGAACAAAAATCAGGTTGTGCAATGGGTTCACCTCTAAGTCCTATAGTAGCCAATTTGTCTATGGAAAATTTTGAACAGGTAGCGATAAACAGTTTTCAGTTTAAGCCAAAATATTGGTATAGGTACGTAGATGACACTTTTTGTTTTTGGCCCCACGGTATAGAAGAGTTGGGTAGGTTTCTAAATCATTTGAACCGTCAAAATCCTGACATAAAATTTATTATGGAATTAGAAAGCAATGGCAGTTTACCTTTCTTGGATGTCCAAGTTTACAGAATAAACACTGAACAGTTAGAACACAAGGTTTACAGAAAACCAACACACACAGACAGATATTTACTTGCCATATCTCACCACCCTCTCTCTCAAAAGAATAGTCTTATAAGGACGTTATTTGTTAGAACACAAACGATTTCAGACGAAAGTTCTTTACATAAAGAAATATATCATCTTAAATCAGCGCTAGCGAGAAATGGTTATAGCAGTAAGAATATTTGGTCAGATTTAATAAAAGCCAAAATCAAATAAATTCTCAGCCAGGACAAAGTAAATTGAAGAAGTTGAGTTTGCCTTACGTACAAGGCCTTTCGGAAAAACTAAAGAAGATGCTTAGAAAACACGATATTTTAGTTGTTGATAGTGCATATAACAATTTAGACAAAATTTTAAGTTCTGCTAAAGATAAAGTACATTTAGAGAGTGAAGGTGTTTACAAAATTACTTGTTCTTGTGGCAAGTGTCACATAGGTCAAACTAAAAGAAAAGTAGGTACGCGTTTGAAAGAATACATGCTTGCTACTAGGTTGCAGCAGATAGATAAATCATCCGTAGCTGAACACTCATATTTGAGTAAACACATGATTGACTTTGATAAAACAAAAATTTTACATAGAGAAATATATTATCACAAACGTCTAATAAAAGAATCTATAGAAATCTGTAGGAATACTAATAAATTTAATATGGATGGTGGAAATTATGAGTTAGGTGACATTTGGAAGGCTATTTTGTAGTTATCTTTTATCAAGTAGTTCGTGTATATCTAGTAAGTGGGTAGTTCCTTTTTCGTCGTCAGGTTCTTTTTTATCAGGATGGCATGTTGTTTCTATGACGTCTCGCTTCCTTGGTGATTTGTTTATTTACTTCCAAAATTTTGCTTGAACTTGTGTCAATCAATTCTGAGGTTTTTCGTTTTTGACAACGATTACAGGTGTAATCGAAACGTCAGACTTATAACTGTTGGTCAGTGTTTTCAAGAGACAGCGATCTTTCCGAGAAAATATTACCTTATTATTATGTCAACTTGTGTCTTCATATTGCTGAGATGTGACCACTGGATTTTTCTGTGTACAAATTGTATGTATCCAATCTTTCATTAATATGACAATGTTCCCTAATTATGAAAAATGAATATACTGAACTAAAAGTGATTGACTTTTACATACCTATGCAAGTTCTTTGTTTATTCTGAGCCCGTAATTCCATGGCAATCTTATTTTTCCTAATTTTGTAGGTTTAAGCATAACTCTAAAACATTGATTAAGAAATTAGCGCCAAGAAGATACCATGTTGGTTGACATTGACCCTCATATTTTGCAAAGAACAGATGCAAATGTGTATTTAGACCTCGTTAAAGAAATACAAGTAGCATGACTTTAAATACCACATAGTAGAAACTTTTCATCATTGATTGGTACATGAAAACCCACGATTTTCACAAAACAGTTTGTGAAAATAAAACCACGAAAATGCTTTCCAGTAAACGCCTAGTGTAGTAATAGCTATTTATGCAACAAGGCAGTAAAGTGGCATTTTATCGAACGAGTTTGGAGATTGAGTTTTATATATCTTTGTTATATAGGTAGCATAATTATGCACAAGTGGTCAAAGCAGTTGTGACCGGAATGATGCAAATACCAAAATAATAATAATTGTTTTATTTTTGCTGGAAAACAGTTCTGATTTAAACTTGAGCAACGATGATCAAGGGGGCGAAGAAAATGATTTCCCAGTTTTCACACTAAATGTAATTCGCGTAGGACCCGAAAATTTGACCCAAAAAGTCTTGAAATTCCTGAGTCTATATATAGGACCAGTAAATGAGCCAAAGTTCTAGGATATTATAACTAAAAAAGATGACATAAAATGGTGTAAGAGTGAGTTACAAAATCCTGAAATAGTCTGGAATGATTTAAACCAAAGAAATAATGAGCCCCACGTAATAAGCCCTTTAGAATATTTTCACAAATATATAAATGATGTATAATTTGAAAAAATGGCAAACTTCACTAACATTTATGCTCACCAGAACAAAAGTTCAGTTCAGGCAACAAATGCAGCCGAACTAAAAGCCTATTTGGATAGCACATTGTGATCAGTTGTTTAAAATTGCCAGAAGTTCAATTATTTTGAGATAAGGCCTTGCGTATAAAACTCTTTACAGAGACAATGGGTAAGGACTGCGAAGAAATTTACACTGTGTTAACCATTTGGAGATTTCAGATAATTGCAATGACAAACTGTACAAGGTACGACCTCTTTGCGATCTCTTCAGGAATCGTTGCATGGAATTAGATTTGGAAGAAAATTTATCCTTGGGGTGTAAACACATTTTCTTATTTTATGTGGAAGATCTGGAACGACACGATTTTGTAATTTACCAAGGGCTACTAGTGGCAATAGACAATATAAGAACTTTTGGACTTAGCGCATCAGTTAAAATTAATCTTTTAGAACGAATACAAAAAGAAGGGCACAATCAGTACTTTGACAATTACTTTTGGTCGCTTCAACTTTTGCAAGTTCTGAAGCATAATAAAATAAATGCTGGTGGGACAGAAAGAGTAAATAGATTTAACAAGCCTCTTCTATTGGATGATAAAAAGATGAAACGTAACAGTAGAGGATCTTACGATAAATTAAGGACGTTGTCTTAGTAAAATGGATGGAGTAGTCCTTGAAGCGAATTTTCTGGATGCTGGAAAGAAAGATGCGGTTAAGAGGTGGGATACATCTTAGAAAAAATACGTGGATGTTAGAAGACCTGAAATTGTAAAAATATATAACCATTCAATGGGCAGCGTTGATTTGCTCGATCAAATGATCGGAACACTTCGTCTAATCTTTCATGGAGTAGATTTGGCTATTGCCAACAGCTGAATCGAATATAGGGGAGATTGCAATCGTCTACAAATTCCAAAACACTCCCAGCTAGATCGTTAGTCAGAATCTTTAGTACAAGTAAATGAGCCAGTACAGGTTGAAAGCAAAAGAGATAGACCAAGAGCGGAACCCCTGAAGTCGTCAAATCTAAAGTTCCAAAAGGGAATGAAGAATTCAGGCCATATCCAGAAGTCCAAAATGGTTCCATCGACCATTTACCATAGCTTGATAGAACCAAAAAGGGAAACGTTATGTTATGTACGCGTATTTAAATTTTGTCTTTTTTTGTTATTTCTTTACTTCTATTAAAACCTATGCACCATTATGAACATTACAATTGATTTATACTGCATCATATTGTAATGTTTAAATAAGTAAATGATAGGGACGTGTTTAGCTTAGACAAGCGTTAAATATCTCGCCTATACTAAATTGTATCTTAAAAGAAAGTAGATTTTCGGTCGCTCAGAGCAGCGATCTACGACGATGTACGCTACACATTATAATTTATGCCGTGTCTTTTGTCTGAAGTTGAGGGATAAATAATATAAGCTCTTCCACGTAGAAATTCCGCGCTCATGATGAGCAACACGAGCAACTTTAAATTAACGCAATAAATTCACCGAACCTGCTTTATCTTCTACATTCTATTTCACAATGGCGAGTCTAAAAACCCAAATTTCTTTATAAAAGCGGGTGAAATATAATACTGCTGGGGTGCTGAAGGCTGCGCCGCTGTTTGACGACTGGGGAGAGGTACGTTTTAATAAATACTCGCTCACCTCGACTTCAATGGAAACCTCGTTTTATTAAGTTTGCTTGTTGAACTGGTCTAAATTTGGATGAACTAAATATGGGGAGACAATGAAAGTATTAAATTGCACCTTTTATAAGAAATTATAGGCGCTTCTTTTCTAACTGAACCTACTATCTACCAAAATTATTCGTTGATAAAGAGAGAAATAAGGATCTCTTTGAACATAGTGATTAATTAAAGCAAAAAAACGTCGAAGCTTCGGAGATATGAGGCGAAAGATGATCTTATTAATTTGCAATTAAGAGAAACCGACCTATATTTAGAAATATTATTTATATCAATTATTTTTTAATATTGGACATGCAAAAGATATTTTCCAGAAATCYGGAATAGTAGATGTCTTTAGCACAAGATTGAAAAGCTATGAAAGCCGTGTAGAAAAAATACCAGCACTGCCCTTTAGGGCATACCATGTACTCCAGAAGTAAACATTAGAAAACGAAACTTTAGTTTTAGAAACTACAGTAGATACATATACCTCCAGAGAAAATGTAGCAAAAGCATTTATATGAATAATAATAGTAATAAATATCTTTTATTTAATTTAGAAATACATTACAATTACACACTTTTGTACAGGCGAGGTTCAGCTATAAGCTGCTTTTCAACCTAAACTGCAGTTTCCAAGCACAAATATTAAATGACGCAGCATGACCACGATCACAAAATAAATTTCGTTACCCAAGGTCCAAATTACAGAAAAAGAAAAATGTTTATAAACCCATACATTCCGCAAATACAACTAATTAAAAGTAACCATAAATTCATTAAGATAAACTTAGTCCAAGGCAGTCTGATATATAGTAACAAAAAGAAACAAGAATAAGATTCCAAATACAAAGGTCAGGACAGCAGATATTCCTTCAGTCTTTTCTTGAAGTTATCTAGAGTTAAGCATTATACTGAGTGCACGAATTGTACATAAAACTACGTTGAAACAGGGAAGTGGAGTGGCGGGGCACACACAAAACAAGATTACGGAAAATATATTTAGGTTGCTTCTCTACTAGGACCTTATGTGTCAAGCACAATTAATGGTATCGGCGTAAACATTTGGTATTCAACATTTTAGAATTTCTTAATGCCGTCGTGATACCGCGACCACGCTTAGGAATACCGTATGCAAATCTTATACACGAATTCTGTATTCTTTGTACTCTGGAAGCATCACTAGCCAAAAGTGTCGAACCATAAATCACATCAGCGTTTGACAATCTGGACAAGATCAATGAATGACACAACATGAGCTTAAACTCAGCACTCATGATAAGGCGATTAGAATACAGCTGCTTTAAAATCAAATAAGACGATTTACTCAAATTATTCACATGAGGAACAAATCTCAAGTCCTCGTCTATGTACAATCCCAGATTCTTACAAACCTCGCTAAATTTAATCGTTTCGCCGTTTATATTAACGTCCATTACGCGCTTGATTGCTATACGAGCTATCTTACGACCAAAAATAATATTTAGCTGCATTCAGCTGCAGCCTATGTGCCACAGAGACATCATACAAACGACGTAAATCTCCATTAATTAATTTCTCCGCCTCGCCAACATTTTGTTCTTTAAAACTATACCACATCTGTGTGTCATCTGCATAATGGTGTACTTTGCAGTTAAAGAGGTGAAAATCTGCTATGTAAATGGAAAACAAAAGAGGTCCAAGCAGCGAGCCCTGAAGAACACCCTAGATCCACCCTAATTGATTCCGATGCTGAGTCGCCAAGAAACACATTCTGGGTGTGGTTACTCAAAAAACTGCGAATCATCTCCACTAAAGTGACCATACGTCCCTCATTTGGAGGGACAGTCCCTCATTTTAAACTATCGTCCCTCCTCAATTAAGGTCCCTCCAATGTCCCTCTTTTTGCCTCTTTTTTAAACATACAATAATTTCTGTTAAGAAAAATAAAAACGATGCTATTCTATATGCTTTAGTTTTGGTTTCGGTATCTTTACATGGTCAACAAATACCCGCTAAATATCTGTAAAAAACGTAGTATAGGCGTTTCAATTTAAGATTGCAGCGCCGCCGTGACGGTAGCTGCAACTACCCACTCTGGGTATTGGCAGTAGCCGCCTAGCTGCCCGCCAAAATTAAAAAAGTTACCATGACGTCGTGACGTTTCTTGTTCTGTGAGTACTTAAAAGTATATTCAGTTGACTTTGAGTGATCAAGCATAAAATGGAGCCGGCCTTTAAATATGAGCTTATAAAATGTAAGGTAGGTACACATTTTTAGATAAGCACCCCGATACGCAGCAGAAAGCGTTACTTTTACCCTTGCATTTTGAGATTATATGACGCCAGACAACATACAACACGTCTTTGTGTCTGAAGAATGCTCAACACCACGCAAGAAATTTAGGCACCTTATCGAAAAGCCAAAACGCTGATTATCGATCGAACACTCTGTTAATATCAGATATTTAACAGTTAAAACGTGGATATAAACAACGACACTGCGAAACAAAATTACCCATTAGATGGATTCGCTAGGTGGCGTATCGCTAATAACTTATACCGTTATAACATACATGATAAATGGCGAAAATTTGTGAGAAATCATAACTTTGTTTAAAATCAGTAAAAATATAATAATTTTGATTGAGCTTTTGCCTGCTACGCGTATACCTAATAATAGGTATTTCCGTGTGCCGTGTGGAATTCCGTCCCTCTTTGGAAGGTTTACAATCTGGTCATTTTAATCTCCACGGAATCCAGGCTTAAGCCATAGTATTTTAGTTTGCTACACAGAATATCATCATGCCTCAACGTGTCAAATGCTTTACTGTAATCCAACAAAATCAAAAAGGTGCAATCACCATCATCTAGTGACTTGAAAAGTTCATTTGTAATGTGAATAAGTGCGGTAGATGAACTATGATTGGGTCTAAAACCCGATTGACAGGCAGGAACAATATTGTTACTAAAAACATGGTCGGCTAACCGTTCCTTAAGAACACGTTCTAAAACTTTTGAAAGCGTCAGTAAGATGCTTATTGGCCTAAGCTGTGTGATTGTGAATACAAAATACAAGAATTGACTACATACGTTATGTGATTCAGTAACGGTCCACTTACTAATTTTATCATGTTAACTGAAATTCCATTAGACCCAGTCCACAAACTTTTAATTGAATTGTTGCACCTTGCGATAGCGTTCGGGTCCACGGTGTGAAATGAAAATTTAGAGCAACTAAGTGGAGTGTCATACTTACTCGACAAAGACAACTGACCAGCACAAGCCGAAGGCACAGAAACCCTAGTGAAGTGGCGATTGATTAAATCGGGTTCTTTAATATTTAACGGCAGAACAGGACGATCACTACTAATAATCCCTGTTGTACGTAAAGCCCCCCATAAAGATTCACTGCTCTTCGTGCGTAACTTGAATTGAATATATGCTTTTTTTTTCTCTCTGCGGACAACACCATTAGGTTTTTATATTGCACTCAATCGGTTTCGAGTCCCGATCTTTTAAACTTTAAATAAGCTTCGTCCCGTAGTTTAAACATTATTATACCCTCAGAGGCTGAATACAAACGATGATTTAGTTTCATCGTACCAGGCATGCCATGATTGTAGCGCCTATAGGCTCATGAAATCAGTGACTTTCATCGTGATCTGAACTGGCACAACTGTATGTAGTAGTAATGAGAACTGAATCTTCTCTATATACTTCGCTCAAAAGTACTGTAAAGAATTTCGTATTATTTGCTACCAATTAATTTGAAGAAGATCGTCATAATATAACTGATAAAAATTAGCTTTTTTAAGTGAATGTGAAGCATCGAAAAAATATCTAGTGCAGGATGAAAGCATCTTCAGGAACCAAAGGTAACAAGGATCCAACAACATAATAAGCGAAAGAAGAAACAACGAGATCCAAAGTCTGATCATCAATGCCGTTGAGCTGTGAAATTATTTAGGATAGTACTGCGGAAATAACATGAGCCACTGGTAAAATAAGGATTGTTAAAGGCAATAACATGATCTTTGCTCATTTACAGAACTAAAAAAAGTTAAAAAACTTGATCGGAATGGGTAATCCAGGAAGGGATATACAAAACAAAAACATTATAAAATGTGTGAGAATTGACGCCATTTTAGCTCCAATGACATCAACCGTTGGACCAGCACCACTTAAAACAGAAAGATCAATTTTACAGCTAGCAAAGCTACGGCGAAAAGGACATCTCTCCACTCTTAAAAACTAAGATACTTGTATCACACTGGTAAATAGAAAAATTATTAGGGATAATCTCATTTTCAGATATATCCTCCGTGAGCCATGTTTCAGACAAAGCAACAATATTGAACTCAGACGAACAAAAATTATTGAAGAAGTCGTTAGTTTTGGAGCGTAAACCACGCACATTCTGATAAAATATGTGAAACTTTGAACTGGAAGTAAGTCTGGGTGTAGAAATTATGCAGATAGCGCGCACTAATACATTAAAACAGCAGACAGAGGTGATAAACAAAACCCTTACATGATCCACTAGCATTTACACATGTATAATTAATCCATCTGTCATGCAGGATAGCAATCTGGAGAAACAAATTACATCCTGCGGTAGATAAAATCTAACAACCAGGCTTAATGKAAATTTCAACCTGTACCTGGAGGCTTTTCTTTTTTTTCTTATTAAGGAAATTGCTTTGTACAATCCCGCGAGAGTAAAGCCGAAAAACAAACTGCACAGGCTTCACGATGTTCATTACTTGGGTCCTGAGCGGAACGAATTACGGCGACATCATAAATCATAACTTGTTAAGCCCAGTATTGAGTTATTTATAATACATCACTCGTACAACGACACGAGTAATACGTCCCGAGCTTAATACGACAAGATGACAAAGTGTTTGTTTCGAAAACAAAAGATGGCTACGGAGACAGGTGCTTCAAAATTGGAGCGCCTGACTAATTGTTATTAAAGACGCTTTGGAATTTTAAACCAACAACATCTCAGTTACTTTAGCCTTAACGAACATTTTTCGTGATTTAAACCATCCTCTGCTTTCAAGTTTGAGATATGTGGCAGTTCATCCAAACCGCTTTATCCGTTTACATCTTCCAAAAACATACCGCTCCTTTTTACGCGCCAGAGGATTACGAGTTCCAAACTAACTTTCTACCTTCGTTGACGAATAACGCTTAAACACCCGCTGCTGCTTTTCACTGCTTGGAGAAAAACATAAGCTGCCGTACGAGTTCAGAGGGTGGAATCGAGATTTCAAAAGGTGTATTCCTACCGTGCAGGCTTTTATCTTTCAAGTGATGTATACCTGGCTGACGTTTAAATAAGAACTTCCAGGGATAACTGTTCCATTTGAATAAAGTTTTATGTATATGTAAGTAATTGGTAGCAAGAAATCACTTCATCAAGAACTGGAAATTTCTTTGACCAATTCGAACTGAGTTTGGCTTACATTTTCGCGTACAAATTCAGTCTCTTTTAACTAACAAACCGTCGTGAAAATAAAACAAAAAAAAACGAAATCTGGGTTTTTTTAATGTAGGGCGTAGTACGTAGTATTATTGTATAGTAATGCAACTCTCTTACCGTTTTTACAACCCTGCAATACTATTTACCTTTCATTTACAGGTACAATTGAAACGGCACGCGATCCCTCATAAATTAAGCCCTCCCTTTGTGATTTTGCGAATTTCCAGTGCCGGCTTTAAGACGATTTAAAACTCGTTTTTTGTTTGTGTAGTGTATATTATTCTAAGTAGTTTTTAATCAGTCGGTTAATMAGAGGTTTTACATCGAACGTTTTTATTCACGTCTCAAAATGAATTGTACGTAGTTTTAGATGAGTAGCAACATTGTGCAAAATATATCTAGTTGTAATAAAATTTATAATCTAACTAGACAACATGCACATCTAAGAATTTTTTATATGCAAAGAAAATCTCGCATTCCGAAATATTTTTATTTTGATTTTTAACATTCCTGTAATATTTATATCCTGTGAATATGTTGAATGCTGTGCTAGCCGAAAATTATAAATAATACATTTTAATATTTTTACAATCTTTTAACTATTGGAAACATACGGTTAATGGTTAACATAACTAAATATGTAAATAAAAGAAAAGTATTTTAAAAAAAATTAATAAGAATTTATATTTTTTTATCTAAAGCTCTAAATACAAAAAAAATAATTACATACATCTATTATATTTTTACAAAAAAGACTAATAAGTTTACAACGACATAACTTAAATATATTAATTATTATCATCATCACTACTGTCAAATTCTGAATCACTGCTAGCATCATCATTAACATGTATTATAAAATTTTGAAAATTTGGGGATACATAACTATTTTCAATTTCAATAACATGCTTAATACACCTTTTCCACAGTTCTTTTGTTGTATTACTTACCTCTCTACGCACTAAATCTACAACTCCCGAACTTAAACGCGGACATGTATTGTTTCTTCGTATTCTTTTTTAAGCGTACTCCACACTAATTCAATTGGGTTTAGGACGCAATAATATGGTGGTAAATGCATAACTATATGTCCATGTCGTTTCGCTAATTCATCAACTCGATATTGTTTAGGTATGTTGAGATTTTTTTATTATTGTCAACAGATCTTTTTTGGTAACTTTTCCATCCGGAATTGTAATTTTATTCTTTTTCATTGTAATCAATTATTTCTATTTTTTGTAGCTGATGTTGGCGTCTTGTTCATTAGTTTTGAATGATAACTCGCGTTATTCATGACTATAACAGTTCCTGGTGGTAGCCCTGGCAGTAACTGCTGCTAAAACCAAGTTTCAAAAAGTGCAGAGTCCATGTCGCAATGGTAGTCAGCAGAACAATTTTGGATCTGTTTCGTTGACAGTAATAAGCCATTTTCCACCTCCATCACTTCCTCCTGCATGAAGAATTATAATTCTTTTTCCTCTCGAAGGTGGTGCTTGCAGAACGCAGTTATTTGTCCCATCTGTCAGACCTTTTTTATCAAGTCGTGGGTGTCGTACCAAGTTTCATCCAGATATACGATATTACGATTTTCTTGGCGGTACCTTCTGATTTCGTTTATATAACCCCATCTCATTCTTTTTAGTCGGGTTGATTTCATTATGGACAAACGTTGGTTTAATGTACTATAATTAAAACCGATGCTCCTCAAGTATTTTCTGAACCACTCTTCGCAATAACTTATGTCATATCCTAATTCCAAAAGTTTTAATTTCAGACTTGCCGTAGTTAGAACTTTATTTTCCTTATACATTTGGTAAATTACTTTTTTAATTTCTATCCCAAGCACTTTTGATATATTTAGAAATTTTTTTTCTCCGAATTGCGTGATTTTCTTGAATTGCCTTTATTTTCAATAATATCTCTCACAGTCGTGTAGGAGACACCATCCATTTCACTTGTCACTTTTAACGGAGCACTGCACTCTTTTTTTTTATCAAAAAATTATATACATTTTTTTATGATTTCTTTGGCATCTTGGGTAAGGTAACGACGATTCCTCTTGTTTTCTTCAATTTGCACTTCCATGTCAGCGTCAGCAACTTCATTCTGTGCGGTACTTGGAGCAGCTTTTTCCCAAGGACGGAACATTTTTCGCTTCTCTTGTCTCGCGCACAGAAATACTAACACTGAATACTAGTTTTGGTTTGACCAGTAGTGAACTTTAAATAATCCGACCCTACTTAACCATCTTCCGAAGATCGGACGAAAATTTATGGTAATCAGGTTATTTGCGGGGTTATTTGTGAGGGGCCGCCTGCTGTTTCAATATAATATAAATTTTATTGCAGGGTTTTAATAACGGTAAGAGAATTGCATTACTATACAACTTGACAGGTTTCTAAAAAGTGTTTTAGTATGACACTCTGTAATGTACACGTACCAAGTTATTATGTAAACCTCTGATTTTTTAAGATGTCCAGTTTCATGTTTAGAGTTAAAAATAATTCGTGATAACAGGTGTAATAAATTATGACGTTGTCAAATAAAGTAATAAATAAAATTAATCAAAAACAGCAATCTTGATTGAAAATGAAACGCAACTTTGTAACCAGCAACACGAGTGGTGAAGCCGTTTTGTTTAGTTTCGTTCCCAATAGAAAAAGTAGCTCACTTGCCTTGAGATGATAAGAGGCAAGTGAGAATGACCTGTGGCAGTAGCAGCTAAATCGTTTAATATAACGGGTGTTTCAAAATTCAGTGTGTGTAGTTATACAACAAACAGCAGTATCCCGCGTGCCGCGGTTTAAAGGGTTTCCCTCCTTTCCCTTCCACTAACCCTAAAGAAGTAGCAGCGAGGGACAACTGCGGTGAGTAGTTTCAATTTCGTTGTTTTTAATTTAAGAAAATATACAGTCCATTTAGTGCGAGTTTCAACCAACGAGATTAATAAAAAAATTAGAAGAATGATTTAGAACAGTCACAGTAGAAAGGGCAAAATTTATGTGATGGGATGAATATTATTTCTGAAAGATAAACCTAAAGCTAAACTTTATCTTTTTGGTCACAAGTGTGTTAAGTGTGTTAAAAGAAGATTTAAATCGTGTCAAGTATTTAAGTACAATTTTTATATTACGTAGTTTCGAAAACTGTCATAAGCAAAAAATTACGATTTTCCAAGTTGTGCATGCACCAGCTACAACTATAGATGTAAATGGGAATTAAACTGTAGTCCCATTTTTCCTGAAGTTATTAACTGCATTTAGAAACTATTATAGTATTTCAGTAATGTTTACAGATTTCAGTTTCAATTTCAGAAATGAAAAGTTTACATATATTTTTGATATAGGCATATTAGCAAATCAAAGAGGCTTTTAGGAATGCCATGCATATGGTTATTAAGTGTAATATCAAAAATTTTGCTAAATTAAAAAACCTTTAAACAAAATCAACATAAAAACCAGAACACGGATATCTACAGCTGAGAAACTGGACGATTATTTTCGTGAGAGTAAAAATACGTGTACCTTGACGACAAACCGCAGCTCATTGGCGTTCCTAAGGTTTTGAAACCGCTGTGCCCGGCATTGCATATTATACCGAAGACGAAGTGCGCTCCGAAGTCCAATAAAACTCCATACCTCGTCTTGGGTACTTTAATTAACGAAATTCTCCCGGGCTTTCTCGGATTTAAAATCACCTTGATTGCATTTTATGCAAATCTAAATGACTTTATAAAAATACTACGGAAAATTGAAAATTTCTGATTCTGCTTATTAAAGCGGCGGAGGAAAGACGGAATATTAAGTTCGCGAAGACTTTCTCCACTAATCAAAAGGAATATAATTCCATCTCTGAGCGGGGAGGCGAGAGTCGTCGTGATTAATTAGATACTGTTTTGTGGCTTAGATTCTCTTTGCTACGATTCTTCTGCTAAATCTGTACGAAACGACCTCTTACAGCGCAATAGGTATCCCCTGTTTTGCTATTTAGAACTAGGAACTACAAAATGTTAAGTATAACTAAGTTACTTTGAGTGCTACTTGGAACAAATATCACAAATCCTTTATAGGATGTCTAAAACTTACTTTTTCACTCTTTATAATTTAAATCAACCAAAAGAGCTGGGACGTATAATTGTATATTGTAAGCAATAGAGAGAATGCTCCTTGCTCTGTGCTAAATCGTTCAACGCAAGAGCAGATAATTTCCCAATTAATTGATTTATTATACAGGGTCGTTACAAAGTATGGAACCAGCAGGGATAATTCAAATGCATTTTCTGGAATTATTTCAACTCCGCGTCAGCTCTCGTTTTCAAGATATGGGCGCAAGTTGATTTTTTTAATGGGAAGGAGAGTCAAAAGGCACATCATTGAAAATGGTATCTATTCCTGATTACAAAAATGTACCACATACGTACAATTTATTGTTTCTGAGTTAAGAAAGTGTAAATACAATATTTAAGCCTGAAAAACAACGAAAAGAATAAAAACAAATTTCTTTATCGCTAAAATGTACAAAAAAGCTACGTATTGCCATTTTTCCTTGACTGGCGATAATTTTTGTCTAGTTTGATCATATTTTTGTGAATCAAGTACCCAAAAAGTAAAAAAACACATGATTTCATGAAAAATGAAGTATTTTTTTAGATTTACATTGCAGAAGATACTCAAAATGTTCCCCATTTACTTCCTAGCAGTGATGCAGGCTTGAGTAAAAGTTTTCTAATGTTCTTTGTAGCATATTTGGAGGTAAGTTCTGAATTTCTGTCCTGATCCTGATTTGTCCTTTTAAATCGTCTGCATTATGTGGCCGATCAGCATTAATACGATTTTTCAGATACCCCTACAGGAAAAATCAAGCGGCGTCAGATCAGGGGAACGTGCTGGGCATTCTATCGCTCCGCGCCTACCAATCCATCTGTCTGGAAATATCGCATTCAAATGTCCACGAACGTTGACTGCAAAATGGGGCGATGCACTATATCTGTTGAGAAGGACGCGATGAGGACGATGAGGGAACAGGCGAATAAGTTCTGGTATAATGTGTTCGCGCAAGAGCTGTAAATACTTGACCGCATTCAAATTTCCAGCGATGAAAAAATGTGCTCACCGATAATACCACATCAGACATTCACTTTCTGAGGGTGTTGTTTGTGGACTTGTTCCATCCAATGTGGATTTGTGTCCAAACCAAAATCTGCAATTATGTCTATTCAGATTACCATTTAGGCAAAAAGTCGCTTCATCAGAAAACCTAATCCAGTTAAAAATGTTTCTGTCTTGATCTATCATGTTCATAGCAGTTCTATCCTACGATCGAATCATCTTCGCTCAGTTCTTGTAATAAGTGAATTTTATATGAATCAAACTTCTCTTTTTCAAACTTTTCGGAACAGAGCTTCTGCTAATATAGTGAGTGTTAGCACACTGTTGTACGGACCACTTAGGATTCTCTTGCACATCTAAAAGGACATTCAAGCCACTTTCCTCACATGTGGCAACCTTGGTTTTTGACGAGCCGGTTTCGTCAAAACGTTGCAAGTTTTAATAACTGTTGATTTGGCAATTGGTTCAGGATCTTCATGAATTGCATTGTAGAGTTCAACTACTTCCGAATAACCTCTCCTTCTATCTCCATAACCAATCATCATCAAAATTTCGATGCGATCATGTTCAGTAAACTGAGGCATTGCGATTGAAAAATACCTGTCACCAGTCACGAGGATAATGGAGACACCTGGAGTTTTACAAATGTAATGAGATCGAATAAGGCATGTCAGTCAAGGGTTTTTGATAATATGAAGCAGTAATATTGGTCGAGTAAAGACGATGTAAGAAGTAATTTGCATGAATTTTTACTTCCAGGTTTTAAAAGCCCTTCCTCTCTCATCATTTGGGTCACAAAAATGAAATCTCTCGATCCAAAACTGTTCATCTCTCTGCCGATTGCCAACGTAAATACGCGAATCTCTACGTAACTTCTTTCAACGAGTTTGATTATCATCACCGCTACTGAAGCGCAGTCAAAAGTGAAACTTTTTATATTTGCTTTTTAGTTTTAAATAATTAATTAATCAACATCTGCTGGACACCGTTTTCAGCGCCTAATTGAAAGGAAAACAACAGATGTTCAGAAACTGCAACCGGCACATGCAACTACCAGCATTTCTTGGAAACCAATCTCAATTATTGAAGGGTCGAAGTCGATACGTATGACGATTTCTTGGAACCGCGAGAACACTGTACTTTGAAATTGATCAATGGGCTACCCAAGTACCACTTTTAAAATCAATACTTAAATTTGTACCCTAGCTGGCATTTCATCGACACAGTTTTGCGTGAGGGTAATATTTTGCCTAATCAGCGGTTAATAGAATTTTTAAAGCCAGTTTAGAAATATAAAGCGCATTAAGGCGAGGTTTAGTGGTTTAAATTTGCTGAAATGTTCGTTTTAAATCAACAGGGAACGATGTAATCAACTATGCACGAAGATCGTAACTCGTTATTGGGTTATGCGATTTCTGTTTATTGAATCCGAAACGTTTCCTATGGATACTCTTTTTGTTTTGTTTTAGTGACGTTTTTGCCAAAGGGTTCACACGATATAATACTTGTCTACAATTTATGTAGTAATATGTATAACAAATATAAAAAAGTTTACTGATAATTTTATCGAAAATTGCAAGGGTCACGATCCTTATTTGATAGACGTAATTTTCTTTTCATTAATATAAAACGACAATCAACTTTTTCATTTTAAATGGCTACATACAGGATGTTTCACGAATGATAATGACTCTGACAAAATTAAAAATGCAACCCAAAATACATTCTCATAGTCAATGTGGTTATTTTACATGTTGGTATTATTTTAAAAATACATTGAGAATCCATGACGGCTATACGCTATGGCTCCTGTCACTGTATTAATTAAAAGTCAAAATGTATTCAAATGATGAAAAAAACAGATATTTTGATTTATGGTGAATGCAAGAAAAATGCTTTCGCTGCTGCCCGTTTATACAGACAACGTTTTCCAAATAGAAGAGCTCCTGCTGATACAATTTTCAAGGGGCTTGAATTAACTTTAAGGACAAACTGGCCACTATTGAAAAAGTCAAGAGAAAGAACAGCAACAGGCCCTGACAATGAAGTTAGAGTATTGGAAATGATTGACGAAAATCCTCATATTAGTCAAAGAGTAGTCTCAAGAGCAACCGGTATTAGTCTGTTTTCAGTACACCGAATAATTAAAGGCAATCAATTTCATCCGTATCACTTGCAATTGGTTCAGGCCTTAAAGGAGACAGATTATCCTAAAAGACTGGCTTTTTGCAACTTTTTTCGGAAACCCCAAAATTTGAATGTGAGATTTTATGACAACATTTGCTTCTCAGATGAAGCAAGATTTTCTAATAATGGTGGAGTTAACAAACATAACATGCATTATTATGCGCAAGAAAATCCACGTTGGATTCGAGAAGGACATTTTCAATTTTCTACTCGACGAATGTCCGTTGCGGAATATTGGGGAATCAAATTGTTGGGCCTTATTTTCTTCGCGATAGTTTAAACGGCAATACTAATCTAAATTTTTTAACAAAAATTTTACCGGTACTTGTCCAAAATGTAAATTTACAAGTAAGACAAGGTCTATGGTTCCAACAAGACGGGGCATTTGCGCATTATCATAGAATAGTGCGAAATCTTCTTGATTTAGTTTTGCCTAACTGATGGATAGGAACAGGTTCAATTAGTCCTTGGCCACCGAGAAGCCCGGACCTTACTCCTTTGGATTTTTTTCTGTGAGAAATGGTAAAAGAGCAAGTATACCAAACACCAGTTGGAAGTGTAGAACATTTAGAAAATAAAATACGCGGTGCATGTAGATCCATCACTCCAGAAATGTTAATGCATGTTAAAAAATCGTTTTGGGCACGAATTCAAGCTTGTGAAAACAGCGGAGTTTACTTAAAGCAAATGATTGAAGTTTATGTCAAAATTTAGGAATATATACAACTCTCTACGTTTTATATTTTTAGATCGATGAACAATTATCAATGTTACCTCTGCAAATGTATTTTTGGTTGCATTTTAATTTCGTCAGGGTCATTATCATTCGTGAAATATCCTGTATACATTTTTGCTATATTGGAAATGAATTTTGTCTTCCATTACTTGTTTATAAATTGCAATAAATGTCAATGAGTGTCGATGTGAGGTTCTATTAATCTTATTAAAAGTTGAATTTAGCTAAAAAAAATTAAATATAACCTGTCATCACATATTAAGCCCAAAAATACACCACCCAATATTTCTCTAATGTATTAGGCATTGTGCTATCACTATTAACTTCAATTTTCGTGACTAAACATTGGTATATCTCTGGAAGCGACAATAATTTGGGTGAATTGCTTTCACATACAACTAAAATGAATTTGGAAACCACTCTTACACTAATGCGTCTACGTGGGACAGGAAACAATCGAAGCGTTTTAAATAATGGCCGGCCCATCTACTTTATTTCACTTCAATTCCCCTAGCACTGAATATGATTTATTCACGTGTACGTAGTGGATGCACAAATAGAAATATCCCTCGCCCTTGATGGATTTCTGATGACGTCGTTCTTTATAGTCTTGGCCTGATGCGACGCAAACAACTGGGATGTGTTCGCTCAGGGCTATAAATTTTAATTTACACTTCCATCTCTCCAAAAGAGTACCATGTTGGTGGTAATTTGTTTTGAGTGTCCGGTTAATAAGGTAGACAATTTGTCAACAACTAAACTAAACGTTTATTAACAGCCGATGATCATTTATTTATTATGAGAAATACGAAACATCTTCGGAATACTTCTTACTTTAATTAAACTTAATAACAAGCTGGTTAGACCTCAGTTATATGGTCGCCTACTGCTGATGAATTTCAAAACTTATTTGCTAATATTAATCTTGCTTTCGGGAACAACTACACATTAAGAAACTTATTAGGTAATAAAGAAGATAAAGAAGACCCGTTAAACAAATCCGGAATTTATGAAATTAAATGCTGTAACTGCCCAAATATTAGATTCAAAGAATATATGTACCACGTAAACAATAGAAATGGAGAAAAATCTGCACTAGCACTACATAATATTGAAACAGGTCACAAATTTAATATAGCCAACGTGAAGAACATAAAAACGTCAACACGCGCTAACTTGAATCCCTTAGAGGCCATTTACATGAAACGCAATTCTAGCTATCTGTTAAATAAGGATCTCACACCCTTAAATAATCCACTTGTAGCAATAGTAAAGTCAAAGATGTGATTTAAACAAATTCTTTTCCCACACCACGCAACTGTGTATCAATGTTTACCATTTGTCAAAATGTCTATTAGTGTTTTAATTTACTTGTTAAGCTACCGAAGAAGGCCGCTTGGCGGTTGAAATGCTGGCATTTGGCTTTGCCAAAAATAAAAATTGGAAGTAGGATAAAAACAAGTGTTTTATTATTATTATTTAATAACTTCCAAAAATTATACTATTCATCCTCAAGTTAGTGCCAAATCGTTTCAATTAGATTAAATATACACTGATATACGCTAACAACCGGAAATTGTTTGTCCGTGTTCTTTAGCCAAACTTCTTTGATTTCTTTTTTATTTGAAGACTTATTTGTAATTTTTCAATCTGAGCAGATTGATAAGACGCCTTTGTCTACTACTACGAGGCATGTTTTTAAGTAAGTACCGCTTTGGAATTAAAAAAAGACGTGCAAAGATTATCTTACATGAAAGCCTGTACCCTAATCTACTTTTCTACATAATTTCCGTGAATATTGAGGCACTTGTCATAACGTGGCACCAGTTTTTGAATACCCTCCTCATAAAATTCTGCCGCCTGACTTGTTAACCACTGTATCACAAATATTTCGACTTCGTTATCGTCTTGAAGACGCTGACCACCCAGGTTTTTCTTCAAGTGCAGAAACAAATGGTAGTCGCTGGGCGCCAGATCAGGGCTGTATGGAGGATGATCTAGAGTTTCCCATTTAAAAGATTTGATGAGATCTTTGGTCCGATTAGCCACATGTGGACGGGCATTGTCATGCAGCAAAACGATACCCTTACTCAACTTGCCACGTCTTTTGTTCTGGATTGCACGACGCAGATTGTTCAATGTCTTACAATAAGACGCTGCATTGATTGTCTCATTACGAGGCAGAAACTCCACTAGCAATACTCCTTTTCTGTCCCAAAAAACTGTGCACATGATTTTCCGGGCAGAAATTGTTTGCTTAAACTTCACTTTTTTGGGTGATGATGAATGTCGCCATTCCATGGATTGTTGTTTCGATTCTGGTGTGACGTAGGCCACACATGTTTCGTCACCAGTAACAATTTGGTCTAAAAAATCTTCACCTTCATTGTGGTACCGCTCAAGGAAAGTCAATGCACTGCCTAAACGTTGGGTTTTGTGCAAATCCGTCAACATTTTCGGAACCCAACGTGAACACAATTTACAGTAATTCAAGTTCTCGGTCACAATGCGATAAAAAACACTACGAGAATATTGAGGAAAGCAGTCGCACAATGATGAAATTGTAAAGCGTCTGTTTTCTCTCACCTTTTCGTTCACTTTCTGCACCAAATCTTCATTAACGACCGAAGGACGCCCACTCCGTTCTTCATCACGCACATTTGTGCGGCCATCTTTAAATGCTCTCACCCATTTCCTTACTATTCCATCACTCATAACGTTTTGTCCGTAAACTTCACAGATCTCACGATGAATATCGATCGGTTTTACGCCTTTAGCACTAAGAAATCGTATAACAGCCCGTACTTCACAATCGGCGGGACTCACGATTGTCGGAGGCATCTTAAACACTCAGTAAACAACGTATACAATGAAGAATCAAACTGTAATGGCATCATTGCGTAGACAAGAGATGTAGGTAACCAGCGCGCATGCACGGAACGCCGACCGTAGCGCTGCGGCAGCGGAATCGCAAAACGGTACTTACTTAAAAAACATGCCTCGTATTACTGCATTGGCAGGAAGCTTTGACAGCAATTTATTGTCAAACCAATTTTCAAAAACTTCAGTCGTCATATTGTCATAGTAATCTACATCTGCATCCTTCATATTTTTAGCACATAGAAATAATGCATCTTGCACCCATCCTGTTTTAGATCCCGTATTTAGTGATGCAATTCGGATCAGCCACGAAGCTTGCAAAAAAAAATTGAATTTTGGACACCACTATGACAATGAGCAGCTCAGGAACTGCCGTAATACAATGTGTTCTCCTGAAACTACAGCAGTCGGTGAACTGGCAACAAAGTCTAAAAATGAACAGTTTTTGGGTGTAACAATGAACACAAGCGCCTCACGAGAAATGAAGGCGTGGCTTTATTATCGTTATGGGTAGATAAATTTAACAATTTGCGCAACACTAACTTATATGGTAAACATCAAGAATAAATATGTACAAACATTACGAACAGGAATTATTGAACAAATCGACCATTCCTTGTACCCAGCAAGCAAAAATTGTCAATCACGCGTATACTGCGCAAAGTTTAGTACCACAAAACATCACTTACATTTCTGAAACGCAGTGTAGTGCATGATTTGCTTCTCCACTATTCCATACAACACAGACACTCAAAAGTCAGTTTCGAAAACGCAAATTGAAAAACATCGCGTATTACCCGCACATCACGCGCGCTATCGCCGGCGATACTAACTGCCTATTCCGTGTTGGTCAAAGGTACTTCACCCACACAGAAATGGACTGGTCCGTTTTTTGTGGCATAATCGTGTTGCGGTCGGCAGCAAACGTCAACAAAAAAAACGTATAAAAAGTGACCACAAGAATGTGAATACGTGACCGCTTGATTTTTAACTCTCAACATTTGATGGAGGCCCGTTTTGGGTTTTAAGTCAAGGCGATAGTGTTTGTAGAAGAAATGTTTTACCTATTTGAGCGATTAGCGTGTACGTGGTTGAACCAAAAGTTATCATCCAATGCAAAGTATTATAAGTATCATTCATTTCATTGTTTCTACATTACGATGTTCATATAGTTTTATAGATTCTTACAATATACATACGAGCCCGTCCCATTTCAGTTGGCCCATCAACATAATTATTAAAATTTCTTAAAAGTTTTAAACAAAATCGCTTCTTGGAGTTTGTTTTTATTATAAATTGCTTCTCTAAATTATGGTCTATTAATTTTTACGCACAATTGAACTGTTCTTAATAATGAAAATTGTATAGTAAAAAAATACCAATTATTTAGGCCGAACCCTGGTTTCTATCTATATTGTTTGCGGAAGTTTGCATACAGGTGAATGTAACATTTGGGGTGACTGTGGAATTTCTCGTAACTCGGAGATATTGTTTACTTGATAGCAGACGTCAAAAGCGTTTTGGGTAGTTTCAATTATAGAATTTTGTATTGAATTAAAAAATGACTAGAGGAAAAGTTATTGATCCGAACATTCGTTTATATAAATCTGGCAGATCTAATGCCGAAATTGGACAGTTATTGGGGTTGTCAAGATACAGTGTTCGCAACGTAGTACAGTTATCCAAATCAAGCAATAATGTCGAGCCTAAACAGAGGTATGTGAAAAAAAGTGCACTTACTTACTGATGCTGATCGGAGGGCGTTGAAACGAATAATTAAGTAGAACAGGAGGGCAAACTACAGTCAACTAAGCACACTTTGGAGACATGTTTCAAAATCTACCTGTCACCAGGAAGCACAAAGATTGGGTTTTGGAACTTACAAGGTAAAATCTTTTGTTTTTAACTTTTGAAATGTTTTCAACAAAAGTGTTTTAATTGTCTAGGCCAAGGAAAAGCCACTGTTAACAACGCAAAAAAATCGGTTGAAGTGGACAAAAGAACATAGAACTTGGGAGTCCAGAACAATGGAACACTGTCTGAAGGGAAAAGTTAAATTTCCAGCATCCATTATGGTGTGGGGATCAATGTCTGTAAGAGGATTAGGAAAATTACGTTTCATTAAGGGCACTGTGAATGAAAATATCTTAATATCTTAAGTGAATCTTTGCTAACCACTCGGGACGAGCCATTGGCATCAGGAGATGAGTTTATTTTTCAACAGGATGGCACTGCATGTCATATATCCAAAAGATCTTTACAGTGGTTCACCGACAACAGTATTCCAATTCTAAAATGGGTATCCAGCAGTCCTGACCTTTGTCCTATAGAAACTCTTTGGCACATTATGAAAAAGCAACTGCGCGCAACTCCTGCCAGGTCGATTCCCAAATTAAGACAAAAACTTATATGGGATTAAGTTCACACCACAAGACTGACAGACTTTAGTTAATAGAATGCCAAGAAGAATAATCGCTGTCATAAAAAGTAAAGGTGATGTTACTGAATGGTAGCCTTCGAAGAAGTAGATTAAGTCAGTTGTTTGTAACTCAGGTTTTTTCATGATTTGCTTCAACTTGGTAGTTAAGTAGAAATAAAATGTTTGAATTAGACAAATGAATAATTGATTAAGTGGGAAATGTTTCATAAGTTGTGGTGAAAAATAATTAAATATCTGTTTCATAATACCATTGCAACTCATGTCCATCAAATACAAAAAATTTAAAAAATTGCAACTGGACCAATTGAAATGAGACTGGGCTCGTACGAATAATACTGAAAAATCCTAATAATTATGAAAGCAATGACAAAAAATCACGATAATATGTGATTATTTGAAAATAAAAAAAAACGCTTTCCCAAAAACCGGTGATCGATATTAACAATTTGATCAGCAGAAAGGAAATGTGATTCTGTAGTAGATGAAGACAGAAAAAAGATGAATACTGGCAGAAGAATGTGCCCGTGTAATACACGGGAATAGTAGGCTATTCCTTATAGAAGTATTATTCGTTCCAAACATTATTAGAATAGTGACAAACACTGCAAAAGTGAAATTTTGCACCAAATGTAAAATAACTCCAAAATATTTCTACTTAGACAATAAGTAATATTATCAAACTAGTTTTTATTTTCACGGCGAAATGCTATAATAAACAGTGTGTTTCATTTAAAATGCCGAAGTTAGGCCGCCAATATTTCATCTTATAAAGCATTTAATTTTGCATAATTTTTTATAGGTTTAACTATACTTTTATTACAGACCGATTGTTGCTCACTCAATACTTTGAAATACTATTTCACCATCGTCCCAAAATCTATTCAGTTGATAGGAGTCACCCTATGATGAAAAGAAAATGCATGGATGATACAGTCAGAAAATCAAGATCACCAATTCCAGACAACACTAATGAAAAAGCATCTACTCGTATGTAGCGTGGTGAAGTCCACACGCGTTTGCGCCATACATCCACAGGTTTTTGCGTTACACCACACAGGAGCCGTTCATATCCTGGGCTGCACGTACCCCCTGTGACGTCATATATCCTAATGTCACATAAATCAGAACTTCCGGATTGAAACTGCGCACCGTTGGATCAATCTAGTCCATTGTTATTGTGCGCTGTAAATTTGTTTCGAATTATTACGGCGCTGGTTCATGCAGATTTATTGCCCTCTACGTAGATCCGCCGGCTCCAAAAAGTTTTGTGGTCGGATTATGAACGGCGTTAGTTTAAAAAAATCGATAAACTCACTATTTGAAGCTTGTTTACACGATCCTGCATGAATCTGCTGGGCTTGACCAATTAGTACGATTAAGGTCGAAATCTAAAAAAATATGGTGTTATTTGAAGAGCTCTCTGAGGTAAACTGTAATTAATCATTGAACTGTCGAATTCTGCAAGTACAGTACTTATATGACTCAATCGATTGATAGCAAAAATACAGTCCAAGAATCTTTAATAAACAGGTATATCAAAGGATGTTTGGTCTGAGCTCGTTCAAAACTGTGTCTGCTATAATAGGACTGATATGAGTACAAATTTTATAAAAGATAATATTTTGTCGGATAGATCGCTGTCTCTTGAAAACACCGACAAAAAGTTAATAGTCTGACGCTTCGATTACACCTGTAATCTTTCTCAAAGACGAAGAACCTCAAAATTTGCCTGACACAAAGTTCAAAAAAAATTTTGAAAGTAAATAAACAAATCACCAAGGATGCGAGACGTCATAGAAACAACGTGCCAACCTGATAAAAAAAGAACCTAACGATTATTAAAAGGAACTACCTACCTACTAGATATACACGTACTACTTGATAAAAGATAACTACAAAATAGCCTTCCAAATGTCACCTAACTCATAATTTCCACAATCCCTATTAAGCTTCTTTTATTAGACGTTTGTGATAATATTTTTCTCTATGTAAAATTTTTGTTTTATCAAAATCAATCATGTGTTTTGTCAAATATGAGCTACGGAAGATTTATCTATCTGTTGCAACCTAATAGCACGTATGTGTTCTTTCAAACGCGTTAAGACCCATAGTCAATACGATTGGCAGTCCTTGTTACAGATTGGCAAAATTTTGTGCCAACTATTTAAAACCTTATGTAGGAAATACTAGTAGTTTCATCAAAAATTCTTCAGACTTTATTGATATTATAAAAGGTTTAAGTATTTCAGAAGGTGATATTTTGGTTAGTTTTGACGTGGTTTCTTTATTTACGAAAGTACGCACTCCTGAAATGATAGATATCATCAAATCCAAGCTTAATAGCCATCCCCTAGGTGACACGATAGCCAGTTTATCCGAACATTGTTTAAAATCTACTTATTTCTTATGGAACCATAATTTTTATTAACAAAAACCAGGTTGTGCAATGGGTTCACCTCTAAGTCCTGTAGTAGCCAATTTGTTTATGGAAAATTTTGAACATGTAGCGATAAACAGTTTTCAGTTTAAACCAAAATGTTGGTATAGGTACGTAGATGACACTTTGGTTATTTGGCCCCACGGTATAGAAGAGTTGGGTAGGTTTCTAAATCATTTGAACAGTCCAAATCCCGACATAAAATTTACCATAGAATTAGAAAGCAACGGTAGTTTTCCTTTCTTGGATGTCAAAATGTACAGAACAAACACTGGACAGTTAAGACACAAGGTTTACAGAAAACCAACACACACATACAGATATTTGCATGCCACATCTTACCATGCTCCTTCTCAAAAGAATAGTCTTATAAGGACATTATTTGTTGGAGCACAAAGGATATCAGACGAAAGTTCTGTACAAAAAGAAATATATCATCTTAAATCAGCACTAGTGAGAAATGGTTATGGCAGAATATTTGGTCAGTTTTTAATAAAAGTGCTCATCCAAATCAAGTAGATTCTCAGCCAGGACAAAGTAAATTGAAGTTGAGTTTGCCTTATGTACAAGGCCTTTCATAAAAATTAAAGAGAATGCTTAGATTGTAGTTGTTGATAGTACATATAATAATTTAGATAAAATTTAAGTTTTATTAAAGATAAAGTACATTTAGAGAGTGAAGGTGTTTACAAAATTACTTGTTCTTGCAGAAAGTGTTACACAGGTCAAACTAAAAGAAAAGTAGGTACGCGTTTGAAAGAAATATTTGACTAAACACATGATTGATTTTGATAAAACAAAAATTTTACATAGAGAAAAATATAATCACAAACGTCTAATAAAAGAATTTATAAAAATTTGTAGGAATACTAATAATTTTAATAGGGATWGTGGAAATTATGAGTTAGGTGACATTTGGAAGGCTATTTTGTAGTTATCTTTTATCAAGTAGTTCGTGTATATCTAGTAGGTAGGTAGTTCCTTCTTCATCGTTAGGTTCTTTTTTATCAGGTTGGTACGTTGTTTGTTTATTTACTTTCAAAATTTTGTTTGAACTTGTGCCAGGCAAATTTTGAGGTTCTTCATCTTTGATAAAGATTACAGGTGTTGTCGAAACGTCAGTGTAGAGCACCTACACCTAGTGATATAATTTTGTGGATTAATATGTTAATACAAATCAAAAGAATCTTTGTACTCTTTTGACAAGATTGCGAAATTTTTATTTCAACACACGAATTAGTTTAAGGCGGTAAAAAACCTATCAATATAATCTCCTGGACCAATATTTTAAGGAAGGAGATGAACTTTGTTATAAAGCCACAGACAATTCCAAAAGTGGAAATAATGTTTTCCGAGAAATTTTAATAAGATTGATTCCGATAAAACTTGATTGAGGCCTCAGTATTTAAAAAGAGATGAGTCTTAAAAATTACTGGATCTGATAAACTATGGACAGTATGCTATGAGGCTACAGTTAGTGCATTGTATTCTAAGATCCTACTTTAAAAATGTTCATTTTTAATCGTTTTTGACTGTAAGGTACCAAAACTATACGCTTTGCTTAAAATTCGTTCTTGTTCTTCTAAGACCTACAGTCAATTCTACTGATAGTCTTTTTATCAAACCCAAAATTATAAGTTTATGTCCAAGAGAGAGCAAAGCAATGATATATAAAAGTACAGTTAGACCTATATTAACGTATGCAGCGGAGACAAGATTGGATACTACAAAATCCACCTACTACTATGCAAATGAAGCACACAATTGAAATAAAAACAATAAGATCCATCTTAGGAAGATCAATGCATGATAGAGTGAGAATTGAAGATCTTAGAAAACGTGTCAAAATGGGTTAGAATAAGACGAAGATTCTGAAATAAATATGTAAACACAACAAACGACGAGAGATTACCAAAAATGTCAAGGAGCAATACACTACCCAGAAGAAGACGAAGAGGAAGACCCCCGAGAAGGTGTAAGGAGTGGTATGGGAAACCATATCGAAAGAAAGGAGAAGAAGAAGAAAAAGATGGTTATTCAACTAATGGAAATGTATTTTATTTTGAATCGCTTGTTAATTGCGTATATAAAATCATTTAAATCTACTACCAATCATTTACTGTGGTAGTATCAAAAAAACGTAGATGTTTCACATGTTTTCGCCTTAAAGAATCTTTCTTACTTGCACCGACCTACTTCCTCCCTATCTATACCTGTCTCCGGCAAAGTCCCGCGTTTGTGCCGGTGTCAGATACATGACTGCTACGTATTAATCAAGTACGGTGCGACGTTATTCAGTTAGTTCGGAACTACAAGTAAACGGGAAAGTTCCCGTGTTCGCGTATTGCTTATGCAACTTTGAAGCTTTCAGGCGAAGTTCTGGCTAGCAAATAGGCAACTACAACGTCATTGTGTATCGGCTGCACCGATAGATACTCATTAACGGAACTTATCCGAGTATTTAATGAACTGTGCTACCTCGTACGACGCAATAAAGGAGACTTAATTCTAGTTTAGTACGTGCAAAGTAAGCCTCCGACATAAAAGCGTTATTTATTTGCAAACGATATTAACTGAGCGAGGCATGCGGTGAGGTATTATAATTACACTTTGCATACCTGCAGTGGCTGGTTGAATCAAGTGTCTTGCTGGAATTTGTTGAAAACACGCAACAGAACAAAAGAACAACTCTCTTATGACCTAATTATACAACAACAAACATTTATTTTGGGTTTAAATCAACCTCACCGTTCCTAAAGTTGAAGTGAATTGTAGTCAAAGTTTTTTATACCTTCCACGGTTAGTGAAGTGAGAGAAATTCTGTCTACAGGTCTCCAACCAAATTATTAACTACTAAATCATACCGTAACTATCTATACGAACCATTAAAAGCCACTCTTGTATTCCCGCATTATGCACTCGAATGGAATCAATGGTTCAAGCCATCGCGGTGTTTTTGACAGCTTTTTTTCAAAAGTAAACGTTTTGGCCTCTTAGATTCCCAGTCAAATACCTCGTACACACAATGCAACGTTTGTCCAACGCGAATATATATCTGACGTTATGTTCACTTCTTAGTAACTCAATTGACTCCTTTGTCATCAAAGACTGTGCTGCTCATCTGTATATTCAGCTTAGTCCCTAAAATATACCTTTTACTTGACATTTGGAAAACGACTTCCATTTGCCCTATCTTTAAAATTGATATTGATCGGGGGTCATAAATTGGAGCTTGCTAGCTATCGCAACTTTAAATTCATCGCTTTTGTTGCGACCGCTGGAGTCCCTCAGGGATCAACTTTAGGACCGCCACACTTCATACTCTTTATTAAGAACATTGCTAAAAAGGAGTCGGGGTTAAGGTAGGACGTGCAAAGGATACACAGTGTGCTTTCATTGCAATAGTGTTATTTGTATTAAAAATAAACAGTGAAAAACGGTGTATCTTGTAAATATTACATAGCTGTGTGATCGTGGACAGGTGTTTTGTTTTGTGTTCTGTGACTGTGATAGACCGATGCCCCTGGATGCAAAATCATCGATTCTTACTTCGTAAATTTATTTTTCGTCCTTTCAAAGGACGGAAGCACCAGTATTCAGGAGATCAAAAATCTATAAACACAAGTACCCATACTGTAGTCTTAATAACTAGGCCAAATAACCAACAAATAACAACTGCAAGCCTCGTATTTTTAGACGTCCTTCCAGTAAAAGGAAAGCAAAAGAAAATTGGTGCTCTACGGCTACAAGAATAGATTTAAGGGAAAAGAGAAACCACTTGGAACTATATTATACGCTTATGAATCAAGGTGGGCGTCGCCCTAAACAACCATACTAAATTCTAGAAATCTTGTTAATTTGTTCTGGTTTTGCATCCTTGTATTTGTGTTGCGGTTGTTATTGTTGTCGTTATTTCTGTGAATTAGATCCAAGCCAAGTGTATACAAGAAGTTACACAATTGTGGTAGAGAAACCGCCTACGAAGGACAATGGCTCACGAAACGGATAAGTACTGAAAACGTCCATCAACAATACAAGAAAAATGAGAAGAAAATTGGTCAAAATTACATCAAACAAAACATATCGAAGTTCGGAAACAGCTTAGAAAAGACTGTTCAACGTCTACGCCCAAATACACCTCAAAAGAATCCCAGCATTCATAAACGACTTGAAACAAAAAGGTTTCAAATGGAGAGAAGATCTCTTAACGGCAACACCAGAAAGAAGGAGCAAAAGTAGCCACTATGATAGTGCAATAATTTTGTTTAGAGACCAGGAAGCCATGGAAATAAGCCCATGACCGTAAAAATGTATGTAAAACATAATGAAATGCATACAGACAAGGAGATCCCGTAGAAAATCACCCCATCTAGAACTCCAGCAGGCGATCGGACAAACATAGATTAAATCACACAAGGAAATGTCAACTTCAGCATGAAAGACCAACCTAAAAAAATACAGAAATCGAACACAACTATAAAAATTCTAAAAGTTCAATTCACAATGTGTCCTAGTGTCATGTACTTTACGTTTGCGTTACTATTATTATTGTTGTTGTCGTTATAGTGAAATAGTTTCATGTAACTAGTTAAGTAAACTGGGGATACTTGGAACCGAAGGGTAACCTGGAACAAACGTTCATCCCTTGACTTTTTTGTCAAATCTGGCAACATCCGATATTAGCCGGCGTTAGCAACACGTTAAATGGTTGGCGGCATTTTCACGAAGTGTTCTATGTATTACATGATTTTTTTTGCAAAATTTGTCATAACATCTGACCATCAAAATTGGGAGGTAAATATTATTATAATTTTTATTGCAAAATAACTTCCTTTGTGTAGGAGGGATCAAAATCTCTGGCGACGTCAAAATTTATAGGTTATAACGGGCATGCATCCTTCTTTCACGTGTTGTATGTTTGTGGCGGTAATTTAAGCAGTGTTGCCATAGAGCCAAAATAACTGTTAAATGTACAGCTTATAGAAAACGGCGAAGCCTGTTCCAAGTTATCCTTCTTGGATTTAATTTATAGTTGCATTTTTAGATTTTACTAAAAATGCCAAGACATCACAAAAAGAAAATTCCATCCAAACCTTATGCAAATTATACTGAAGAAAATCTCCGAAAAGCAATTTCTGATATTAAATCAAAAACTCTTAGTCTAAGGCAGGCTTCAAATAAATATAAAATATCTCTCGGTACATTGCGCAGAAAATGCAACAACAAAAACATTAAGAAGGTGGGACGACCTACAGTCCTCTCACAAATTGAAGAAAATAATATTGCCGAGGGTTTGCAGATAGCCGCCGAATGGGGTTTTCCCTTAACTACAAGAGACCTCCAAGACGTTATACATTCTTATTTAGAAAAACTGGGAAGAAGAGAACCAAGCTTTAATAAAAATTATCTGGGTAAAGATTGGGTTAGTTATTTCAGATAAAACATCCAGAACTGACTAATCGTCTGGCAGAAAACATAAAACGGAATAGAGCGGAGATTTCACAAGAAACCATTTTGGCATATTTTAACAATTTAGAGCAGACACTTAATAATGCTCCACCAAATCCTATAATTAATTATGACGAAACTAACCTTTTTGATGATCCTGGACGTTCGAAAGTGTTAGTAAGACGTGGAACAAAACATCCGGAGAGATGTATAGACTCATCAAAAACAAGTACATCAATTATTATGGCCTGCACTGCCGACGGAAGCTAATTACCTCCATACGTTATTTATAAAGCTGAACATCTTTATGATTGTTGGACTGAAAGAGGTCCAAAGGGGGCAAGATACAATAGGACTAAGTCTGGATGGATGGACGGAAAAGTGTTTAAGGATTGGTTCTTCACGTTAGTTTTACCATATTTTAAAAAATAGGTGATGATGTTCAAAAGGCACTTATTGGCGATAATTTATCGAGCCATATTTCATCTACAATCATTAATGAATGTCGCAAAAATAATATACATTTCGTCCTATTTAGGCCTCTGAAAACTTTATGGAGAAAAGAACTTTTAAAATTGAAATTTCAGGCTGCATTCCCAAATCTCATTTCCCTACATTACTAAATTCAACACTAAAATTAATGCAAAGTAATCAAGAAAAAATTATAAGATCTGGGTTTAAGGCTACCGGCATATGTCCCTTAGATAGAGAACAGGTGTTAAAAAGGCTTCCCAATGCAAACGTGGAAGCCATTGAAACTGTTCTATCGGCAGTTTTAAAAGAAACGCTCAAAGATATGCATATTCTTCAGGAAGAACAAGATATTATGGAACAAGAGGAAATAGAGGATGGGAATAATTCAAATCAAGAAGCCAGGGTAGAAATAGGACATTTTTTGCTGGCTGCTTTTCCTTTAGAAACTGGAAAAAATAAATATCGGAATTATGTTGGGGAAGTCTTAAATATTACAAAGCAACAAACTTTTGGGTGTAAATTTCTGAGGCAATTACGTTTGTCCAAGACTACTTTTATTTATCCAGATGTTAAAGATATATGTGAAATTAATAAATCTCAAATTAAAAATATTATGGGATACTTGAAGAAAACAGGCCTAAAAGTTTTCACCAATCATCCAGTTGACATTTAATTCAGGACAGTTTTGTGAATCCATCTCTAATTAAATATGTATCAACAACTTATTATCCCTGTTTGTGTTTTTACTGCCTTTATTACCAAAGAATTACTATTTTAGTTATTTTTAGAATTATTATTTTATATTTTTACACAGAGTATATGTAGGATTTTTAAAGAAATAAATTTTACTTTATACATAAATGTGTTTCTGGTGTTTTTGAAGCAAAACAAGTTGTGCTAGCTATTTCTAAAAACAGTCGCAATGTTCCAWGATGCCCCATTGATGCGCAAAATGAAATGGATGGTATTTTAAATAGTCGTTCCAAGTTTGTAGTTTTGGGGGTAACTTGGAACACCGAACAAAAAATTTTAAAAAATGCAGAAATAATTAATTAATGCAAAGTATGTAAATATGTTCTGAAAGAGGGCGTCTTTATGCATATTCTTCCACACTTATAATAACCTAAGAGCCATTATGTTGAGAATTGCAAAGATTAATTTGCAAAAATTGTTCCAAGTATCCCCGTTCTACGGTACATAAAATCCTGAAAGACGGAAATAGTATAAATAGTAGGTGTACCGACAGAAGAGAGAACGCAGCGCAAAGGAAAATAACTCAAGAAATAACAAAACGACAATATAAGGAAAAATATCCTTCAACCAGTTACATACCAACCGTACCGTAACAGCAGAGCTCTTGGATGGCAGAACGATCATAAAAAGAATAGGGTACATAATGAAATACTAGAGACACATCTGAAGGAGAGAGGCAGACCACATATTAGGGGGAAGAGCTAGGAACTGAGCGGAGACCAACGAAAAAGGAGAAGACCGTGCTTTACATGGAACAACTATAGACAGGATAATTCAGAAGTCAGGGAAGAACGAAAAATAATAGCTAGAAATGACGAGGAACAAGACATTAATCAAGCGACTCACAACTAAATGAATTACACTTCATTATATTTATTTTTTCAGSAGTATCAGTTTAAAGTGCTATTTCCTTAACACTTTATAAATGACACGGAATAAAAAATGGCCTTACGGATCGCTTACGTATCTAGTGATAGTGTAGTTACTTTTTCGATGTTTCCAATCGTATTAGAGATACATGAGATGCTGGAAAACAATTTCTTCCTTCCGCCCTCTGCACCACCTCTTGTTATAGACTGCAGAGCATTTAAACTCGAATTCCTCGCGGATATTCCGCGAAGCGTGAACTTCTTCCATTCGAAGGAGTAACTCTATCCCTCGGTTAGCTCCTGAGATCCGCAAATCGATATCCCTGATGCCGCGATTGCATGCAACAGATTGCAGCAGCGTTGCACCCCCACAAAGCGCCAGTTTATGGCCAAAGGAGCACTTACCAGCGTTATATTTCCCGCTCATTAAGCAAGCCGCCCGCTGTTAATTCCTATCAAATGATTTACAGGGGCGTTCGAGTCGGCAAGATGTTCCCCCACAATCAAAATTAATCGCTGTTTAATGAAGGGTGATGCTTCTTTTAAATGGAGTCGCGCATTCATTAGGTGGGCAGTGGCCTGGGGAATATTCGCGGGTGAAAAAGCATTTGGAAGTGAACTGAAAGTTCCTGTTGTGTAGGTGGGGTTGCTGAGAGACAATCTTCATATGTGGTAGACTCACACAATGTCTGAAGATTTGTAGCTTTTTTTTGTATGCTCTTGAATTCGTCTGCTGATATCAGTAAATTTTCCTCTCTGACTTGTCACTTGAAGGGATTTCAGTAAAGAAATAGTTTATTCGGCACTTTTTGAGAGATCTTGCGGATGAACACTTTTCCTTTCTCCACAGGCGACTTTTCTTATACGTGTCATGCCTTCACATTCTTTTGAGATTCTAAGACCGCACAAATTGCTTTGATTCTTTTTCTGAAATATTGTCAACAGCTTTTCGTTTAATACCTTGACTCACTGTAGCATTTGACAGAACGAATACGCGCCCATTTGTCTATTTAACGTGAGAATGATTCAGATCCTGCCGTGAAGTTATATTTTCTTTCCCCCATTGTCCACACCTTGGAACTGCAGTTTTTCGCAGTACAACTACAAAACGTTTCACCACTAGATAATAGTTTTGTAAATCTAAATTTTGTACACGACAGTTCTTTACCGCGCGTACTTGTGACACCTTTTACATCCATTTTTAGATTCGAATAATATACAAATTCACCCAAGACATCCCTTTATATAAGCTATAGAGACATAGCGATTAAGTCCTATCGATTATTCTGATTGGTTGGGAGCAAAGGGTGCAAAATGCAAACAAACAAATACTTGTTTCTAGACAAATACAAAAATGGGAAAACTGGGATGATGAGTAATAAAGTCCAGCAAATAACTTCTAAGTAGGATTAATTTTACCTGCCTATTACGGGAAAACCTGGTGCGCAAAACGGTTGTTTTGGACATCTCAGGTAGACATTAATGACTTGAGGATTAAAAGTAGAAAACGGCCAGAAATATTCAATATATATTTATTTGGCCTAAAATAAAATTAACTGTAGGTAATGCTAACTGAGTGGAGCAGTCATTATTGACGCGCAGAAGAGGAATTGGTGAGACTTTTAAAACTTTGTGCATCAATTATGGTTAGGTATTACCCTTAATTATTGAGATTAATAAATTATTTATTTGCACAATTTCTCCGTCATTCTAACCAATCAAGTTACAAAACCAATATTCCAACAATACGATCACGTTATTAGCTCCGCCTAGACTTGTTCATAGTGAGCAATCATTGGATGTGTTTGAGTGGCATCGGTGTGGTCTGGATTTTGTCGTATAAGAAAATGCTATTCAGTAATTATAGTCACAATACGCTCCTATAGGGCCCACTCTGGAGCCGGGAAACCCGAACATTTGCTAGGGGCGCCAAAATTTAGAGACTAGCTAGTGTGAGAAAAATATAGATGGCTTAGGCACCCACATAGTAAGAAATTTTGTAGTGTGAAAAGTTTAGAGTGAGGTACCGTCAGGTTCACCGTCGGGTGAAATTTGTGAATATAGTATCAAGCAACGATATATGAAACTGACTTATGCAGAGGGTTTTACAGCCTTATGGTCGGCCGTCCTAAACTATTGGGATTAGTGGCACGCTTCAAAGTTCCTAAATGAGGCGTATTCAAAAAAATCTTGTTGGCTAAAATTTTAACTTTTTTCCACTATAMATTTTTGAAATTTGTTAGTTGTGATAATTTAGCAATCRATAAAACMTAGAATCTTTTATAMCAAATTATATTTAATGCAGACCTGATGCTAACTGGCGCGACCCGCGATCTATTTTTGTCATTCTTTATTGGGTTTAAATTTTCCGATGTATAAAATAAAAGCCTTTGCATGTTATAACGAATTTATACAAATTTAATATAAAAACATACAAATTAGTAAGTAGAAAATTATTTACATTTGTTAGAAAAAATTTACAATAGTGCACAATAAAATTTATACACGGTATCGATTATGCTCATTACAGCTTGTTAATAAGC
Source organism: Rhyzopertha dominica (assembly GCA_025024175.1). Taxonomy (NCBI): domain Eukaryota; kingdom Metazoa; phylum Arthropoda; class Insecta; order Coleoptera; family Bostrichidae; genus Rhyzopertha; species Rhyzopertha dominica. The sequence goes on along the minus strand of QCXZ01000003.1, from coordinate 65,347,693 downwards.
ACATTACGACTAAAAAAAATCACTCCCTATCACTTTCACTGCTAATATCACGATTAACTTCTATCCAGGACATGCCGCACTGAATTTCTCCATGCATCGACACTTGTTATTTCAGCTCCGTGCTTAATTTTTAGCAGCATTTCATTGCTAAATTTTCCACCGGTGTTCCCTCGTCGAATTCTCTGTTTCAACTGCCCCCATATCATTTCAATGGGGTTGAAAATGCAATAATATGGGGGTAATCGTAGAATGGTGTGTCCACAGTCAGAAGCGAGAATGTCAATATTTAATTTCTTCGAAAAATTTTTTGTGCCAAGCACTTCCAACAATAGTTTTTTTATGTAGTCCTCTTCGAAATATAAATCTTATTTTCTTAAAAACTCTTAAATGGTTGCCTTAGTAGTTGTTGTATTTGGAATTTTATCCAGTTGCTCCGAATGGTAACTATCGTTGTCCATTACTATGACGCTGCTTGGTGGCAATTTGGGCAATAAAATGTTTTTGAACCAATTTTCAAACACTTCCGCATTCATATCAGAATGATAATCGGTGGTTGCTTCTATTAAGTTTTTACATTCAAGATACAGGGTTCCAGGAGCGAAACCATTTTCACCTCCTGCGTGTAGAATCATTATTCTTTTTCCCTTTGACTCCGGAATATTGACGTTGCACTTCCCCGAGTCATCAACCCAACCTTTTTTTATTGTATCATGGATGTCGTACCAGTACCGGTTGATAAGAGATTAGGAGATTAAGCAGTCAGGTATACGCCGCGACAGATCCTAGTGATAAGAATGAACATACTTAATTGTTTCGGAAGTACTCAGTTGCCCCACGGTTTAAAATCAGCACCAATTGCCCTACGAGATGTATTTGTCACAAACGCCTCTTAACAAGTGGCTAAATGTAAGTATATATGTAGGTTTGACTGAATAAGTGAAAAATATTGCACTTGGTACGCTTATATGTTGTAAAGTTTTAAAATATAAGTAAACACATATGCTTTCAATACCGTTTATAGTAGGACTAGAATCGTTCCGATTTCTTCTTATTTCAAAAAAAAATATAAAGGTAGAAACTACGTTTATGACCCTCCGGATCAAAAGAAAATTTTAACCTGTGAAGAAACAGGGCAGAGGACGATTGCACACCGCGATCGAAAATTAGAAAGTATGGGCTGCAGCATTGAAATTAGAATGTTTAACATTCATGGTTATGGGTTATGGTTTAGCGAGAACGCATTCGCACAGACAAGGATGGCAGGTAAGCGCATTGTCGGTGACGTGCATTTTGAAACGAGGTTTACTCGTACAACTCGATCTCTAATATAATCGGTGAAAATGAAATAGTTGTTCTTCGCAACCATTCCATCATTTCTTCCTTCCTTGCACTCATATTAGGGCACTTCCACATTATGGTAAGGTGCATTATCGACCCCCAGCATTCTTCTTTGTGGCAAATTTGGTAACAATTTTTGTAGTTTTGGAGGTTCACTTCACTGTGGTAATAACCAGTTTACTTTTCAATTTGAAGCGTTTGATGTAAATCCATTTTCGTTCCCTACGTCTAAAATAATTAGCCTCTGACTCCTAGACACAGGTTGACGCTTGTACTATTGCTCCAGGATTTTAAATGAGTATGCAATAAATGGATATATGTTTCGTCCATGTATATTATTGATCTATTTGCCCGACAATATTCCTGTATACTACTAAATTGGATGGACACTGTTTTTAGTGTGATACAGAGTGAACTATATAATCTAAAATTTTTACTACGTGACCAACAGAAAATCTTACCTAGCGATTTTTTCAATCCAACTTTCTGCTTCCGTTCATTCATTTGATGTACGAATATGTTTTACAGGGTGGGCCATCTAACGTTTGCATTTTGAAGTAGTGGTTATTTTGAGTTTGGCAACACTTCTGTCATTCGTGCTATGACAGAAATTTAATTTAATATTTGACATTTACGAAATGGGTCGCTTTACGCTTGAACAAAATTGGGAAATATTGAAAACTTATTTCCAAAGTGGTGAATCTTCTGTCCAAACTGTAAGAAATTTACGCGAAAAATTCAGTAGAAATGAAATGCCTTCACAATTTGTGGATCAATTTGTTAAGCGAGTTCGTGAAACTGGATCGTTATTGAATAAACCAACACATTTACGTTCTTGTCTAGTGCGTACAGCTGAAAACATTGCTGTTGTTGCTCGTAGTGTGCGTGAACAACCATCAACATCAACTCGTCATCGTTCTCAAGAATTGAACATTTCTCGCACTTCTCTCAGGAGAATTTTGCATAAAGATCCCGGTATGAAAGCCTACAAAGTTCAATTAGTCCAAGAAATAAAGCCTCATAACCATCCAATGCGTTTTCGATTCGCAGAATGGGCTGAAGATCGTTTAGCTGAAGATGAGGCTCATTTTCACCTTGCAGGCTATGTCAATAAGCAAAATTGCCGTATTTGGGGATCAGAAAATCCACACCTGATTGTTGAGCAGCCAATGCATCCACAACGAGTGACTGTTTGGTGTGGATTTTGGTCAGGAGGCATCATTGGTCCATTTTTCTTCGAAAATGATGAAGGAGCCACCGTTACTGTCAATGGAGATCGTTACCGTGCCATGTTCAACGAATTTTTGTTTCCAAAAATTGAAGAGAATGGCATGGATGATGTTTGGTTTCAACAGGATGGTGTCACTTGCCATACAGCCAACATAACCATCGATCTTTTGCGAACTGTTTTTGAAAATCGAGTAATTAGCCGAAATGGTGATGTGAATTGGCCATCTCGCAGCTGTGATTTTACAACGTTGGACTATTATTTGTGGGATGCCGTTAAAGATAAGTGTTACGTGAACCATCCAGAGACTATTGAGGTTTTGAAACAGGAAATCGAAGTTGCCATTCATGAAATTGAAGCCCAAACAATCGAAAATGTACTGAAAAATTGGGTTGATCGGATGGGGTACTGCAAAACCAGCCGTGGTAGTTATTTGAATGATGTCGTATTTCATTCATAAATGTAAAAGTTCAATCTTTCTAATAAACTTATAACTTTGAAAAAATATTCATTAATTTTTTAGTTATAGCCGATCAAAAATGCAAATTTTATATGGCCCACCCGTTATAATAAAGAAGGCAGTGTACTTGACACCCCGCCCAGCATAAATGAAACCGCCGCTACAGGTGCCCTGCTCCACCGTCCAGATTAAATTTTAACGAAATTAATCCCCAGAATTGAAAAGTTACCCACGCCGGAGGGCTAATTTCTCCACTTCTTCGCGTTTTTTATTTCCGTCGTAATCGCAGCCAATTTGTACATAAAGTCATCTGCCGTTTTTAAAGGCAAAAATCCCCGTTCCATTAGCGTAAATCCCCCTGTAAGGTGCAGGCTGTTTCCGTCGATATCCGGGGGCGGACGGGGGCGGCTCTGCACCCCCATAATAGACTTGCCCCCACTGCATCTTCTGCGATGTATATTTTATTTCATAAAGCGTTCTCGGAAGCACTATATCATCGCTGTTCATATTATTGTGTTCTGGAATGATATATTGAGGGTTATACCTGTGCGTTTGGTATGCGACTAGGCGCGGGCCGCCTTCGGGATGGGGCTGAAACAGACCCCGAGGAATTTCTTATAAAAAGGCGGCGAAAGAAGTTATACGGTCCCAGGGCTCTAGACTGAACACAGCAGGATGTCTTTTTGAACACATTTTCTTCTTGGTTACTAATGTGTACTGATTCTAGTTTTTACCATCTAATTCTACTTCTTTAATTCAAGTTTCTTTTCCATATCGCATATTTCAGATCCTTATAGGACGGTGGATGTGGATGAAATCGACCCATAAATAAGTGTGGCAGAAAGAAAGAGAGATTGCTTAAAAAATCATGCAGTTACTAATAGAAATTGGACCTTACTCAGTTTGTAACTTCTGTTAATTTTGTTCATTGACATTTTCAGGTTTGTACTTCTATGTACAGTTCTATGAAATAATTAATCTAATTATTTTAAAACAAAACCTATCTTTAACGCCAGCTATTACACGACGCAAATAGCAAACTATAAGCCATCTATCGCATCAACTGGTTCCGATCAAAGCACTGGTTAATACGCTTACTCGTACAGTGCTAGTTGACTGTTTCGAAAGCGCTTGTCTGACGATAACAACGGCCCTAATTGAATCCGTGAAGTTCATTATCCAATTACGTTAATTTTCATGAATAATCTGTGCTGTTAATTTCTTCATTAGTTCAGTAACTTAATTAGAGAAAGTGAAAAATAGTTAAACGAAGGAATGTAAMTCGCAGCGCCCTTCTCCTGGGGAGCTTTGTTGAAGTTCTCGAATCCCTACAATGCAGACAGACTACGAGAGACTTCTAATTAGGACTGATTCACGATGTTTGTCGCGAAATGTGATTATTATATGAAAAAGAAATTTAAGTATTTATCCGCGAAAGATTCAAGCAATTATTAAAGCACCTCGTCAAACGTAAACCTTTCACATAATTACGTGAAATTTGACTGCAGGCAATAAAGACAGCTTCATGGAGTTTAGTAGAAATTATACAATTTTATTGCATTTAATATATATACAGGGTCGCTACAAAGTATGGAACTATAGCAGCATATTTCAGGTTCTGTTAGACCGATCTTTCTGAAATTGTGCATGGATAATTATCATTGAAAAGGATATTTTTTCCTGATTTCAAAAATGTATCACACTTGTACAATTTATTGCTTCTGAGTTGAGAAAAGTGTAAATACAATAATTGAGCCTAACAGAGTAGAAAAGAAAAAACAAACAATTTTCTTTATCGCTACAGTGGACAAAAAAGCAAGGTATTACCATTTTTCCTTGATTAGTAATAATTTTAGACTAGTTTGATCAATTTACTGCGAATCGGGTACCCATTTATTTTGAGTGAAAGTTTTCTAATATTCTTTGTAGCATATGTGGAGGTGAGTTCTGAATTTCTGCCCTGATTCGTCCTTTTAAATCTTCTGCATTATGTGGCCGATCAGCACAAATACGATTTTTTAGATAACCCCACAGGAAATAATCAAGCGGAGTCAGAACAGGGGAAGGTGCTGGGCCTCCATCGCTCCGCGCCTACCAATCCATCATTCAAATATCAACGAACGTTGACTGCAAAATGAAGCGGTACACCATCCTGCTGAAACCATATATGTTCAGAAGGACGCGCAGCATTTKCACGATTAGGGAACAGGCGAATACGTTCTGGTATAATGTGTTCGCGCAAAAGCTGTAAATACTTGACCGCATTCATATTTCCATCGATGAAAAAAGACCCACATATAATACCGCACCAGACATTCACTTTCTGAGGGTGTTGTGTGTGGACTTGTTCCATCCAATGGGGATTTGTGTCCGACCAATATCTTTAATTATGTCTATTCACATTATCATTGAGGAAAAAAGTCACTCCATCAAAAAACATAATTCAATTTAAAATGTTTCTATCTGTTTTGCAGAATCCTATCCTACGATTGAAGTCATCTTCGCTCAGTTCTTGTAATAAATGAATTTTGTATGGATGAAACTTCTCTTTTTCTTAAATTTTCTAAACAGATCTTCTGCTGAGATGGTGAGTGAGAGCACGCTGTTGTACGGAACACTACGGATTCTCTTGCACATCTAAAAGGATATTCAAGCTACTTTCCTCACTCGTAGCAACCTTTGGACGTCCTGGTTTTTGACGATTTTTAACACCGCCGGTTTCGTCAGAACGTTGCAATGTTTTAATAACCATTGATCTGGCAATTGGTTTAAGAGGGCGTTTACCTAGAGCGAATCGGGTCATTTTAAGCACCTACCGTTTTACATTTTACCGACTTATTCGAAACTTTTTCGAAGTGAAATTTCGACATGGCAATGACAAAAGATGTAGCTACAACGTAGAGTTGGAGTTTTTTTTCTGAATTTGGTACGGTAATTTAAATATTTGTTGTTATATTTTGCTTAAAAATGTGTATTTTTGGCGAGCTATTTCTAAGGCACATAAACGAAAAATTCGAACTCCACGTTGTAGCTACATATTTCTGTGTACACTACTAAAAACATGAGCACGATAAATGAGTAAAAACATTCGAAAAATCTAAAACCGCAAACCCTTTCGCACGAGTCCGTCACGAAAGCGGAATGCGAATGCCCATCCCCACCAGGTCCGTCGCGTGGTATCCAGTGATCAGTGAGGCTAAGATACAATCCGGTCGGGAATGATCGAGCGGTATACGATCTATTCCGATATGACTGGATTTCTAAGATTGTATGTCTAATTAGTAATTACACGGGACAAGTTTAATGTTGAAAGCTCTTTCACTTTAATTTACTGTCTGCCGAAGGAATGGGGAGGCGGAAGGAAAATTATTATAAAAGTTCCTCCAGAAATCGTAGTCGACATGCAGTTAGAATGAAATGTTATATAGTTCATATTTACAGAAATAAATGGGTTATTCCATATTTTGAATAACCTGGTATAATATCATAGTAAGTTACTAATATCATGGTTACTTTTTTATGCGCACCCTACAGTCAGCAATTTCCCGAATATTAGTTTAGCCCGTCTGTTGCTCGTACGATCTTTGCGTGATGTCAACCTGTCGGCTACCCTCTTACGTCCCATGTCTCGCTGGTAATATGGGTTGCATAGTTTACATTTCTGCCCGATCGCTCCAAGTAAATGCCCCTCTTAAGATCTTCATGAATTGCATTGTAGAGTGCAACTACTTCCGAATAACTTCGCTTTCTATCTCCATAACCAATCATAATCAAAAGTTCGATGCGATCTTGTTCAGTTAACTGAGGCATTGCGTTTGCAAATAACAAAGTGAATGAAAAATTATCACCAGTCACGAGGAAAATTGAGTTTTTGTCCTTACTTAGCGATAACAAATATGGTTTTTATCCCGAAGTTTTTTGCAAGACCCAAGTTTGTTATATTTGATACATTTTTTAAATCAGGAAAATTATTTTTTTCAATGAGGTGCCTTTTGACCCCATTCCCATTAAAAAATGCAACTTGTGCCCATATCTCGGGAACGAGAGCTGACACGGAGTTGAAAAAATTAAAGAAAATGCATTTTAATTACCCATAGGCCCGTGCACAATGGTGAAGGAGAACCTGAAATATCTTGTTGGTTCCATAATTTGTAGCGACCCTGTATATGCCGTAGCTGCATGTCGAACTAGCTCACGCCCCTCATTGATATATTCTGAAGGTGCTCTGCCGTAATAAAGTCAAGTTATGGTACTTCCAATATTATAATGCACACAAACGCAAAAGTAATCGTAAACACAGCAAACTCATCTGAACAATTCGCGCACGCTGCACCGCTCAACTCAATAAAACGGGCGACGTATCATTTTGTCGGTCTTAAACTATTTAGCAAAACGGGGAACAACCCGCAGCTGGCTGCKMTCCASGGACGCCTTCCGCAGCACCGCGATAAAATTTACACACAATATGATGCACAAAAGGAACTCTAAATAAATTTCCTCGACGTCCCTCTGTGACACACGATACCAATTGTGCCCGGCGCACTTTCCACTCTTATATTTCCATTCGTGAAACCGCGAACTCTATGTAAATTCACAGGTGGGAAGAGTTTCTGCGGATTCTAAAGGGGGGCAGTATGTACATACCTTAGAGATGTAAGGAGAATCCTCTACATACAGAGACGTAATTTATTCTTTGTTGAATCTTACTAAAATATCAATGTTATAACCACCAATGTACTGACGGAAAACATCGTCCTACAGTATCAGCACTGGTATTGTAAAATGCCTGAAACAACTTTATAAACTGAAGAAAACTTTATTTATAGAAAACAGAAGCTTGAATATGAAAATGAAWATTGAAGTGCGAACATTTACTGATACTGACTCCTGCTGTAGCAGCTATGTTGATATTATTACAGGGTTTCTATAAATGATTCATGCATCCACAGCGCTTATGGAAATTATCGATTAAATCAATTTTCCGCCTCTCGGGAAAGTGACGCATACTTGCCATCTGTCGATTTTTAAATTATTTGATATATTTTAATATGAGAAAACGCCTGGGAGTGTGTATTATCAACATATTATGTAGTGTTTTGTGGGATAATTAACTTTAAGCTTGCAGAAAGCTCACCTTTAGGAGCTGTGGTGTGACATTGATCTGCAACACTCACTACTATCACTACTATCGCCGTGCATATTGTAGCTTGGCAGCAGTTACAAAAAGCGGCACAAGGAATTCAGAAATCAACGCCGTAAGATTACTAATTTGGAATACTCCAGCTGTGAGCTGATGGTAGTATCATACCCCTCGAAATACAAGATTTTTCTGTAGTCAAGTTTAGATTTGAAACATGTCCTAGATGGGTTATGACCGAAGATGATTCCTGCAAAGGTTCTTCCAAAAAAATTATTCGAAATCCCCCTTTTTTTGTTTCTTGTCCAATCCTCACGCTGTTGGCAACATTTCTAACTGATTTAACGTTTAATGATAGTTAGATATGCCCCTGATTCTAACGATAAGGTAACGCATGAAATTCAACATTGGGGTTATTTGAAAAACTCGAAAAATCGCTCAAAAAAGTACGATTTTAAAAAATWATTTTRAAATTATTGTAAAACAGCAGTCTGTGACGAAGACACGACGTCATAATATTAGACGTCTTTATTTCTATTAWAAATATAATGAATTGGCAATCGCACAGCAACATGATAATCCTTATGCGATTATACTGCCTAGTGATTCTCAAATCATTTTATTTATTATAGAAATAAGGTTGCCCGATACTGATACAGTCACTATAAATGTTGGTAGGTAACCAATTAAGAAACGATTTATGACAAAGTTGTTGAAAGTATAGTATTCCAAACGAAATAAGATTATACTCCCTAAAATGAGAGTAATTCTTACATATTGTGTTTAAATCGAAATATTTTTCTCTGAGATTTGAAACAAAACCGTTAAATGAGTGAGCACTATAGCTGAACCACACCAGCATATTTGTTAAGAGTCTACAATAACTTACTTTTTTTTAAAAAGGAACACGTCAAATTGAACAAAGAAATACTGCGGTACCACTACTCTACGGTCATTTGTTTTTGAAAAATTTTATTAAATGTAATAGGATAAATTCCCTCATGTGGAGCATAAAAAATCCCAAGAAAGCTGCAAAGTCAATCAGTAGAGCCAAATTTCGTGTGGAAATTATTGGCCCAGGACTATATTGGAAGTACAGGTACCCACATGGAATTTTTACGGGAAAAGTTACCAGAATTCAAGAAGATTTACCATTCCAAATAAAAATTAATATATTGACATGATGGAGCTCCGTCTTTTTTAAATAGAAAAATCTATATATGTGTTAAACATAATGTACCCCGCTAGGTCTGCTGATTTAACACTTTTGGTTCGGAAGTTACTGAAAAATGAGGTATATTCAGCTCTCAGCAACACACCAACACACCGGACAAGCTTAGTAATTAATGGAAGTAGTATAACACCTTAATAGTTTTTAAAACTCGTTGCTGTATTTAATTTCTCGCCCAAATACCATGCACGACGTAAGTACAGTTTTTTTTATTTTTGGGGTGATGTATACCTAAATGTATTATTTTATATAAATGTTTGTTTCAACCTAGCTTATAATTTTTAAGAAGAGCTGTGTTTTTTTTAAAATAAATTCAATAGTTTTCGCAAAGTTTTAATAAAATAATCAATTCAATGATCTCTAATCGCACAACGCCATTTTTATGCTAATCACAATGGGGAGGAGGTTTCAAGAAAAATTTTGACAACTACAAGAATAACTGCATTAGTTTTAGGATTTTTATTAATTTAAAAGTTTCTATCACACCTCACAACATTATCTTTGCATGTAAGGAACTGAAATTCCAAGTTCAAACAGTTTGGTACTAAAATAAAAAATTACATTACTTGAACATAACAGCATTTTGCATCTGCTTAGATAAAGTTTATCAGAATATGCCTTCAAAATTTTCCGACTGTTGGACAAACGATTCTCCAACTGTTGCTGACATCAGAATAGCCTTTTTTGACTTCATCGCTGTCTACAAACCTTTCTACACAAGTTGGATTTTCCCTTACAGTCAGTAACAAAATTAGGGAACTTCGACTATCAATAGTTTATAAACTATAGGTATAAATAGTGTGTAATTTGGGAACGCAGCTAGCTAGAGTATGTCCTTTTGGTCACTGAAAGTTAAGGCTTTTATCTTTATCGGCAACGGTCGAGAATGTGCTGAATGGCTTCGAGAAAAGAATGATACGGTTGCGCTTTTGCTCGACTTGGTGTGGACAAAACAGTATCGACAAGTAACCCGCTTATTTTACATGATACTGTGAAAAAAATGCACTGCATAGGCTGTTCTTTACCAGACCCTTTTGGAACAGAGAAAGAAAAAAAGAATCGGCTTTACCACGCACCCGCACGAGTCATTTTTTCTCACCGCACAAGTTTCCCGTGTAAAACTCAGCCGCCCGGGGGCTGACAGGGGGATGTGTTCATCGTCAAATCGCGTAGCATATTTTCCGTGATTCCTGTGCGGAAAAGTTTCTAGTCGAGGAAGTTCTTTCAATCCGCGGACGAGTCGAGTGGAAATTCCTAAATAACAAAAGGGAAAAGTAAGAGACGGCCGGGGGAAAATGTGACTGGTACTTCGGGTGAACACCAATTGAATTTATTGTTTTGTATACGCGATTTAAGGCGCTGCAGTTGTGTTGGGCTGCATAAACTTCGCGCAAGTTTTCAAACACAATCGATTGTGTTCGAAGTTAGCGTAAATATATTTCGGGGAGCGTATAATGCTAAAGTGCATTCGGGACCGGGGACGTTTTGTTCGCTGCGGCGCTGAAAAATGTTTCCCCGAGTTTAAGGGTGGAGGGTGCTTGGATGTAGCGGTTTTGTTTAGCTTTCTTTTCCTTTTACACAGTTGCAGTAAGCCGGATAAATAGAACGTTACAAGCCTCTAAAAAGAGTGATATTTTGATGGTTATTAGCGAGTATGACACCATTTTAATAAAGAGATCAACACATATCTTCTTCTCTTTTTTATATGTTCTTTGTTCGTCCAGCTTATATTGTGAGAGTGCGAAAGTGATGTCTCCTTAAGCCCATAATACTTCATACCATTTAAGAAAAATGCCAGATTTCGTTATTTTTACGACGGTTTGTAAATTTATTAGTTTCCATACAAGCTTACACTCAACGCAGCATGGAGACTCGCACTTGACGGTGTTTGGTATAAATCCGGCAACAACGCAAGTAAAAACAAACAGTTGGCAACAACCGCGTGTAGAGACGGGTGCGCGCATCCCAGCCCTCCCGGACACAAGAGTTTATTAAATATAAACGTCTCAAATAACTAAGGTGTGATAGTTTTATTGACACCAGAGAACATTTGGTCCTTCGGAGCAGGATTGAGTCCAGTGTGCAGCAACAAGCAAGATCCAGGCATAACCATAACCAAAATCGAGGCCACGACGCTACAGGTAACATCGTATCGAGGCGTGCGTGGAAGAGCTGTGATTGGTCGACGGGTGCCAGGAATTCACAGGTGTTACCGCTCAAGCGAAGCAGATGTTGCACATTTGGCGCCAAGTTTAAATCGTACGTATCATTCAGCAGCTGCAAAAACAAGTAAGTGAGTCCCATGTTTTCCTTTACACGTTTGTTTTCTTAAAACAATAAGCATGTCAGAAAGAGAAATATCAAGCTTAAAGATACAGAGAGGTGTTGTCAAAGGAAAGCTAACACGTTTCAAAGGTTTTGTTGACAAGTGCATGATAGAACCTGATATTGCTGAACTTGCAGTGAGGTTAGACAAAGGGGTCGCTTTATACAATGAATTTGAAGAACTTCAAATCAAGCTGGAATTACTCGAAGATGCAGATGCAGAGAATGAACGAGAGGTTTTCGAAGAAGTATACTACACAACTGTGGCGCAAGCAAAGCATTTATTATCCCACGGAAGTACAGGTGAGACAAGTTTATCTAATCAAAACTTGGAAGATGCAGAGGTGAGAATTAAGTTACCCACCATTGAATTAGCAACATTTAATGGAGATTATGAGAAATGGCTCAGTTTCAAAGACTCTTTCATATCAGTTGTAGATTCCAATCTAAAGTTAAGTAACTTGCAGAAACTACAGTACCTAAGGAGTTCATTACGAGGAGCAGCATTGGAAATCATCCAGTCATTGAAGACGGCCTCAGAGAACTACAGCATTGCATGGGAACTACTACTCGATAGATACGAAAACAGGAAACTTATCATTAACAGCCACATGAGAGAATTAATGGAAATTCCACACATTCAGAAAGAGACACACATCGCTGTGAGAGGATTTATCGACAAGGTAAAGTCACATCTAAATTCATTAGAAGCACTGAACGAGCCAGTAAAGCAATGGGATACTATACTGCTGTATACATTAACAAAGAAGATCAGTAGCGACAGGAGAAAGGAGTGGGAACGAGAAACAAAAAGAAAAGACACACCAACGATTGAAGAATTCTTGTCATTTTTAGAAGATTATAGCCAGACGCTGCAAATAGTGATAGAGAAGGAACGGAAAGATGATAGAGTTAAACAACTTCGTCAAGAACATTTACCTAAGCTAGCACATGCTACAACGGAAGCAAGATGTGATTTTTGTTCAGACAAGCATTACATTCATCAATGTGAGAAGTTTAAACAGCTATCTTTAGGCCAACGAGTAGAACATGTCAAGAAGACAGGGCTTTGCTTTAATTGTTTACGCAAAGGACACTTGGTTAACAACTGTAGATCAACTAAATGCAGGAAATGTACAAGGAGACATCATACGATGCTACATCAAGAAGAACAATAAAAAGCAACTGAAACATCTGTAGTTACACATACAACCAAAGGAACAACGGATCATGTTTTACTTTCCACAGCAAGAGTTTTTGTTTTGGACTCGAAAGGAAGTTTTCATGAAAGCAGAGTTTTATTAGACAGCGGTTCACAGAGCAATTTTGTAACCCAAGAATTTGCGCATAAGTTAGAACTACCACAGCAAGAGATTAACATTACAATTAATGGTGTTAACAATGCAGTCACATCAATAGACAAAGAGATTGAAGTAACAATCAGATCAATGCATAACAGCTATTCATTCAGCATGAAATGCCTAGTAGTTCCGCAGATAACTTCCAACATACCACAAGTAGAATTACCAAGAATTAAGGTTCCAAAGCATGTACAACTAGCAGACAGAAACTACAATATTCCTGGAAAAATAGACATGTTAATTGGTTCAGACAATTTTTGGAAATTGGTCTCAGTTGGACAGATGAGGATATCCAATAAACATCCAATCATTCAGAAAACTTTACTAGGTTGGATATTAGCAGGAAACGTCACAGTGACACAGCAGAATTATTTTGTAGTCTGTAACCTATCAACAGTAACAACTTTAAAGGATCAAGTTGAGAAATTCTGGAACATCGAAGAATGTAAAGAGCAAAGGCATCTTTCAGAAGAAGAATTATACTGCGAAAAACATTTCAATGATACGTACACGAGAGCTTCTGATGGAAGATTCATTGTTCACCTACCAAAGAGAGATGGAATGCAGTTAGGAGACTCCAAAGAAGCAGCACTACAAAGATTTTATGCACTTGAGACCAGATTGTCAAGGAATCCACAAATTCAGGAGGAGTACACAACATTCCTAAATGAATACGAGGAGTTGCAGCACATGAAGAAAATTACAATCAAAGAAGAGGAAGAAAATACTACTACTACTTACTACTTACCACATCATCCAGTAACGAAACAGGACAGCTTAACCACGAAGCTACGAGTTGTGTTTGACGGCTCAGCTAAGACATCTTCCGGACTTTCGTTGAACGACACACTATTGGTGGGACCTGTAATACAAGAAGAACTATTTAACATTATTTTGAGATTCAGAACACATCAGTTTGTTCTCACGGCAGATATTGCCATGATGTATAGACAAATTAGAATTACTGAAGAAGATGCTCGTTTACAGAGGATTTGTTGGAGAAAAGACATCGATACACCTGTATCACTTTATGAATTGCAGACAGTTACATATGGAACATCAAGTGCGCCTTATTTGGCTACGAAATGTTTACAACAATTAGCGATTGATGATGGTGATGACTTTCCATTAGCAAAGAAAGTTTTATTACAAGACTTCTATGTAGACGATGTGCTTACAGGGGCAGAAACGAAAGACGAACTTATCGAACTACACAACCAACTCACAGAATTGTTGGGACAAGGAAAATTTAACCTGAGAAAATGGAGAACAAATGAACCTGAAATATTGAAACAGCTACAATTAGAAAATGATAAAGATCAGTTATTTGTTCTTAACAAACATGAAGCAGTGAAAACCCTAGGATTACTTTGGAACTCACATACCGATCAGCTGGAATATCAGATTAAAATGGAAGCTGGAGGCCCAGTTACGAAAAGGAAAATCTTATCAAAGATAGCACAAATCTTTGACCCATTAGGGGTTCTTGGTCCAGTGATTGTGGTAGCTAAAATGATAATGCAAAAGCTATGGCAAGAAAAGTTATCTTGGGATGAATCAGTCACACAGGAAGTTTTTACAATGTGGAGAGATTTTTGTTCCAATCTAGAAAGCATCAATCACATACATATTCCGAGGAATGTTAATCCAAACAATCAAACTGGAAAGATTACATTACATGGGTTTAGTGACTCATCAGAGAAGGCTTACGGAGCATGTGTGTATGCTGTAAGTACTGATGCAGATGGAAAATCATGCAGTTACCTACTCTGCTCTAAATCAAGAATTGCACCACTCAAAACAATATCATTACCAAGATTAGAGCTGTGTGGAGCACTACTATTAGCAAGATTGACAGAAACTGTACATAAAGCATTGAAGGACAAGATACAAGAGACACATGCATGGACAGACTCCACTATTGTGCTGGCATGGATTAGAAAATCACCAAGTGAACTAAAGACCTTTGTTGCCAACAGGATATCAGAAATTCAGGCAGTAAACCAAAGATGTTCTGTGCAGTGGCATCATGTCCCTTCAAAGGACAATCCTGGAGATTGTTTAAGCCGTGGAATGAAGAATGTGCATGAACTAGAGACAAATCATTTATGGTGGTTTGGACCGCAGTGGTTAATTGATCAAGAAAATTGGCCTAATCAATTAACAGAACCTACAAATGTCGATCTAGAATTGAAGAAACCTACTTTGCAAGTTTTTGTCGCTGTTAAGGCTGAACTATTCAAGAGATTCTCATCATTTAAGAAACTTACCAGGGTCGTTGCATATTGCATGAGATTTGCGAATAATTGTCACAAATTCAATAAGAGAATGACAGGAGCAGTAACAGTGGATGAGCTGAAGAAAGCAGAGCTGGCAATTATACGCATGGTACTAAGGGAGACCTTTCCAGAAGAAATCAAGCAACTTGAGGCAACAGGTAGAGTGCACCGATTAAGCAAAATACAGAGCTTAAATCCTTTCTTGGATGAGGACCAACTAATTAGAGTTGGAGGAAGACTCAAAAACGCAAACTTAGACACCGAACACAAACATCCATATGTGTTGCCATCGAAACATGAAATTACTCACAGTATTTTAAAGGAAGAACATGAGAAATTGTTTCATTGTGGGCATGAACAACTTTTATCTTCTATCCGTCAATTATACTGGCCAATATCTGGGAGATCAGCAGCCAAGAACATTGTTAGAAACTGCATACGTTGTTTTAGATACCAACCGAGACAGTCTAAGCATATCATGGGAGACTTACCTAAATCAAGAGTATGTGAACCATCTAGACCATTTGCAGCCTGTGGACTAGACTATGCAGGACCTATAGAAGTAAAAGAAAGCCGAAGAAGAGGTAGAACTGTAAAAACAAAGGCTTATGTTGCAGTCTTTGTATGCATGGCATCCAAGGCAGTTCACTTAGAACTTGTTAGTTCTCTTTCGACAGAAGCATTTTTAGCAGCTTTGCGAAGATTCATATCAAGAAGAGGGACCTGTGAAGAGATATACTCAGACAATGCAACCAATTTCTCAGGAGCTAACAAAGAGTTGCAAGATATCTACAAATACCTTGAACTAAACTATGAAGACATTACTTCTGCTTTGGCGCAAAGAAAAATAAAGTGGCATTTCATACCTCCGAGATCACCTCACTTTGGAGGAATTTGGGAGGCAGCAGTTCGATCAATGAAACGAGCACTTTACAAAGTTACCAATAACCAAACCTTTACCTTTGAAGAATGCTCTACGTTATTAGTGGAAATCGAAGCATGCTTAAATTCTAGACCACTTACCCAGCTATCAACAGACCCCAATGACCTAAGTACATTAACTCCATCCCATTTTCTTGTTGGGGACTCACTCTTGTATCCACCAGAGCGAAACTATATAGGGACTCCATCCAATCGGCTGACCAGGTGGCAACATCTACAACAAATTCGTCAACACTTCTGGGTCAGATGGAGGCGAGACTACTTACATCAACTCCAAGCGCGATCTAAATGGACTTCTCATCACAAGGGCATCGAGGTTGGAGCATTGGCCATCCTGGAAGAGGACAACACACCACCCCTGAAGTGGCACCTGGCTAAGGTGATCGCAGTGCATCCAGGTAGTGATGGTGTAGTGCGGGTAGTGACCGTGAAAACCAGCAGTGGCGTTTACAAGCGAAGCGTCAAACGTGTTTATTTGTTACCTGAAAGGGAAGAATGATTAACTTGTTTGTTTGAAAAATGCCTGTTTACTTACCTTTGTATTAGTTTGAGATAACCATGTTGTCATTACTTACCTTATTTTGCTTATTTGTATTGTTGAAGTTAATACTTCAAGGGGGGCGGGATGTTTGGTATAAATCCGGCAACAACGCAAGTAAAAACAAACAGTTGGCAACAACCGCGTGTAGAGACGGGTGCGCGCATCCCAGCCCTCCCGGACACAAGAGTTTATTAAATATAAACGTCTCAAATAACTAAGGTGTGATAGTTTTATTGACACCAGAGAACAGACGGTTTATCGGATATAACTGAACCTGATAGCAATAGGGTCGTCCAGCACGTTAAAATTTGATAGTTTTAACCTATGCCTTTTATTGCTTACATCATGAATACTAGTGCCACGCATCTATTTTGCTTTCAGATTAATTCAACTCGTAACAAACGGCGGTAGAAAAATTACCCTGTTTCAAACATTTTCTTAAATCCGCCAACAACTGCGCAAAAGGTTCCTAATTTCCGTCATGCGCGCTGTTACAGCTCCCTAGATAACTAGGTGCTCACTGTTGTCAGTTTTATAAATTAGCCAGAGAAATACAAATAATGCAATGGGAGTGAGAGAGAGGGGCGAAGGCGAGGGTATAACCGTCAACGTCAATATTATAATGTAAACATAGGAATAACCTGTAACTGTTCATCAACAGTAGTATTCTTACAACACGGAACAAAACACTTCTTAACGTTAGCCATTCTAACATTAAAAAACAACAGATTACCCAAATACTTCGACATCATCTTGCTCCACCACTTAATCTGACAAATACGAAACTCGAAAGTTTGACCAAACTTAGTAAACAAAAACGCATGGCTAGAGTTGTTAGGGTTATTCGTTACACATGTGACACATGCGCACGTGTGAACGTGCGATGTTGTCGGCGGTACTTTACCGTTTTCTTCCTAACGACGGCCAGAGATCGTCCTGACAGTTTCAAAATTTATCATATCGTTGTCATACGAAAGTATACAAACTAAACATTATCAAGTTTCAAGCGTCGTTTAATTCCTCATAATAAAAACATTAGTTCTAAAACAGGTTCGATGGTTCAAGTGCTTTCGTATTTTAGCAAAAGGCCAGTGAATGCGCTTATTCTATTGAACTGTTCATTATAGAATAAACTGACTGAAGGATGATTTAAGTTATTTTCACAAATACGCCCTAAGTTGACCTAGGTATCAATGTCAAAATGCCAGTTTACCAGTACATTCATCACGGTATCGCGAAAATTTGCCCACATTGGTAACGCGAAGCAGCTCAAAAAAATGTAAACGAATATTACTTGCAATGCCGCTAGAGCACTGGCTATTATTGGTGTTTTCTAGCTTTCGTCAGCACGCGAACCTTTTACGTCATCTCCGTGGCGGAATATCGAGGCATTTGAAACGGATATTGAAAAATCCATACTTTCACATTTTTTTTCTCGGTCAAGAAAAAATTTTTTATGTACTTTTTAAATGTAAAATAAAAAAAATTGTGGGACGACCCCATTATAAATAGTGCCCCACAAGATAGGTCTATTTTAAATGAATTACTCTATAGCCGTACAAATTCAGTCTCTAATTTACAATCTATCGAGCAAATAAAGAAACCAAAATCTGGCATTTTTCTTGAAATGGTATGAGTTTAACTAGAGACATCATTTTCGCAGTCAAGTGGTATACACGAAAAGGTATATACCAAAACAAACCAAAACTAAGCTGATAAACGATAAAATTGTTTTGTTTTTTCCAAGAAATCACACGTTCCTTGCACGGGGACAACATACAATTGCAGATGTATTGCAGATACAGTGCTATAGTTATGTCAATCGTTTACAATTTAATGATATAGTTAACTCAAGAGGTGTATTGTTGGATCTTGTATTTTCTGACAAACATTTAGTTGTTAACTTAGAAATTGACCACTTACTGCCTGATTCTGTTCACCATTAGGCAATTAATTTTAGCTTGGATTTTGGTCACGATGTGAGAGATGGAAGAGATAGAAGAGATAGAAATGTAATTGTAGATGATAGGACGGCAATGTCCGAGACAGAAATTTGTTACCTCTTCTTGGGTCAGTGTTCTGCTGTGTATATTGATAGTGGTTTGTGGACTCCTGGTCAGTATGGTGGTGGTCAGAATTGTACAGCTAGCCTTGGTATTACATTAGGAACAGTTTTTAATAAGATACTGCCTATTCCGAGCATTATTGAAACAGTGTACATTTTTTTCAGCACTCCACTGAATTTTTTGTTTAATATGTCTCTCATGTGTTCGATGTTTCCTGAATTATGGAACGAGAGTTACATGATTCCGGTGTTTTAAGTCAGGTAATAAGATGGATGTTAGGAATTAGCGTATAGTTGCAAAAGTCCTTTATACCCAAATTGTTTAAGAGCCTTATTAATGACTTTCTTAGTTTTGCTTGTAAGGAGTTTGTATCTCCTAATCAACATGGTTTTACCCGGCAGAAATCAACTGTAACATATTTGTTAGTGTATTAGACAGAAATATTAAGCGCATCTTCAGGCAAATGCCAAAGACCTTCGATAGGGTTGATCATAGTATTCTTCTTGCAAAGCTTTATATATTTGGCTTTAGTAGTGGTTTGCTATCCTGGATTTCTATATTTCTTGAAAAACGCAGATAGAGAGTGAGGATATAGGGTCTACTGTATCTGACCCTAGTCTTATAATATCTGGTGTTCTAAAGGGATAACACTGGTCTCCAGTACTTTTTAATTTATCTGTAAATGATATAGGTGCTTGTTTCCAAAATTCTAAATTTATTATGCTTGCAGATGACTTGAAGTATCTTCATGAAAAAGTAAAGTTAAACTTCTAGATATGAAAACCTTAAAGTCTAATTTGAAAAATAATATACTTTCTGATGAGACCATTCATTCATATTCATGTTGACTTCCAAAGCAKGTTAGAGGATGCTTGACAATAAATAACTGTGTAGTGTTATTGTCTGGACACTAGAGTTTCMTCCTTATTTTTTAAATTTAAACCGCCACCAAATAATTTCACATCTCAAGTTTTAAGGAAACCTGACCCGAACTGGAACATAAAAATCTATGTAGAATCCAACAACGCAAAGACGTCGACGACATAGGCTATTTCTTTCTAACTTTTCAGCTATCGTGCTATCGCCCAATTTATCTAATTCCCGAGAGCCCCGCCATTTCCACATACACCAAAACCACTGTTTTGATATACGAAAGCAGACTTTTTTTTTGGAGCCACACACGGCCCGACCTTATAATTACATSAGTGATTAACCCCGCCGTGACAAATTGAGTGGCCCGGATCCGTGTCAGTCGATACGTAACTCCGGGTCGTTAGTTAAACGGCCCTGCCCCCGCCGTAAATATCTCCTCGAAATATGATAAAACAACGGCGCGTTACAAAAATTCCGCTCTTTCGCATGCCCCACACAAATAAATTACCGATAATCGCGATCCCTATAAATTAGACGCTTTTCTTGGTCAACTGCACGGATTCCCCCGGGGGTGTATAAAAAACAACCGGCAACTGGCCGGGCGTGACAAAGCGAATAAATAAGGCCCTATCTGCATTTGACTACTTCCAGTGGCGATAACGGCCGGTATTAAAGGAAACGGCTTTGTTGAAAATTGTATAGCGCGGAAAATATTTAAGAACGTGCGGAATGGGACGGTTATCTTTTATGGTTGCGGTGATTTTTGTCTTCGTCGACGTGTTTTGATAATATCTGGTGGTAAAGTTTCTACACGAAAAAACACATGACTAGCAGCATAAATGGGCTTTGATTATTTCATTTCGGGACTGTTACTTAAGGAAACCATCGCCTACTCATTAGGCAACCAAACTGACGTTTGTGCGGTTGCCTACTTTAGTGACAAAAAACAGCTGACTAGATTTAGAGAGAGTGAGCCTGATAATAATAATAATAATAATTTATTTAGTTCTATAAGATTAACAATAAATGTAGAACAAGTCAAAAATATATGATATATATAATGTAATAAAAAGTTATAATACAATAAAATGTAACAAAGACAAATCAGATTTTGAACTCAGTAACATCATACAAAGTCAAGTCTATAATTATGATTTTTACATTCTTTTTAAAATATGGAAGTGAGTTTGTGTCTCTAACCCGGGTCGGTAGTTAATTGAACAATTGTACGCCTGCCACTATGTGAGACTCATGCGTTAGATTTAGTCGGTGTGCAGGAATCCGCAAATCATTACGCCCTCGAGTCAGATGGTCATGACGGTCGCTACCAGTAATATATTTGCTTTTATTTTTGTATATACATAAAAAGTTGTAAACAATACAGACCCGGAACTGTAAGTATTCTAAGCTCTTTGAAAAAGGACGACAAGACTCTTGAGGAAATAAACCCACCCAGGCTTTAAAGACCCCTTTTGCAAAAGTTGAACTCTCCCAGAAAAGAACACCATAAGAAAGTCTCGTTTCGACTTGTCCAAAATAAAATAAACGCAAAACGTTCTTATCAACCACTCTAACCAAGTTTCTCATCTGATAACAGATCGTGTTCAACTTCCCCCTCAATGCAGAGCAGTGGGGACCCCATGACATATTTTCGTCTAGCATCACGCCAAGCAATTTAATGGTGGACATTTATTGAATAGGCACATCAGCTATCCGCATAGCGGGCGTATGCAGGTTCCTGTTCTTTTTTGTATGAAAATGAAGGGAGCTCGTTTTATTAGCATTAAGATAGAGATCATTGTAGGTAAACCAATCATTAATTTTGTTCAGAAGCCTCTCATAGTAATTAATTCATTGCGGTCTGCTCAATAGTATAGACGTGTCATCAGCATATACGCTGAGTTGGTTCTATTCCAGGTAAATCGTTTATGTATAGGAGAAATAGCATAGGTCCAAGAACTGATCCCTGGGGTACTCCCATGCTAGTATTTAGAATTCTCGAGTAACCAACGTTTCTGAGACCATTGGAACAAGATTTAATTTCTACGTATTGACTCATTTCTGACAGATGGGACTCAATCCATCTATAGCTATTTCCGCGTATGCCATAAGAAGCCAATTTGCCTAACAACTTGGTTGACACAGTCGAACGCTCTAGTTAGATCGCAAAAGACGCCAACTGGGCATGCTTCACGATCAATTTCATTTATAATTTGCGAAATAAAGGATTCAATGGCCGACATGGTCGACAAATTGCTCCTGAAGCCATGCTGCGCCATATGAATAGGATTAAACTTATCCACAAAGGAGGTAAGTCTTTGGAGCATGCAGTGCTCAAAAATTTCAGAGAAACTCGAAATAGGAGCAACGGGACGGTAATTGCCACCATTGGTTTTATCCAATTTTATATAAACTGGCTTAATCCTGCTACATTTTAGGGCTTGCGGAAATACGTCTTGACTAAAAGACAAATTTACTAAAAAGGTTAAGGTTGTATAATGAGATGTAAACATTTCTTCAAGAGAAAATCCGGAACACCATCCGGACCTGAAGAAGTCTTGTTCTTCATTCTGTCAGTGATTGACCGGAGAAGCTCTGCCTCAGTAAAATCAAATAGAGCCATACTGTGAGGGAAATGTGGAATTTCACCTGTATGTAGTATGTTACTTTTGTCCACCATGGTACCACTGATGTTCTTTCTTTATACAGGGTGATTTTTTGAAAACTTCACACCTTAAATAACTTTAATATAGCAAAAATTTAAAAATTTGCAAAAACAGGTAAACTTTTGTTTGCAGGGGGACAACTTTTGAGATAAGTTTTTAATGGATAGCGCTTAAACTCTGAGCAGGGTAGACACCCCTTTAAAAATTTTAAATGGAACTATCCATCTTGTGATACATCATTTGAAAGCTTATTTCACAAAGAGTCTGGCCATGTAATTAGTTTTACCACGTTTAACTTACTGACGGGGTAATAGATTAATAGTGCCTACGAAACAGGTTGCTTATTAAATTGAATATTTTAGACTCTTTTCAACAAAATGTATTTTATTTTAGAGCGGAAATAAAATTTGTCCTTACGAGAACTTGTAAAAACTATGACCCAGAATACTGAAAATTTTCTTTTAACATTATTATTAACATTAAAGTATTTATCATGTAATTGTTTTTAAAGTCATGTCCACGAAAAAGAAAAATTATTTATTTGTAACTCCAAAAACAGTGTGAACAAAACCATAGAAATTCAAACCTTACAATAGATTCTCAAAATGTGCACCACCTCTTTCCATACAATAATACAGACGGTTCTCGAACTCCTGCTGCACTTTTCGGAAAGTTTCAGGTGGAATCCTCCTGCACTCGTCAATAATTCTTTCTCGCAGATCGTCCAGGCTAGTAGGTTGTGTTTTGTAAACCACAGATTTTAAATGACCCCATAGAAAGAAATCTAAAGCAGTCAAATCGGGTGATCGTGGCGGCCATTCAATTGTTCCACGCCTACCAATCCAGTGAAGAGGAAATCTATGATTTAACCAATTTCGCACATTAATGGCGTAATGCGGTGAGGCTCCATCATGTTGGTAAAACAATTCGCATTCATCCAACATTGGATTTCCTTCAGGGTCATGTTGGTTTTCTAATGGCTCTGTGATTAAAGGATCAATAACGTTATCAAGTAATTCTAAATACATTCCCCCATTTAGCGTCCCATCAATGAAAATTGGACCTACAATTGCGTTGCCAAGTATTCCAGCCCAGACGTTCAGCTTCTGAGAAACTTGTGTATGACCTTCTCGAAAAATATAAGGATTTTCGTCACTCCAGTACCTGACGTTATGCTTATTTACAGAGCCGTTCAAAAAAAATGTGCGTTCATCACTGAAGCAGATATTTTTTATTAGATTTGGATTTACTACTATCTTTTCTGTCATAATTTCGCAAAATTGCAGTCTTCTATCGAAGTCATCTTCGCCGAGTTCCTGGAGAGTTTTCATCTTATAGGGATGGAATTTGTGCAGTTTTGTAACTTTCCTTACAGATTAATAAGAAAGTCCAGTGGCTGTAGAAATGTTACGCAAAGAGCTAATTGGATCCATTGCAAAATGACCAAGTACTTCAACTTGGGCCATTTCATCAACGACTCTATTCCCTGCCCTTTTTTTGTTTACTACAGATCCAGTGTCTTGAAATTTCTGCACGAGATCGAGAATGTACCTAGCGTCAACATTTTTATCGGGGTGCCGTTCGTTAAACACCCTTGCTGACGCACGAGCACAGCTATGCTCAGCACCGTAAATAAAAATTATTTCTACCCTTTCGGCAGTTGAATAAACCATTATCACTTGGACTCTCACTTTAAAATTTTACGCGATTTATAAAAAGGAATGTGAACAAAAAGATGGTCGTGCCAAAGAAGTAGCCAAAAAGTTAAAACAAAAAATTGGAAACACAAAGTAGATAATTATTTAGCCAATTCAGTATAAACTGCCGAGTTGCAATATCAAGTAATGTCGAAAGAAAATTTTAAGTATTTTTGGCATTTTGCTTAGGTGTAACAATTATTTTTAACAAGTTTTTTTAGGCTTAAGTAAGGACAATTTTTATTGTAACTGCAAGACAATAAATTTTGTTAAAAAAAGTCCGAAATATTCCATTTTATAAGCCACTTGCTACAATGCACTTTTTGACCCACTACCCCGTCAATGGGTAAAAAATAGTAAAACTAATTACATGGCCAGACTCCTAGTGTAATAAGCTCTTAAATGATGTATCGTAAGATGGGTAGTTTCATTTAAAATTTTTGAAGGGGTATCTACCCCGCTAAGAGGGTAAGCGCTATCCATTAAAAACTTATCTCAAAAGTTGTCCCCCTGCAAACAAAACTGCAAAACCTGTTTTTGCAAAATTTTAAATTTTTCCTCTATTTAAAGTTATTTAAGGTGTGAAGTTTTCAAAAAATCACCCTGTATAAATAATATTGTTAATGCTATTATAGACTATTGTAAATTGTAATATTTTTGCTGACGACACTTTAGTGTTTGTGACTGGAGACTTGGTGCAAGAAATTGTTCAATTGAATGGCTCAGATCGTTTTTTTTACTAAATAAATTAAATTTAAAAATAAAAATGCAAATGTATGCTTTTTGGAAGAAAGAGTTTTGTTCGAATCTGTAATGATGTAAAACATATAATAACAATTTATTTACTGAACCAGTATAATAATATAATGTCATTCTTAAATATAAAATAAAATGGAACGCAATACTGGTGAGATTCAGCTAATGCTGTTTTCACTAATCGCAATATATTTGAAATTGTATTCTAAACAAGCAAGCATCATGTTGACAATCCAGAAACTAAATATACGAGAGTTATGTCATAATTCCTGCACATATTAAGCTGGTGCTGAAATTGCCATGTGTCAACTAGTTATTACTTTTATTGCTTCTAAAGCTATTAAATAAATTTTACTTTACTTAGGATCAGGTAATTTCAATTTATTAAATGTTCAAAATGACCTCCATTGGCCTCCATGTAATGGTATAGATACAGTCTTAACTGATCACCATGTATTCATATGTACAAATGGAAAGGTTAATTAAAATATACGCATGAAAGCTTCGTTCACTCATTGAAATTATTTACATCAAAAATGTACAGCCCATGAAGCTTTGTATTTATTCAATTTCGCACTTCGCAAAGTTTAAGCAAACAGAWAACAAGCTMGCAAACAATTTTCAATGACATAGTCTGCAATGTGTGATATTTCTGTTCACTGATGGAGCGATTCCACTTCGCCCTGAAAGTTTTAGGCTTGTGCAGCGTGCAGCTGCATAAAAATGTAAATGTACGATCGTTTTATTTCGAGACAGTGCATAACTCCGGCCCATATCGTGTGCTTTTCCACGGCGAGAAGCTTCCGTCTCGTTGTAACGATATTTTACGGTTTATGTGCAGTTAGGACGTATTTTACGTGTTTGTACTGTTGGCCTGAAATGCGGTATAGAATGTGATGAGGTGCTAATGCCTTCAAGAAATAGACAAACGAGACAATTCGTATCTGAAGTAAATTAGCCACTATTTGAATGCGCTATGCCGTTCTCAAAATGATGAGCTCTCTGCAAAGTTCTTGACTTTTAATGGCATAAGGTCAGCTGAAATACCCTAATCTAATGTCATCTCTAGAGCTCGGAAATATGCAAAATGTATGTAAAGTGCCTACATGCATCTCGATTGTTGCCAAAGGATACTCATCACCCATCACTTTCTATTCAGATTAAGTTAAAAAATAAAATGTTGCGTAATTTTACCGCAGATACGCGTCATTACTGGATATTGATTAGACTTCCTAAAGACATTGCCGACGCTTTTGCAGACTATTTCAAATCAGTTTACCTTCCTAATACTAATTACTACTGTACGAATATAGACATTTACGATATCAATGGCATTGTATCAGTTTCATTTCTTTCGCAAGAAGATGTTCAGCGGGTTTTGAAAATACAGAAATCTAAAATGACGCAAGGTGCAGATCAGATACCGAGTTTTCTATTGCAAGATTGTGCTACGATTTTTTGCAAACCGCTTAATACATACACTCTGTATTTTGACACTTTGTACCTGCACATTGCCTACATGCTGGAAAGTGGCTAAGATTATACAAATATTTAAAAAGAGCGACATCAAACTGCAGGCCTGTTGCTACTATCTAGCTTCTAGCCATTTGAATCGTGTTTATACATTAAAATATTTGCTCAAGTTAAAAACACAATCTCGCCTTGTCAACATGGTTTCTCTGCAGGTAAATCGACTCAAACAAATCTTACTTGTTTCACACAGTACGCTGCTTCCACACGTAACAGCTGACGACAAGTCGACTTGTATTTATACCGACTTTTCAAATGCCTTCGACCGCTTAGACTATGCAGTTTTGTTAAATAAACTACTAAAATTGAGATTTACCGATAACCTGGTTGAATTCTTTCCTTAATACCTCAGTCAAAAGCAACAGTATGTGGAAATGAACTGTAGTTCTTACAGTTTTACTGCAACTATTGTATTTCCAGTAAATGTATATTATTCGCCAATGATCTTAAATACGAGGCATGTTTTTTAAGTAAGTACCGTTTTGCGATTCCGCCGCCGCAGCGCTACGGTCGGCGTTCCGCGCATGCGCGCTAGTTACCCACATCTCTTGTCTACACACTGACGCCATTACAGTTTGATTCTTCATTGTATACGTTGTTTACTTAGTGTTTAAGATGCCTCCGACAATCGTGAGTCCCGCCGATTGTGAAGTACGGGTTGTTATACGATTTCTTAGTGCTAAAGGCGTAAAACCGATCGATATTCATCGTGAGATCTGTGAAGTTTACGGACAAAACATTATGAGTGATGGAATGGTAAGGAAATGGGTGAGAGCATTTAAAGATGGCCGCACAAATGTGCATGATAAAGAACGGAGTGGGCGTCGTTCGGTCGTTAATGAAGATTTGGTGCAGAAAGTGAACGAAAAGGTGAGAGAAAACAGACGCTTTACAATTTCATCATTGTGCGACTGCTTTCCTCAATATTCTCGTAGTGTTTTGTATCGCATTGTGACCGAGAACATGAATTACCGGAAATTGTGTTCACGTTGGGTTCCGAAAATGTTGACCGATTTGCACAAAAACCAACGTTTAGGCAGTGCATTGACTTTCCTTGAGCGGTACCACAATGAAGGTGAAGATTTTTTAGACCAAATTGTTACTGGTGACGAAACATGGGTGGCCTACGTCACACCAGAATCGAAACAACAATCCATGGAATGGCGACATTCATCTCATCAGCCAAAAAAGTGAAGTTTAAGCAAACTATTTCTGCCCGGAAAATCATGTGCACAGTTTTTTGGGACAGAAAAGGAGTATTGCTAGTGGAGTTTCTGCCTCGTAATGAGACAATCAATGCAGCGTCTTATTGTAAGACATTGAACAATGTGCGTCGTGCAATCCAGAACAAAAAACGTGGCAAGTTGAGTAAGGGTATCGTTTTGCTGCATGACAATGCCCGTCCACATGTGGCTAATCGGACCAAAGATCTCATCAAATCTTTTAAATGGGAAACTCTAGATCATCCTCCATACAGCCCTGATCTGGCGCCCAGCGACTACCATTTGTTCCTGCACTTGAAGAAACACCTGGGTGGTCAGCGTCTTCAAGACGATAACGAAGTCGAAACATTTGTGATACAGTGGTTAACAAGKCAGGCGGTAGAATTTTATGAGGAGGGTATTCAAAAACTGGTGCCACGTTATGACAAGTGCCTCAATATTCACGGAAATTATGTAGAAAAGTAGATTAAGGTACTGGCTTTCATGTAAGATAAAATTATTGCGATATCTTTGCACGTCTTTTTTTAATTCCAAAACGGTACTTACTTAAAAAACATGCCTCGTGTTTCGAGCTGTAATGTTTCTGAATGTAAATTATTACAGACCGATCTGAAAGTGTAAACCTAAGGTACTTTTTTTTAATTTTTGGAAAAAAATAATTATCTGTATAGGTGTACCGTAGTGAAAACTTTAGGAGTAACATTTGATAATCAGCTGGCATTTAGTATTCTTATTGATTATGTGGCTTCACCATTAATCACTGTAGATGATCTATGAATGTCAACTTTGTAGTACTTGAGTTCAGTGCAATTTTCCTTTAACATTAACAAGTCTCTCTAGATCGTGTTACAATACGTACAAATCCATCGTTAAAATTTCTACTCACAACTAGCCTTTCCGTTCGTCGATGTTTGTCGCCGTTTTGGATTACGTTCACAAGAACTCGCGTCAAAGCCACAACTACCTAAAACGAGACGGACAAATTGTAACGTTTCGAAATTGCTTTCCGAGATGCTTTCAGCAGAACTCTCCCAATCGAAAGACGTGTGGAGTGGACCACTTGAACATCCAGTCATGAAAGTTATTCCGTTGGGGATATAAGTAGATATAGGCCACGGGTGAAGCTAATGCACTTGATTCTCGGGACGACGGGAAGGCAGGAATTACTCTTAGCTGGAAAATATAAATTGGATTCCTTGGTAGCATTCGATGTCGGTCGGGGCGGACGTTTACAAATGTGTAAGTTCTGTACGTTGCCTCGGGAAGATTGTATGAATAGTAGCAACACATTTGTGAATTTGTTATCTTAATAATAATTCTTGTTTTTTTTTTCGGAGGGCACCGTAAGCAGGTCACTAGTTCTTATTGACAGGTTCAAGATGGTTGCTTCAAATTCAGTGTTGTCAAATTAAAACTGTAACTACTGCTCTTAACATTTTTACGATTCCTGTTGCTATTTAAATACTTTGGTGGCTGTTTGTTTAAAAACTACCTATATCAATTTTTACTAAGGCATTTCTCAGTATGTACGTACTTCTGTTAGCTTTTCCAATAGTTTTAAATGATAAATAAAACAAATACTTTACCAAAAAGTTGGTAAAAGAATGCCTTGCATGTTTGAGTCCAATACTAGGTCATATACTCTAAACGGAAGCATTCAGTATTTTTCTAATGTTCTAAATAATACGTTCATACCATTTACGAGGTAGTGTTGTTTAACCTAGATAATATTTTAAGATAATTGTATGAAGTGGTTTGGTTGGTGAAGGTTAATTGTCCTAAATGGAATGCAAATTTTAGTGCACTATCAATAATTCTTCTTCTTTGGTTTTTATGCCAAGCATAACTAAATGACACCGAATGCAGATTCTGAAGCAGTTTGATTGTAATATACACTTTTTGTTAAATCCTACTTAAAATGTCAAAATGAAATAAAATATTTACATAAATTTAAGAAAACTTTATTTATAAAGAAGTGGAAACTTTAGAAAACTTGCAACTTCCATAGTTAACTCTTGGATCTGCTAGGAAAGATGTGAAGTGAAGACTCTTGTAAATTAATAACCTATACATAAAGTAACGTCTACAAGCATCAAATACTGGGCAATTTTTGCAGGAATTTTGCCTATAGATAAACGATACATTAATTTTTTTAAATTAAAAACATAAACTATCGTTTATGCTCTATATCCATAGAACGAAGAGTTAAATATTTTCGAAAAATATAACTGGACGAAGTTGAAGTATGTTGGTTACATTATATAGAGCATAGGTACAGGATTTCCATAAATGATTCATGCGTCCAGGGCGCTTATGGAATAATCGAATAAATCAATTTGCCGTCTCTCAGGAAAGTGACGTATACTTGTCATCTGTCGATTTTTTAATTATATGCCGCCGTTTTGTAACTGCAGCTAAGCAACAATATGCACGGCGATAGTAGTTGAAGACTGCAGATCAATGTCACACCACAGCTCCGAAATGTGAGCTTTCTGCAACCTTTAAGTCGATTATCTCACAAAACACTACAGAAATGTTGAAAATACACACTCCCAGGCGTTTTCTCATATTACAATATATCAAATAATTCAAAAACCAACAGATGACGAATGTACCTACATACACTCCATCTGAATAGAAAAGAATACAGGAGCGTCATCATTTGCATGCGCGATTTGCGCGTCATAACCAGTGTCGCCGTCGCGTCGTTAATAGGGTCAGTTAATAGGTTGCAGTACAATACGCAGCACACAGCAAAATAGAAGGATATATTATGCAGACAAAACATTAATAATAAAGAAACCATTCTGTATACACAGTAAATGCGAAACGCAATAATAAAAACACACTGACCGTCTACACGAAACGAAACGCGAACGTTAAATTAGACGAATGCGAGCACGCCACTGAATTGTATCGTTACCTAGCAACGGTTGGTGTCGCGTGCTAAAAATGGTTTGTGCGACTGACGTCATTGAAGATGCCCTGTATTCTCTATTCAGATAAAGTGTATGTCACTTTCATTTATAGAAACCCTGTGTTAGTGAAAATGTATGTCTATGCTATGCTGTCTGCACCACAATTATTGCACTAAACAAGAGAAGACCAAGAAAAAAGCAAGAATTTTGTGAAACACTAGCATAGACGAGAATAGTAACATAACATAGATCCTCGCATAATGGTATATTTCAGAAGTGTACTGAAATATATAGACTCTAAAATCTTCTTGATCTAGGATACTTTCTGCAACTGACGGATTACAAAACAATCGCCCACACTTGCACGGTGCACCAGCAGGCCAAACGGTGACGGCGCACCCGCCCGAATTAGAAACCTTAATGGGGCGCCGCAAAAAAGACGCCGTGATGAGAATAGGGTTTGTCTAATGGATCGGCAATCCGGGTGGAAAGTCATGGCGGCCCGTACGTGCCCTGACCCTTCGTGGCTTTTTTCACGCCGGGACTAAGCCGAAGAGGAAAATTGGTCATTAAGGGGGCGGCAAAAAATTGTTTTGCTGTAAATAACGCTTTCGTCGGGGACGTTTGCGCGCATATAAATTACTCGGCGTTTCTTGCCCCCCGCTTGCAATTAGGGTGTGGATTGCGAATACCTACAGGCTGATATTTTGAAAACGGCACAAGTGCATAAGTTGAACTATTTAAATATAGGAAAATTTTACAGTTTGCAGAATTTGGTTTAAATTTAATCTAAAAATTTTCACAGAGCGACCCATTGTATGGTACATTATTTGAAAGCTTATTTTACGGGAAGTTTCGTCGTACACTTCATTTTAATATTTAAGAGATCGAATATATAAATTCATGCATTTTTAAAAAGCGCACTTGAGTTCTTTTTAAGCGTGTGACAGTTTTGTCTAGGTACATCTCAAAAATTGATCACAACAAAAAACTAACTGCGGCATTCGATTCTCCAGTTTAAAAAAATCGAAATGTAAAAACTCTATTTATCAAGCGTGTTTTAGAACTCTGTCTAGAAAGACGTTTTTACACATATTTGCTTAAAATTATTGTTTTTCCAGTCACAAAATTGATGCACTAAAACGCCAAATCAAAACTCTTTCCAAATCATTACTCCAAAAATCACATATCCTCTCCAATTTCCATGTTATTGTCAACGATTACGCTTATCAGCAATTCCATTCCGCTCTGGAATTACCAGCATGTTTACACATACAGCTACACACGAGTGACGACACGAAGTGATATCGAAAGGTTTTATTATTCGTTTCCTATGCTAAAATGGACGCCCTGCTCTGCGGATATATTTCACTCCGTTGTTCGACGTGCTAGTTTTCCCTGTTGCAATGTTACAGCGCCTTTACATGCAGCAAGCTGTCGCTTCGTTCAAATAAGACGATAAATGTCCAGCGAAATGTAAGTGGAACGGGAATTTCCTAGTGTTTTGACAAGTATGTAACGATAGAGTATTAAATCATACTCGTTATTAAAATGCATGGCTATGCTGTGCTATCTGCACCGCAACCAACCACAGACAGATCTGTTTCGCTATTGTTACAGCTCGTAAGTGCAGACAAGATGATATAGACAGGCTAGGTGACTTTGTCATCATGTCAGTGTAGTGCTGACAGATGGTATTACCATTATTTAACGGTCTATTACATAGAGGCACTAGAAGTAGTGATTGTCAACACACTTTGAATGAATGAATGTGATAGAATACTCCAGAAATTTATCCGAAGGAGTTAACCAGAGCAGATGTTTATTTATTTATTCACACAAAGAATCTTCTCGGTCTTGTGGAATCTCTTAACCAGTAACACGAAAGTCATAACTCCCATGTTTACCCCTCACTCATATCTTCGTGTTAAGCAACCATTTCTGTAATCAACAAATCCTTATTTATCTTTGGTCGTCTTTTTGCAAGACCACGGGCAAAGAGCTTCCACGGGAAGTCGTTATTACGTTGCGCTTTTAGTCTAGGTGGGCGGAACTATTTCGTTACCCAGGCAAGCTCATTTAGAAATATTGCCCTTAAAGCAGGGTGGAACGCAAATTGCTTTCCTTTTTCTCATTCGTCTGTGATGGCATGCTCCTAACGAAGCTTGTTCTAGACCGGTTCACCCCTTAGCCGTCCTGTTAGGACGAACGCCTTGTGATTAAATTGAGTATGACAGTAATCCTGGATGCTAACAGGCGTTCATTTTCGCATTACGAATCTATGGATTGCTTGTAAATGAAGTTGCAGCGCGGCGTTGCAAAAGGTACGCTTCTTACACTCCAAATTGGTTGTTTGGGGCACTAATTCAAATAACCATTAGAGCCGTTTGTCACTATACTTATTTAAGTATTGATTTAAGTTCTTAAAATTATTATTAGCCAACGTTCTATTTTCTTGTACTGAATTTCCATATTTCGTGTTAAAACTGCGCAGATCGATGCGCAGTAACCTGTTTTACCGTTTATAAACAAAACCTTCATAGAACCTACTTTTCGAACCTACGCAATAAGCAGGGTTGTGAGATTAGGCAGCTTTTGTACTGATATCGGCGAAATAAACTTTTGAATAGGGGCTATCAGTTATTTTGGGTTGACTTCCTACTACCAGCTAATCAATACATCAACATGAAATGCTGTTTTAGGCCTCTTAAAATATGTATATTGGTGTGAGTACATTTTTGACAACCCCGGGAACGTGATGTGTTGTCATGGTTTTGTAAATGAAAGGGAAGGAATGCTTTCACGGAATTGTGTACCTTGTTTCCCTATTTTGTTATGGACAAGTTCAAACAATTTTTCAAATGAAGCATTGCTCATTTGTAGAAAATTTTTATATGCTGCTGGATTTTCTATTAGCAGTTCTTCTTTCAGCACATTTAAGAAGCCATGAACATTCATTCTCCTTGCAATATCATTGTTAGTATCAACGCTGATGCATTTAATAATTTTTTTTAGTCAACAGGGATTTTTTTACTTTTAAATACAAATTGTGGTAATTCAGGGTGACCACAAACACAAACAACATAAAAGTAATTGTTTATGAGTGGGTTACATCTAATGTCTACTTTTGGCTAGCAGTAGAATAGACCTTACGTTGCATTTGCTATTGTATAAAGACGGAATTTAATAGATTACGGTTAGATTGGCTTTAGGTTGAGAAAATCACGATTAGAACTACAAAAGAGCGCACGCGTAAGTTTGAAATACTTACTGAAAAAATTTTTATTTACAAATTGAGAACAAAAATCTACGCTTATTTCTTGTATTGAAACGGCGCGCGCATCTAATTTTCAGTATGGTAATTTTAAGAACTTATTTCAGTACTTAAATAAACATAGTGGCAAACGGCTCTTAGACCTACAATATACTCACACTGCTACTATTTCTTATCTAGAATTTTGAGAGAATAGTTAACATTTCAAGCCATATAATATCCCGATAGACAAAGACCAATAATTGATATKAAGTATAAGAAGGTTTATGTTTATTTTATATATTACCTTTCGCTAGAACTGATACGTTGTCAAACAAAATATCGTGACTGGTTTTATGCTAATGTTCGGTAAAAAAATAAAGTAAAAATTTAAAAAATAACTAATTCAACTGAGCAGCAATCTTCGATCTTATCTGCACCGTCAACATTAAAAGTATCCGAAACATTATGTTGAGGAATGAACTCCAATTTATCAGTTTCCGAGTCATTTTGCACATCTTCTAGTATAGTGTTTAATAATTCAGGCAATACTACACTTAACATTAATAAATTAATGAAAGAAAAGCGTTATAACTAACTATTTTATGTTAAACAATATTGTCCATTTTTATCAAATACACCAAAAACTAATTTTGTGCAGTGTTTACGTTCACAAAGCCTGGTTTTAACGACTCTATATATAAATTATGTGCCTGAGTACGCCCCTGGCCCAAATACGTCCCGGGATCGCTACCTTACACTTCCGGGCTCTGTGATGCCGCGGCGAGCTGATGTCACACGCTGCATCAGCGAATCCATCAGCTAGGCACCTAGGATAGGGTTATTGTACTTTCTTCCGATTCATTCGTTGTTTAGACTTTGATCACGTTAGAACTGTATTTTATAGGAAATACACTAAATTACTAAATCAAAGTTTTTAAGTGACGTTAAAACGAATCCGTTCTCTAACGTAATAATAGAGTGGCGCTGCGATTAACACCATCAAAAAGTCGCCGAAAAAGTAACACCAATAAGGCGTTATTTAACTGGCGCTGCGAACAGGATTGGCGTACGGGATCCTATAAGAAGAAACTCTTGGGAGCACCTGGTGAATTTCAATTCTTTAACGCCAATTTCGAATCATTTGCAGCAAAGCAGCGACATCATTCCATCGTGGAAAACAAAGCCCTGCTGATACGGAAGTAGAAGAAACCGTCACTTGTAGACAAGGCTCTTAACAGAAGTACCAGATAGGCAAGGACTCCGAAGCTATTGGTAACACCAGGCGAAAGAGTACAGGACACTGGGTAAAGGAAACAAAAATTCTTAGAACTATTGCGACGAACGACATGCTTCTTTCGTATACGCTGTAAGTTTGAATTTTAACCTAGCCTATTCCTTAGTTATTAAGAGAAACAAAGTAAATAACTCAAATTTAAATTTAAATATTTAAATGCCCAAAAATCTTGAAGTGAAATTAATCAAAGAATCAAAATTCAATCCTTATTCACCTTCAACTAGTCAGTCTTTAGACGTAAGTGAAACAACCAATTTCGAATCTAATCAGTGCTTATTAGACACCGTTACCATGACGACCAATACTCCAATTACTGACACAGGCTTAAAAATCTTGTTGGACGGTTTACCTATTTTTGATGATCAATCCAATTTATCAAAATTCTTAAAAGCGGTTGACAGTTTAGTCGCACTTTTATCAGGCCGATTAAATGCAGACCAAGAACATATGTTATATTCAAATGTATTACAAAAAATCCGTGGAGAACCTTCAAATTACATAAATAACACAAATGCTACTAATTGGACTACTATCAGAACCGAACTTCTGAACAGATACGGTGATTTGAGGGATGAATCTGTTTTAGAAAACGCTTTAGAATCATGCTTCCAAATTAACAGAGAATCATATTTAGATCTGTATTCGAAAATTGTTCAGTGTCTTAACGACTTATGCCAGTACGTTAACCTTAATGTTGCTGATTCATCAGAAGGTGTTGCTTATAAGAAAATGTATGAGCGCAAAGCTGTGAAGCAATTCATATTAGGTTTACAAGATCCATACCGCAGTTACTTACGTTTGTTCGAAATTAAAAATTTGCAAGAAGCAATCGCAAAATGTCAAAAATTAGAAAATGAAAATTTAAGTTTTCAGTGCGTTGACACTATGCGCAAATTACAGTCAACTCCTAAAGTATTTACTCAAAATAAACCGACTTTTGCGCAACCGAAATTGCCATTTAATAATTTAAATATACCTACCTTCAGGAATAATTTTGTTCAATCGTCTACTTCTAGAAATGTTCAAACACAAAGCATACCTAGGCAATATAATTTTCAAAATCATTTACCGTTTCAATACAATGCCGATAAATCAAATTTGTCGAAACCTATACCTGCAACTAAACCGTTGTTTGGAACTCAGCTTAAACAGCAGTCAGTTCAAAAACAGTTTACCCCTACGCCAATGTCGATATCAACTAAGCAAACCTCTTTTCGACCTACAAATTACTTTGCATCCAGGCCGGGACAAGTTAGAAATTTTATTTCCGAAGAATTACATTCTCACGAAAACAAAAACTTTCAAGCAGAACAAAAATTTTCTGAAAATCCACAGCAGATTTCCGATTTTGAATATTATAATACAGAAGAACAACATTATCCACAACAAAGTTCTGGTCAAATCGATGAAGAAGGTTTTGATGATCCAAATATAGAACAAAATTTTTCAGTTATGGAACAAAATTTTCAGTTTGCAACCCAGGCGGATTACCCAACGTAAATTTAAATAGTTTAAGTCGACGACCTACTTTACCTCACATTTATTTACCTTCACTGAATTTACGCATTTTAATCGATTCCGGCGCTTCTAGTTCAGTAATGAACCCAGAAATTGCATATTCAAAATTTTCAGATTATGTATTTGAAAGCCCCTTTGAAATTACAGGATTTAGAAAAACTGTAATAGACAATAAAAACATTTCATACCCCATACTTCACGAACTAGGAATTAATTATCCTTTTAATTTTCACGTAGTAAAGTGGCATGATTTTTATGATGCTCTTATTGGAACAGATGACTTTGAAAATTTACAAGCAAAAATTGATTATAGAAATAATCTTATTGAACTCGATAACATTAAAATTCCTTTTAGCATAGAATACACTACACGGAAATTTAGTGAAACAAAAACATGCAATAAAACAATTCCAGTACCCGTTACCATATTACAAGGCGATGTTATCACCCCGGAGATCAAATTTCAACACTTTTCTTTACCTGCTTGAATAAATATAGCCGTCAATGGTTATCGTTTTTTCCAAATCCAATTGAAAAACCAGTTCAAGTTAATTTTACTGAAAGAATTCCAATGGATTCTCTATTTACGCATGATATTGAATTACCTAAATCCAGAACAACACCCCAAAACATTGCAGATCAATTACGCACCCAGCACATGAATGTGGAAGAAAAAAACAGAAATTTCAAAACTTTGTAAACAATATTCGGATATATTTTACCATCAGGAAAACTCAAACTTAACTTTCACAAACGCAATTAAGCACCATATACGCACCACAGACGACACCCCCTTTTAATCTTCTTTACGGGCCTTATGAACGAGAACCAGATATCTATCTTGAGTTGACCATTTACGAGCATTACAATGAAAAGCGCAAAAAGGAACTGCTACCATTTTACGATGAATTATTTAATAAAATGCAAGAACAAGCTAATACACGACTGAATAGAAAAAATCAAAATTCGGAAGCTATACCAACTTTTGAAAATAAACAAATATACTTGCGGCTAACTTCAAAAACAAACCCATTTATGATACAATTGAGGTAGAAAAACAAGACAAAACATAATTGTTTGGTAAATATTCAAGTAACAGAAATACTACAGTTAATTTAGCTAAAGTAAAACGAGTAAGACATGTTCCTTCTTTGCTGGATAATAATCCTGGTAGTGAGCAACCTAGTACTTCTTCTTCGCATTAGCAAAGTTGATTCTACTAACTTGAAATACAGATATTATTAATAGTGTAGTTCCGCATGTCACGGAATCTGTATCAGAACTTCAGGACTCCATTGAAATTTATGATTTAATGCAATGTGCATTTGAATACGCTAAACGGTTTCTCGAAAGAACAATCAACTTAGGTTCTAATAACATACCCTGAGCGATCTCCTTCAAATTCATTCACATCTTACCAAGAACTATAATTTAAACCAAATTTTGCATGAAAAATATCTCTTCGAAGTAATAAGCATTTTAAAGCTTAAAATATCATTCACAGATGAAAGCATTGTATTTCTTTTACAAGTCCCTATTTTTCATGATGATCCATACTTATACTACATAATATACCCTGTTCCTAATAACTATAGTCAGATCTTGGTGCCAGTTTCATGTTTCTTACTAAACAACAGTTGGACGAATGAAGCATGKTTGTCTTTCCAAAATTTTTATTGTTGTTTACAACCTTTACCTTACCCACTGCTCGTAACTTGAAMMGTACGGACCACTGCCAWTATGCCCTTGTTGAAAATAGCTTCGACCAATCTATAAAGCTGGAATCAAATGCAATACTATCATCAGTAAAGCTACAGACGTCATTGAAGACCGCGAACTACGAATTAATAGATTTGTAATAAATACTTCTAGTTTAATTCAAAGTAATTGCACCGTAATAACTAAAAGTCAAAAATTCATGAAATCTAAACTCATATTTGAGATTCCTGCATACATCAAGAAAACTGCAAGTTGTCAAGAACCGAATAAAATTAGAAGAAATTCATCTCAGAAGACTCAGCGAAATCGTTAAAGATCTACAGAAGATAAATGAAGATTCATCTCAGACCATTGGTTCATCTCGTACATTACACAATTTCAGGAGCTATACTTTTAATCCTGATTATTATCCTAATTATAATGTTTATATTTAGAACAAAATGTTACAGAATTTTCTGTGCTAACACCAGTCAGGCTGAGATGATGGAAACTGAACTACAAGACCTCACTGCCAGAACTGAACGAGGCCGTTCAACTTAAAGGAGGGAGGAATTATGTGCCTGAGTACGCCCCTGGCCCAAATACGTCCCGGGATCGCTACCTTACACTTCCGGGCTCTGTGATGCCGCGGCGAGCTGATGTCACACGCTGCATCAGCGAATCCATCAGCTAGGCACCTAGGATAGGGTTATTGTACTTTCTTCCGATTCATTCGTTGTTTAGACTTTGATCACGTTAGAACTGTATTTTATAGGAAATACACTAAATTACTAAATCAAAGTTTTTAAGTGACGTTAAAACGAATCCGTTCTCTAACGTAATAATAGAGTGGCGCTGCGATTAACACCATCAAAAAGTCGCCGAAAAAGTAACACCAATAAGGCGTTATTTAACTTATATACGGCACCGCAGGAACAAGGGATGCTGTAAATACTTCTACAACATACAGGTTTTATTTGGAAGAATCTGCGACATTTTCGAAGGCGGCTGCAAGATAGTACGGATGAATTGTTTCTTAATAATTTTGCCAATTCTGTCTGTGACACCTTGAACATAGGGAAGTAAAGCAGTCAATCTATGATTTGGGGGTTCGAAAGTTAGTTTGGAGTTGATGTAAAGACGACGATGGATTGCAGATTGTATCTCATGGTTATTATACCCGTTGTTGGCCAGACTCAAGAGTAATT
Organism: Rhyzopertha dominica; assembly: GCA_025024175.1. NCBI lineage: Eukaryota > Metazoa > Arthropoda > Insecta > Coleoptera > Bostrichidae > Rhyzopertha > Rhyzopertha dominica. The sequence continues at coordinate 65,308,148 of QCXZ01000003.1, read as the reverse complement.
ATAAAATTTGATTAAAAAAATATTCAGCTTACCCGTTATACATTTTAACCACCACATTATTCGACTAGCTCCCAATGTTTGAAATTCCAATTGGTGTTTGCCGGATTGTAAAAAACCCGCGTTGTTGGATTACAAAATTTTTACATTTCATCCATCACGTCCGCCGGCGATGAGGGTTCATGAAACGAAATGCACCAACCGCAAGCGCATATTCATTTTGCAGACGAAACCGGACACACAACAAATGAAACGCAGGTAATTACAAATCGACAAAAACTGCATTAGCGCGGCTCACGGTCGGCCGTTTCGATGATTTAAACTCGCTCCTCATTTATCAGCTGGGCGAATCAAATTAAGTTCGGTATTTACAAAACGCGAAGGCTTCATTTACTAGAACAATTCACTTGAGTAATGAAGCACGTTGGATTAATCAAACAACTGTCAATGCGGCGAAGAACTACGTCACACGGTGAATACATATCGCTTTCGAATAACAATAATAACGTGACGGCCAGGGTGGAAATACAATTGATTTTGCAATCAGGACGCTTAACCCCGGCTCTCTTCGTTCAACCCCTCATTCTTAATTAAAAGTCGAAAACGGCGCTGCTTTCTGATATGAAGGGACGTTGTCAAATTGCCGCAACTAAGCAAGCAACTAACAGACGGTTTTGCATTTCAAGTAAGTAACTCAAACTCAAAAGGCTTTTAGAATGCCAGCTGAATAGTGACATTGCTTCGGTTTTAATCGATTCAGAATGAAATGTAATCGATTTGTATACACGATGATTCAAAGAGGTGGTTCAGCGGAAGATTTTGTAGAAAATATTAAAATTAAAATTTGAAATTTTGATAATATAAAAGGTGATTTAGAAATTATACTTTAAAAACATTTTCAGTATACCACTTTCTGCTACCTTTTTGCATGTAATACAAATGTATTTTTCAATATTCGCCGTGCAATGTTTTAAATATTTTTCCTACAAGAAGGAATAATAATATTTATCAAGCTGTTGTACAGGTAGATAGATTGGTATATATGTCCAGGTGTTATAAATGTAACGATTTCAGTCATTCTTCCCATGAATGTAATAAAACCGTATCGTATCCTATTTGCGGTAATAATCATGATCTTGGTTATTTAACATTTTCTTAAAAAAAATGACGTCTAGTCTGCTTGCTAAAAGTGTTCTACTCTAGAACTTAATTCTCTGATATTGATGAAGATTTTGAAGCTTTTTGATTGATATGCTACTGCTTTGGGCAGCTTATTTTAATGGTTGGCCATCGTTGAGAAATAAACTTGCGGATATTGATTAAATTTTGTGTTTTATATTTGTTCTGAAGTTCTGAAATATAAGGCAAGAGTGAGATATAGTTATTTAGTAGCTTTAAGATGCATATGCAACTATGGGATAGCCAACTCTTCTTTGTTAATAGTAAAATGAATGTAATTACATCTATTAGGAAACAATCACAAAACTGGTAATTACCAACAGTAATCCAGGTAAGGTTATTCGTTACACATGTGACACATGCAGCAAGTGCGAACGTGCGATGTTGTCAGCGGTATTTTACCGTTTTCTTCCTAACGACGGCCAGAGATCGTCCTGACAGTTTCAAAATTTATCATATCGTTGTCATACGAAACTAAACGTTATCAAGCTTCAAGCGTCGTTTAATTCCTCATAATAAAAACATTCGTTCTAAAGCAGGTTCGATGGTTAAAGCGCTTTCGTATTTCAGCAAAAGGCCTGTGAATGCGCTTATGATATCGAACTGTTCATTATAGAATAAACTGACTGAAGGATGATTTAAATTATTTTCACAAATACGCCTGACGTTGACCTAGGTATCAATGTCACAATGCCAGTTTACGAGTACATTCCTCACGGTATCGCAAAAATTTGCCCACATTGGCAACGCGGCGCAGCTCAAAAAAATTTAAACAAATATTACTTTCAATGCCACTAGAGCACTGGCTATTATTGGTGTTTCTCGCTTTCGTCAGCATGCGAAACTTTTACGTCATCTCCGTGACGGAATATCGAGGCAGTTGAAACGGATATTGAAAAATCCATACTTTCACATTTTTTCTCAGCAAAGAAGAACCGGAAAAAATCGCAAAAAAATGTCTTTGTGCTTCAATTATTATGTACATTTTAAATGTAAAATAAAAAAAATTGTGGGACGACCTTACTGATATTACTTGGGTAAGTTATGAGCTATACATTAGGGTTGCTGGTTTTGGTTTTATGTTGTGTTTTGGTAGAGATATAGCATGGACATTTCTTTAACAGACATTAGTGTCCCCAACAAAAACTAACAATTCAAACAAATAATTGTATCCATTTTTGGAATGAATTTTCCTTCACACCTTCAAATATTCGTGAAAAAGCACAAGCACTAAGATACCCTATTCGTACCTTCATGCTCTAGCAAAATTGATCAAAATGTATTTTTTTTTGTAATGAAAAGTTTATTAATTTATAAAAATTGAGATAAATCAAATTTGAGAGGTTATAAAATACCTTATATTAAGTCTCCTTTATTCTCAATCGTCAAATCGTCATCAAAATAGTATTTAATCAGCAATAAAGACATATGAAAAGAGGAATAAAACAAAGTAGGGTAAAATATCACTTCATTTTACTGGAATTAACCCAGAAGCAAACATCGCCGATAAGCTTTTATGGACTAAGCTTCGACTGGATAATTTTGACGTGCTTGTTTTGCTTCCAACCTAAGTACCTCGCAGTAAATTAACCTAAGCACGTGACATTCCTCGTTTGTGAAGGGCGTTCGTTAGCCGTAGCCCTAATTAAGCTAATTTTAATGAGATAGCCAGCAAGAATTCCTTAACAATTTCCCTAATAACAATCCATCATTTCCCGTAATTAACGCTCTGATATTGAGGCATTAACGTAATTAATAGTGGGGTCTGACAAATCGATTTCTTAAAGCAGACGGCTGGGTGTCTTGAGAACCAAGAGGGACGTGTTTCCACGATAGAGGAGGAAAATCGCCGTTACCTAGTTCCACACAGATGAATAGTTTGATTTTGCCCTTTTGCAAATGCAAAACTAAGAATTTTTTAAAATTACTGATACTAAAACGCAAACGACTCGTGCTTCAGCGAATAATATTCTTATAATGGAAATAAAAGAACAATTTAATGGAGAGAGTACTTATGAATATACCTAATTGAGAAAAAAATTAAGATCGATCTATTTGTAAAGAAGAGTGAAGACTATCGCCAGGTTGGTAAAGTAATCCAAACAAAACCTTTCACTAGCGCATTGACACAAATATGGTGTACACCCGGCCTAAATTGCAATGGAACAAGCAAATTACAGTTACGGTCTCACCTACACTTTTTTTAAAAAGATAAGTAATTTTTAGTACTAGGTTACCTAGTTTTAGAAGTATAATATGTGAAATAGCTTTTTTTTAACTATAAAAGATCGTAATTCCACGGAAGGTAATGACAAATAATATGGACCTTCTATTTAAGGATATCAAGTTTCTCGCACATCAAGTTTATCAAAAATCAATAAACTGGTATAACAATTTCCAAAATGGATTCGGAAGATGGTGATAGTGAAGAAATTTAGGCAAATTCCTTCGAAAAGAAATTATCGAAACTGAAAGTAGGTACCCTGCATGGTGAAGCAGACAAGTAATAATTGTAACAATTGTTACAATCAAGTCAACACTAAGGATGCTACCAGCGACGTGCAGTGAAACGTCTGAAGAAAAAAGATGAAATTTTGGACCACGGCAAGACAGCCTTTATAATTACTATGTAATCGTATTAATCCCAAAATCATTTACGTAATCCCTGTAAACTCTAGCAGGATTCAGGAAAGAATAATTACATGAATCTCTGTGTAATCTACTAAAATCTCATGTAATTTGTAATAAGTGAGACATATTTTCTCTTGGTGGTTACCCCCTCGTTTTAAACAGTGCTTATCTTGAATTAATCGACAATGGACATAAAATATGGCCCAAAAAGTTTATTTTGTATATTATTGTGCCGGAACAAGATACAAATAGCTGTCAAGGAGAATCTTGAAATACCAGTTACTGAAGATGAAGTATAAAGTGTATTTACTGTAATGGGGGGTAGCTTTCGTGTAACTGCTGTTGACTTCCATACTGTGGAAATAAAGTATCGAATTTTGCGAATAAACGGACACGGAGTAGGTTGAATTATTAATTTCCTTTTATCTCTTCAAATACAAATAGCAAAGTGTATATCTGTGTACTTACCCCTCACCACAAGCCTCACGGGTTGGCTGGTTAGGGCATCTTGCGTGTGGAAGTCGCTGGCTGTGACCTGGCACTCCCACGTTCCATCGTCGAATTGGAGTTGGGCGGCCCTTATCCATATGGAACAGTCGCCCGTTTCTTGTGATCCCGACCACTCGTACTTGTGCTTATACATGCCGACGGGCTGCAAAAAGAGATGAAACCTATGAGGCTATCTGGGCTTGATAGCTATGCATGAGAGGGGCAGAAAGCATAGACAAATACAGCGCGTCCCGATTTATATAGCGGAAAACTGGAATTAGGAAAAATCGGAAAATTTGGCAGCATACTGAAGTCATGGGAAACACAGAGCTAGAATACATCGAGTATAGCGTTATTACTTAACAGTAATAAATTAAAAACTAAAAAAAATACAGGATGTCTCACGAATGATAATGACCCTGACGAAATTAAAAATGCAACCCGAAATACATTTGCAGAGGTAACATTGATAATTGTTCATCGCAAATTTTGATATTAACTTCAATCATTTGCTTTAAGTAAATTCGGTATTGTAAAACAAATTTTATTTTTGAAAAACGTTTATTCAATAACATTAATGTAATAAATGCTCAAAATGTCGCCCTCCGCTGTTTGCACAAGCGTGAATCCGTGTCCAAAGTGATCTTTTAACACGCATTAACATTTCCGGAGTGATGGATCTACATGCATCACGTATTTTATTTTCTAAATGTTTTACACTTTCAATTGGTGTTTGGTATATTTACTCTTTTACCATTCCCCACAGAAACAAAATCCAAAGGAGTAAGGTCTGGGCTTCTCGGTGGGCAAGGATTAATTGAACCTCTTCCTATCCATCGGTTAGTCAAAACCAAATCAAGATGATTTCGCACTATTCTATGATAATGTGCAGGTGCCCCATTTTGTTGGAACCATAGATCTTGTCTTACTTGTAAGTTTACATTTTAGAGAAGTACCGGTAAAATGTTTCTTAAAAGTATTGCCGTTTAAACTATCGCGAAAAAAATAAGGCCCAACAATTTGATTCCCCAATATTCCGCACCAGGCATTCGTCGAGTAGATAGTTTGAAAATGTCCTTCTCGAATCCAACGTGGATTTTCTTGCGCGTATTAATGCATGTTATGTTTGTTAACTCCACCATTATTAGAAAATCTTGCTTCATCTGAGAAGCAAATGTCATAAAATCTCAAATTCAAATTTTGGTGTTACCGAAAAAAGTTACAAAAAGCCAGTCTTTTAGGATAATCTGTCTCATTTAAGACCTGAACCAATTGCAAGTGATTCGGATGAAATTGATTGCCTTTAATTATTCGATGTACTGAAGACCAATACCGGTTGCTCTTGAGACTACCCTTTGACTAATACGAGGATTTTCGTCAATCATTTCCAATACTCTAATTTCATTGTCAGGKCCTGTTKCTGTTCTTTCTCTTGACTTTTTCAGTGGTGGCCAGTTTGTCCTTAAAGTTAATTCAAGTCTCTTGAAAATTGTATGGGCAGGTGCTCTTCTATTTGGAAAACGTTGTCTGTATAAACGGGCAGCAGCGGAAGCATTTTTCTTGCATTCACCATAAATCAAAATCATGTCTGTTTTTTCATCTTTTGAATACATTTTGACTTTTAATAAATACAGTAACAGGTACCATGGCGCATAGCCGTCATGGATTCCCAATTTGTTTTTAAAATAATGCCATTATGTAAAATAACCACATTGGTTATGAGAATATATTTTGGGTTGCATTTCTAATTTCGTCAGGGTCATTATCATTTGTGAAACATCCTGTATTTAGCAGTACCAAAAAAATTTTTAAGAAAAAACAACTGACAAGAAAGATTGAAAGATAGTACCGTATAAAAATATTTTTGTCTATCTTATGTAAAGTGTGAAAAATTTTATTCTAAATATGATACATTTGAAACCCATTTTTCTCGAGTTTTTTAATTGGAACCCCCAGTATTATTTCATAGTGTGACGCAGAATGAAAAAGCAAATATTTTTAATTATTATAACTCCGTCAAAATTATGGATCGTTTTCGATATATTAACCAAAACCCTTATTGCTACTTCTTTTAGTGTTGGGACTAACAATAATAATTGTTTTTTAGCAAGTAAGATTTACGCGAATCGGTTTCCTGGAAGACGTCATCCATAAGCAGTAAGTTATAGTCGGCTGGTTGAGCGCTTTCTTGAAACAGGGATTGCAAGCTACAAGAATTTTGAAAAGAAAAAACTGTCCGAAATAAGGAAAATGAATTATCGGTTTTTCAGGCAGTAACAGAAACTCTAACTTTTACTCAGGCACATACTCATTATACCAGGCATTAAGTGAAGATGATTTGCAGCGTGGAAGCGAATTTTGTACCTGGGCGCGATTATGCATACAAGAAAATCCATTGTTTTTTATGAATGCTCAGTTTAAGGCTATACATTCCACAATACTGGATGTGTCAACAATCTCAACTTTTACTATTATTTTGTCGAGAATCCATAAATAATGCGACAAATTGACAATCTACACCGATGGCTATGGTCAATCATGATCATTGATGAATATGTCGTGAGACCGTATTTTTTCAATCGTCGCCTTCACAGCCAAATGTATTTGCAATTTCTTATAAATGATTTACAGCATTATTGCGAAATTTGCCAGCAAATATTTAAGTATAAAACATTTGGATACAACAAGATGGAGCTATACTGGATAGAACATACGAAGATGGATGAATTGGGAGGGGTGGATCAGTTAGTCCCGACCTAACTAAAATGAATTACTTTGCTAAAGATCGTGTGAATAGAAAACCTCTAACAAATGCAGATAACATGCGACAAATGGTTACCGACGCATTTGCGGCAGTTACACCCCCAATGCTCTACAATGTGGAACTAAATGCCTTGAATAAGAAGGACGACATTTTGAATATCTTTTGAAATAATATTGTTTATTCCAATTAAGAGTGATTTCAATTAGCGCAGCGTTTTAATTTTTTTGTCTTAATTCGATAGCTTCAAATTGTGATATATCAATAATTCTGTAACTAAGTAAAAGATCATTTTACATAAATACCACGCCATCGTTATGGATAGATAGATTTAACAATTTTCGCAACTCTAAATTATATGGTACACATCAAAAATATCAAAATTAAATCTATACAAACATTACGAAGAGGAATTTTAAAACAAATCGATCATTCGTTACACCAGGCAACAAAAATGTTCAATCGCGTGTATACTGCATCAAGTTTAATACCACAAGCCATCACTTACATGTCTCAATTTCAGTACCTACAGTGCATGATTTGCTTCTGCACTATTTCATACAACACAAACACTCAAAAGTCATTTTCGAAAACGCAAATTGAAACACCGCGTATTTAATCGCACATCACGCACGCTATCACCGGCTATACTAACTACCTATTCCGCGTTAATAAAAGGTACTTCACCCCACGCAAAAATGGACTGGTCGGTTTTTTGTCGCATAATCGTGTCGCTACACCGGTCGGCAACAAACGCCAACAAAAATACGTATAAAAAGTTGCTAAAAGAATGTGAATACGTGACCGCTTGATTTTTAACGCTCAACATTTGMTAGAGGCTCCTTCTGGGTTTAAAAGATGATAACGTTTGTACAGWTATCTGGTTAGTGCATACGAGGTCGAACCAAAAGTTATGATCCAATGTGAAATATTAAGTATTTCTTTCCATCTTTTTACACAATACGATGTAGGTTCTTACGATACAYATATAATTAATTTTTGGCTTAACAGCTTGTTATCGATGGGAACAGTTGAAGTAATACCACAAATGCAACAAACGCTGGTATCAAATTGAAGAACTCTAAGAATGGAAAGTCGGGAGACCGCGCAGGTTAGCTGCTATACCTTTTTGCCTATCTGTCTATCTAGCTGGGAGTTAATTGTTTTATTATTCTTTTGTAGCTATTGACACTTTACTGTTAGAAAATCCAAAAAATTATTTCTGGTAAACAAAGCCTTAGCATACTACAGCAGGGACACGATATCGAAGCAAAAGTATTGATCATTCATCCCAATTATTTCAGAAAAAAATCGTCATAGATATATAGTTATTAATTAAAGTTGGATCGGCTTTTTTTAGAACTCGACAAATTGTTGATGTTTTAAAATAAGATGAAGCAGTGTAACCCGAGGTTTTTTACTAGGATATTTGGAATTTGATCGGTTCCAGTATTTATTAGTCTGTTAATCGCCTCTAAAACGTCTACTTCTGAAATGAGGTCGATTATGTTGTAAAATCTTTTTGTAAATGTTTTTTGAATCAGTTTCCTAACCAGTCGTTTAAGAAATAATTTTAATTTAGGATGGCAATGCTATCTGTCAGCATTACACTGACATGATGACAAAGCCACCTAGCTGCCATAACGGGTACTACTTCCTAAAGGAAGTGACCTGTAGCCTGACAAATTGGCATGCAACTGCATACTTCAATTTGACAGCAGGCCCCCACGGCACTTTTTGCTAGCGAGCAAGAACCGACATACATTAAAATGCATGTCTATGCTGTGCTGTCTACACCTCAACCAACCGTTATGGCAGCTAGGTGGCTTTGTTATCATGTCAGTGTAATGCTGACAGATGGCATTGCCATCCTAAATTCTTACTTTCATCATACCATTTCTTTAGTATATAAGCAAAACCAGTTCTATGCCGTGCTGTCTACACTAGACTTAAACTGCACTGATGAGCTGTAATGACAGCGAAATAGATCTATCTGCAGTTGGTTGAGGTGTAGACAGCACAGCATAGACATGCATTTTAATGATACCTATCATTTCTCAGAATAAACCAGTCCTGTACCTGAGCCAGGACAGGCGGTCTTTTGGTTTGCAAATTTTTATTGCCCCCCAATTACAACCCTTGTACCTTAAACGTTAAAACCGTAAAATTCCTCCAAATATAGACAAACAAATTGAGCACGGTCCATCCTCATAGATATCGTTCAAATATATTCTAAACATCTGGGCGTCATTACCTTTACGGGTGCTTAAACATGAAAAGCATATTCACAGAATATTTCTAGTCGGTCTTTACTAAGAAAAGTTATGAAGTATACTCGTATATGTATTAATAAAATTCTACCAAATCCCCGCAGATTCTCACACTTATAATTTATGAATGATATACCATAGTTTTAACAAATTATTAATAATAGACCAGCCTATAAACGGAGTTAATTTTGGAATTTTGACGAGGAAATTTCCACGTCACTTGCTTCGAGACAACCTGTCATGCACGAAGTGACCTCTAACTGCATTCGACGACACGAGAGCCAATTTAAAATATAGTAGGTGCATGCCTGAACAGTCGCAGGGTGAAAGCATCCACTGGAACCAATTCAAGAATTTCTTCCGCAGTCCCGACTCCGTTTCCGGTGTCCACCGGAGAATGCAAACGCACCTAATCGAAAATAGAGTATCCGTCGTCTGACGGGTTTTAAATTAGAGATGGCATCGAACTAGAAGTGGCCGATTCCAAGACAATTTCGCGTGGGGCTGACAATGGTCCGCCTCGTTTCCGTAAAACTTAAGATTTATGGCCTGTCGATAAATTTTACGTAAAAACGCTCCAAATAAAAGTTCCAGTAATTGAATTCACAACTTTTGTTTGCAGTTTGCTAGTGAAATGCCGAAGGCGTCCATTTATATTACGGGGAAGTTTGGGTCTGGTCCTATTTGTTATGGAAAGTGCTCCTGCTGATGCGCCTCTGAAATTCTTCTGCTTGGTTTCAGTCACTTCTCGAGGGACGGGAGCTGTCAGTCGTTTGGGCGAGAAAAATAGGATGAAACGMACGAATAATACCTCCAGATAGCAGAAGAGTTCATATTTAGGATAGCCCCGCATAGTTCTTTTAGATTAAACGAAAGCCTTTAACAGAAAAAATTATGATCGTATGTCTGCTGTTTTTCACAACATCGGACTTTAATGAGTGATTATTTGCGAGATCGTCGACAGGTGGTAAAATACGATAATTCTTTGTAACTTCYAATTAAATGTGTAAGCGGCGTGCCGCAAGGATCCATACAGGTCCCCTATTATCTTCTATATACATATCATCGTTTTCATTGCGTCTGCAATATTGTAAATGTCATTTTTATGCAGACGGTATGCAGTTATATCATCCTTGTAAGGAAACTGATATAAATTCATAACCTCAAACTCAGGGTCATTATCTCCTTTATCGACTAAATCTATTCCTTTCCCTAAACCCTAAAGTTATTATGTTCGGCCCTAAACAAACTAGACAACTATGTCTTTCTCAGTAAGACTTTAACGTGACGTTCACGAAACAACAATAAACAAAAGCTCTCGCAATTGATCCCAGGTTAAAGATTCCGCGCGAATATTTGGAGGTAATTGAGTGCCTCTCTAGCTCTGTGGAGACGGGTCGGGGTTATCAAGAAATTAACCAAATTATTCCGTTAGAAATGTGAGCGCCACTTGGTTTATTTACCTCCAAAATATTTATAAATAACCAAACCAAGAAAGTTGAGCGGAAATTCAATCACTAGAAGAGCTGAACTGCCTAAGTGTCGCTAATTTACCAACAAACATCGCTAAAATACCCAAAACACCACCCCGAGTGATCCAACCGCAACTGTAAGAGACGAGTATAAAAAAAACGTACGGTTTCACCCAAAAGCAACACAAGATTTATTGTCGGAAGTGCGAATACAAAATTAGAAATGAATTTAATATATTAAAATGCAAGAGGATTATTAAATCAAATATACGCTATAAAATAACAAGGTAAGTATCCTTAAAAAATTAAAACTTATTGGATTAATAAGGTAAGTATACGTTCGCGATAATATGAATACAATTTTTTATAAATGTACCTTTTCTTTTGTTTCAGGGATAGGGATGGAATAACCTTAGTGTGCACACGTACGTTTACAAGTTCTTCCCTTTACAAATTGTTTTTTCATAAATAAAAAAAAAACAAGCGAACAATTGAGATGTATAACTGGAGAATAAAGTCAAGACTGATTTAGATGTTATATAATATTAAATTATATATGTATTTTACACTTAAACAATATGTAATATTAATTAAAATTGCAATTACTGTACTTTATCAAACGAAATCTTAATAAACAATGATTGAATGACGTTGACCTGGAGTAAGTTAATTTATGATCTAAATGTTGGAAAGATTAAGCTATAAAATCTCGGCAAAACGCATAAAACCGTCAATTTGAACTAGAAACTAGTGTTGACTTATCTGTTACGCAAGCAGTGGGTTGAATCCTAGGAGACGTTGAAATTCCCTCGATTCGGGACTGAGATGGTTCGGTTCTGGTAAGATGACCTCCGGAATCCCTGGCGTGTTCGATAGAATGTTCGGGAAAACGTGGTATGATCAGCGGCCTCCAAAGAATCCAGGAACCAGTCAAGAGAAGCAATCGTTCACAAAAGCAGTTCGAACGATCGATCTCAATCAAGAACGTGAAAAGAACCCCATAGTTACAAATTCGTCTTACAACAAAGCCAAAAAGAATCGATTATAGCACTCACCTCTGAAGAGGGTTCTTACAAGAAGCAATATCGAGCGAAACGTGTGGCGTTGTGATTTAAATCCCGCAAAAGCGGCTTGGACGAAGCTCAAACGAAACAACCAATAGCTTCTAGCGTCCAAATAGAATTCGTTGGTCGGATAATCCCAAAMCTTTTGGATGAACGTTGCACAATATGTTCATAGACCGATCAGCGAATTTTCACAACACACCTGTTTCAAATGCTACCAAATACGAATCTAACGGCTCGTGGAAACCACACTGATTCGCATTAATCTCTCGCGGTTTTTGTCGACGGCGCAGTAAAAAGTGGTCTACAAGAAACATATTCCATTGGAAATGCAGGTGCGAAAGGAAAATTACTTTGAAGAGAATTCTGGCAATACGGGGGAAGTTCAGAATACTAAATCGAAACATTAGATGCAAAGAAGACATTTCTAACAATACGGGGAAAGTTGAAAATGTTATTTGGAAATATTTGAAAAAATTATTGTAACAAGACATAACGCTTAATAATACAAAGCTATTACCTGTAAATTTAGTTAAAAACCTTGGAGTATTCATTATTGACACCGATTTAAAACTTACTTGACATGCCAATTATATCAAATTTGAAAATGTTATATAATAGTGGCAACATATTGAACTTTCTGTCTAAGGTAACTTCATGTAATAAATTGTCTATGCTTGCTACAGGGTGGGCCATCTAACGTTTGCATTTTGAAGTAGTGGTTATTTTGAGTTTGGCAACACTTCTATCATTCGTGCTATGACAGAAATTTACGTGGAAAATTCAGTAGAAATGAAATGCCTTCACAACAATTTGTGGATCAGTTTGTCAAGCGAGTTCGTGAAACTGGATCGTTATTGAATAAACCAACACATTTACGTTCTTGTCCAGTGCGTACAGCTGAAAACATTGCTGTTGTTGCTCGTAGTGTGCGTGAACAACCATCAACATCAACTCGTCATCGTTCTCAAGAATTGAACATTTCTCGCACTTCTCTCAGCAGAATTTTGCATAAAGATCTCGGTATGAAAGCCTACAAAGTTCAATTAGTTCAAGAAATAAAGCCTCATGACCATCCAATGCGTTTTCGATTCGCAGAATGGGCTGAAGATCGTTTAGCTGAAGATGAGCATTTTTACCGAAAAATCGTGTTTTCAGATGAGGCTCATTTTCACCTTGCAGGCTATGTCAATAAGCAAAATTGCCGTATTTGGGGATCAGAAAATCCACACGTGATTGTTGAGCAGCCAATGCATCCACAACGAGTGACTGTTTGGTGTGGATTTTGGTCAGGAGGCATCATTGGTCCATTTTTCTTCGAAAATGATGAAGGAGCCACCGTTACTGTCAATGGAGATCGTTACCGTGTCATGCTCAACGAACTTTTGTTTCCAAAAATTGAAGAGAATGGCATGGATGATGTTTGGTTTCAACAGGATGGTGTCACTTGCCATACAGCCAACATAACCATCGATCTTTTGCGAACTATTTTTGAAAATCGAGTAATTAGTCGAAATGGTGATGTGAATTTGCTATCTCGCAGCTGTGATTTGACACCGTTGGACTATTATTTGTGGGGTGCCGTTAAAGATAAGTGTTACGTGAACCATCCAGAGACTATTGAGGCTTTGAAACAGGAAATCGAAGTTGCCATTCAGAAATTGAAGCCCAAACAAGCGAAAATGTACTGAAAAATTGGGTTGATCGGATGGGGTACTGCAAAACCAGCCGTGGTAGTTATTTGAATGATGTCGTATTTCATTCATAAATGTAAAAGTTCAATCTTTCTAATAAACTTATAACTTTGAAGAAATATTCATTAATTTTTTATTTATAGCCGATCAAAAATGCAAATTTTATATGGCCCACACGTTACATATGCTTACTTTTTCGGGTCCCAAGGCAAGTTTCCTGGAGTATTGATACGTTTTGCACTGTTATCCGTTGAGCTAATATTTTGAAATACTCACAACTTTTTAATTTGTGTACCAGGTGCAATGAGATGGCTGATTTTTCCTTGTAGCTTTAAGAATATTATAAAGTAGGTATAACTTCTCCTATGATATTGTACTGATGTTTCTCTGGTTTTTCTTCTGATTTTTGTTGTATTAAGTTATGTAGGTGAAATAAAAACTTAGAAGTAGGTACTCTTACCAGAATTAGAAATAGAACATTAGTGAGCTGCATGATCAGAATTACATTTTAACAAAAGAATACACCCGCAGGCTTGTTTTAACTTCTTAAAAGCGATTGTCTTCACTTCGAACCAGTTGCTGCGCCAAAGCTCCCACTTCCGAGTCCCGATAATTAAAGTCTAGCCTGAGTTCCGCTTTTTCGCAAGCTGAGATTCAGCGGGTTTTGCATTTTCCAACTAAATGTCGGTTATTAAAGGTCTAATAATTGAAGCTTCCTAGGTTTAATTAGTAGATGACTGCGTAGCGCTTGCTTGCAGAATCTTCGGTCGCGTGCGCTGAACTGAAAAAACGAAATTACCAAAGCGCTGCGTAATTTATAATAGTCCCGAATTAGTGGAGAACATAATGAAGAAGATTACTTAGTTATTTTCTTTTTATTTATTAAATGAGCTGGTAATTACAAGGTAACATCACTGTGTTTAAAATAATGACTAAGAATACTAAAAACCAAAAATACGTATTTCGACAACTAAGCTGTCATCCTCAGTGACAACCTAAGTTAAAAAATGTAAAACTCTTCTTAGTAATTATCCTCCTGTAAATCCAACCGACTTTGCTAAGAACTGTTTTACATTTTTTAACTTAGGTAGCCACTAAGGATGACAGCTTACTTGTCGAAATACGTATCTGACTTTTAGTATCTTTAGTTGTGGTAAGGTGGATATTTAGTCTATTGCATATAACCAGTTTTGCTATTTTGTTAAGTTCTACGAATTTGAACTTGGGCTTCTTTCAAGTTTATACAAATGTTGGAGACAGTGACGGTGCAGTTGAATGAAATAGTGGATATGATAAATATGAAGATGACGATTATTCAGATGATGAATAATTTGTTAACAAAGGTGTCTGTAGGTACTGTACATGAAAAACAAATGAAATGTTTTATGGCCTACGTAAGTGGTTTAATTACATGTAACGGAAGGGTTCAATTTTGAATTCAGTGCTCTCGAAAACACCCCTCTACTTCTAAAAAACCTAATGACTTCAAAACTTATCCATCACGCTGGATTCGTTATTTTGAGTTTTGAAAATTAGAATTCAGTTCTGTAATCAACGACCTCAGAAACTCCGAAATACTAAGTTTCAAAAAGATTTAATAACTTTTTAATTTTACGTAAGGATTTAGCTCTTAAATCTTACAAAATTCAGTTGGTACAACAATGAATGAATGACACCAAACCATTATCAGACGAAGCTCATTTCCAGTTGAGTGGGTATACTTATAAGCAACAAAAGTGCCGTAAGTATTTATTTAATATTTAATGTAACAATATGTTCTTACTGCTTGATGCAGCTGGAAATGTGCTTACCGTTGAGGGACTGTAATATCGTGACATGTTAACAATGTATTTTAACCTATTGTTGATGGTATGGATATTGACGATATGTGCAACTGTAAGGTCTTGAAAATTTAAGCATAAGAATCGACGTCTGTAAGCCTGCACGCGGAAGACATTCGTTAAACTGTAGACCTTCTAGTATATGTATCAATAAACATATGATGGATATCCATTCAAAGTGTATTTAATTTGAATTTGAAAAGGAAACTCGAATTTGAAAGACACTTAAACAATTTTGGAGCCTGTATTTCAGTAAATACTATCAATATTGGTGACACATTTACGAGTTAAAAGACAGTAATTAAGAACGTCATAATAACAGAAGAAAATTGTTCATCTCCGATTCGGTCAAGCGTGGGTTTCTTTGCTAATATTGACCTCCCGAGTCCAAATCTATCTTCAACTTGTCATTATATGCAGCGGTTTGCTTTCAAAACGGTAAAGACAAAAGAATCTGTGTTTCAATAAGCACTATCAACATTGGTGGAGGCGCCACCATATGTGGTGTGGGATTGTTATGGTCACACTGTTAGTCCAGAATTCTACGAAGACACACTTACAGTACAAATCTATGTCTCTTATCTGGGACTATACTTGCGTGGACAAGTTGGCACCTATTTGCATAAGTAAAACGACAGATAAAACAGAAGCTGCAATGGAGTAAGCACACAATTCACCAACGAGCTAGTAACAACGCTGAGCTCGACAATTGGGAGTTCCTACGTCAAGAGCTTTGCTCAAGCAATGAAAATCGTTGAGAATACCTCGACGTAATGCGGCAGGCATTCTTGCTTCATTACCACGGATCGAAGTAAACGCAAACAGATAATTAAAAAAATTGTCATTGAAAGTGAAGGGTATTTCGGTTCCCACATAAAATCGTTCGATTGTCCACATATAAACTAACAATCTTTCGGCAAAATAATCGAACCTGCATTTCTCGCATTGCCAGCCCGGGTCCTTAAAAAAGCAGCTGTTCGCAGAGCGGGATGGTGCGTTTAAACACCCATTTATCAGATGTAAATCAGTCCAATATCCCAGAAACATCACTCCCCGTGTAATGTTCCGTTCGCCACTTGGCACGGCCTCCGCGCCCCGCAATTTACGAGACATTCCATCCGCTCTAAGAACATAAAATGTAAATTGCAAATGTAGTGCCTACGCGGCCGTGTATCAGATCGATCCGGATTGCACTCGAGCTGGGAACATCCACGACATCCGAACAAACATGAAACGCACACGCGGGACGATCACGCTGCGGGATATGGAATCTGCGGCACATATTTAGGGGCAGTTTTTTTCGGACGAGTGTTCGCTCCTGTCGTCAATTTCCCCTGCAGCATGCCGAAGCCGCTCGTAAAAGTCCTGATCGCCGGCCGTAAAGGCTCCACTTCCAATCAGTTTTAGTTTTCGGAATTGTGCAAGGCACGCGTGATACCCAATCCGTGGGGTTGGGGGTGGGAATTTTCATGCTCCACTGAATGATTTGTAAACACTGCGAGGAAGACCATTAGCTGAAAGCTGACAATAATGGATTTTTGAATCCTCTTTTTTAATGCTTCGTAATCGTCAGTATGCAAAATTACAGCTGGAGTCCCGCAGGGCACTGTGCTCGGGCCGACCCTGTTTTCACTGCATGTATTTGATATACCAAACGGGATGAAGTACTGCAATATTCACTTTTACGAGGGCATAGTACTCGATCGATGGGTTGTTGGCCGTGTTTAACTGAATTTCGAAATTATTGGCGCAAAAATACCCTGGAATGGCGAAGCGTTGATTCCCCTATAACTCTAAAATATATGGAACTTATGGCATGCTTCAATTTGGCGTAATTTGTTCAGCAACCTACAAGGATTGCTGCAGCATCAGCGACGCTAATTGACCATATTATCTCATATGACAACTCCATGTGCTAAAAAATATTAATGTCAATTATAGTTGTGATCTATCGGATCATGCCATTATACAGGGTGATTCAGATTTTACTAGAATAACTTCAGGTATCGATAGAAGTAACCGAAATAATGATAGTTTATATTATAAACCATAATGGCGCCAAAGTTTGAAATATTTCGTAAGCCTGGGGATGTAAGTACGCAAGTGTTTGGTTATATGCTAAGGACAACGTAACTGACATGTGATAAAAATTTAGATTAATTGCTATACAGGGTGTTGTTTTTGTGGGTGTCAACTGCACGAAATTTTGTAGAACTCTTTTGTCGCACGCCACTGGACAAATTATTTTTTTTCTGATATGTTCAGTCTTTTTACCAACTTTTTTGTTCTTAAACTTTTTTGTTATGTCGCTTACTTTTCGAGATATTCCACTAAATTCAGGACACATTACGACTACCATGGAAGGGACTCAATATGAAATGACACTGACAATTAACATGTTTTAAATAAATAATGTCAAGAACGAAGAAAATTTAATAATAAAAATACCTACATACGACAACAAAATTATAATAAGTGTTCGAAGTGCATTCCTCCAGCCTCGATACATTTATTGCATCAACGAATCAATGAATTAACTGCTGCTCCAATTTTAATGGCATCATTTCTTAACTCGTTGCAGGCATTCTGTATCCTTTCAGTTAATTCATCGCGAGTGTTAATTTGGGTTGCATAAACGATTCCCTTAACATGTCCCCAAACATAATAATCCAGGGGATTTAAGTCAGGTGAAGGTGCAGGGCAAGCCACCGGCCCCTCAACGGGACTCAAATTCTGACGGTTGCCGCCTTGACGTCCTATCCATCGGCGAGGATAATTTTCGTCTAGCCAGTGCTGCACTTGCCGTTCATAGTGTGCAGGAGCACCGTCTAATTGCATCCAACATTCTTCACGTAAATTTAATGGAACATCTTCAATAACTTCAGGAAGAATATTTTCCAGAAAATCATGGAACAAATTGGCATTCAATCGAGGAGGAAGAAAATGTGGTCCACACAGATTGCTACTTATAACGCCAATCCACACATTTGCATTGAACTCGTGCTGAAATGAGGATTGCCTAATACACCTAGGATTTTCGTGATCCCAGACATGGAGATTATGGTAGTTCACGACTCCAGCTCTCGTGAAATTAGACTCATTTGTCCACAAAACTTTGTGCAGAAAATGTGGATTTATTTCGACTGACTCCAAAATCCATCTACAAAACGTAAGACGCCTTTCAGCATCTTCAGGTAACAAACGTTGGACAGGCTGCAAATGGAAGGCTTTTCGGTGGTCTTGCTTAAGAGCTCTAAACACCTTAGATTGGCATACACCGAGTTGTCGGGCTGCTCGACGTGTACTCATTGTTCTATCATTGTTAAAAACTTGAAGAATTCTGTTATCTCTTCGACAACCAATGGGATTTTGATTATTGAGAACTCCAAATCCATGTTCACGAAAACGACGATGAACTTCAACAAAAGTGTGGGAGTGCGGAACTCTTCTGTTCAGAAAACGTATGCGGTACTCTTCAACGGCAGCATTAGAATTTCCGTCGCAGAAACCATAAACATAATGAATGTCGGCGTATTCGGCATTTGTAAACATTTTGGGCATCTTTTCGCACAATAAACGTCACAACAAAGGTCTCGAGCAACAATGACATTTATTTTGGCTTAGGACTTACGCTAGGATGTGTTTCGTTTTTCAAGGCATGCTGCTATTTGCTCAACGCAGCTGAGCTGTGTTCGGAATTTAGTAGAATATCTCGAAAACTAAGCCACATATCAAAAAAGTTTAAGAACAAAAAAAGTTGGTAAAAAGACTGAACATATCAGAAAAAAATAATTTGTCAAGTGGCGTGCGACAAAAAAGTTCTACCAGATTTCGTGCAGCTGACACCCACAAAAACAACACCCTGTATCGCAATTAATCTAAATTTTTTATCACATGTCAGTTACGTTGCCCTTAGCATATAACCAAACACTTGCGCACTTACATCCCCTGGCTTACGAGTAATAAAATAAAAACCGAAAAATGTTTCAAACTTTGGCGCCATTTTACTCCAAACGGAAGCGTTTTTGTAGTATGGTTTATAATATAAACTATCATTATTTCGGTTACTTCTATCGATACCTGAAGTTATTCTAGTAAAATCTGAATCACCCTGTAGAATGTGAACTTTCATTCACTTCTAATGCTGATCAGTTAATACATTACGTCCCGGAGTTTTGCTAATTTTAAACGAAAAGATTTTCTAAATAGTTTAGCTCAAGTACAATGGGGCGTATTATTTGACATGCAAGGCATTAATCAAAAGATAGAATTTTTTAATAGTAATTTAATAAATATATTTAATGTACATGCTCCCATTTTGACTTCTAAGGTTACAAAGAAAAAAGCTCCTTGGCTTACTGATAATCTACGATTCATGGTGAGGCTAAGGGAATTGACCTTACAAAGATCTAGAAGAGTACGAACACCCAGTAGTTGGCAATACTACAAATTTGAAAAAAAAAGAATGTCAAATGTACAAGATCTCAACAACTTCGATGACCGGTATCTTTAAGGAACTACAAAATTTGGGTGTTAAATTTAAAACGAGAAACAAGATACCCCAGGGCTTATTTACTGCAGATGATCTGAATAATTTTTATCTTAATAATTCCATGAAGGACTTTACTCCATCAGAAGAATTAAATAATTCATACTACAATATCAGATTGCACAATGTACACTTTTAAATTTGTTTTTGTCAATGAAGATCAAATAATGAATGTTATACAGAAACTTAAAAGTAATGTTAGTGGTTATGACCAAATAACATTGGATATGCTTAAATATTCTCTTCCCATAACTCTTCCAATAATCACTCATATGGTAAACAATTGTGTTGGTAGTGGTATATTTCCAGATGCATGGAAGATTTCTGTTGTTAAGCTGCAAGCCAAACTACCCGTTCCCACGGAGCTGAAGGACACCAGGCGCATTAACATTTTCTAATTCTTTCAAAGTATGTGAAAGAGTTATTGCAGAGCAATTAAGTGCTTATTTAGAAAAATATAATATACTCGCACAACATCAATCTGGATTTCGAAAAAGTACAGCTACACTAATGCCTTACTAAACATAACAGATGATATCTTCTCAACTCTTGACGGTAACAGATTAATGCGTTTGATATTATTAGACTTTTCAAAAGCATTCGATACTATTAATTATCAGTTACTTTATGCTATTTTAGAACATGTTGGTACTGGGCAATCAGCTTTACAATTATTTAAGTTATTTATATAATAGACTTCAGTCTGTTAGATGGCAATTCATCTACTTATGGTGGTTTGGCTTGTGATGTCCCTCAGGGCTGTGTATTAGGACCTATACTGTTTACCTTATATACATCTGTAATAACAAAAAATATAAATTATTGCGCAGCTCTCACTCCTATGCTGATGACAGTCAGTTATACTATTCGTTTTTAGAGATTTGACCAGTTTTTTCAATGCTGCCCCATCTCACGTTTGCTTCTGAATCCTGAGAAATCAAAAAATGGCAAAACATTTAATTCTGCAACGAGAGATTCAATTATGCGTTGTGCCAATATCTGTGTGGATAATAAGAGACTTCAATTTGTAGATTCTGCAAAAAGCATGGGACTGGTGATTAATTATAAGTTGCGTTTTGTTGAACATGTAAATAATTGCATTCGAAAAGCATTTGTAAACCTTAAAACTTTATGCAGCATTAGAAAGGTTCTTACATATAAGACCAAAATTATTTTATGCGATTCGCTAGTGCAGATTGTGTCTAAGGTGTATGTCTTGATTATACTACCAAGCGTAGAGTACAGCTGGTTCAAAATTGTTGTGTGAGGCTTATTTTTGGGTTAAGACGTAAGCAAACAGTTACTTTTAAATTGGATACAATACCATGGCTAAATATGGAATCAAGGCAATATTTACATACTACCTGTGTATCCCATAAAATAATTTAAAATAAATGTCCTGCACAGAATATGCAAGATCTACAACTCACTCCCAGTAGAACTAAGAAATACAGGACTAAGCTCATTCAAAATAAAACTACGATAATCTATTAAAAAAAACTGAACAGTTCTGATTGACATTTACCAATTTTTGCCACTGAACTTCGCCGTTTTGCCCTGCTACGATTCCTACTGTTCAGAGTCATAACAATACTGTTACATCAATGTAGTGGACAAATAAAGACTATTTATTATTATTATTATTATTATTGTCTAATAGAAAAAATTTTACTAAAGTTTGTTCAAGTACATCAGTTATTACTGGACGGTAAACAAAAGCCTTAAAAATTTTTTTGCCCGACGCGTTTCAAGCATCTCTTATTGATAGCTTTTATTAAAACTCGCTCGTTTTCATTTCACACTTTACAATGGATATGTGCGTAGGCAGCTTATAAATACGTTTCTCCGCCATCTTTTACCTGCGCAACTGCTATAGAAAGCAACGCCGGATGGATAAGTATCGCCTCCGAGTGGTATTTCCTTTTATCCAATCCAAAATAGACCGGCGCTTGACATTTCTTTGAACCTCCGTCTGAGGTCGCTCCATAAATAATTCAGACCTATGGGTTTCGCCGGTGTAATTTTTTAAGCGCTATTATTTATTGGCAGTTTAACTTATCCGATTCCGCGGCGTAATTTATTTTCTCCCATATTTTATACAGTGTAAACGGGCGCGCCAACGAAAGGCAATATTTCTCCCTCGCATATTGAAATTTTCCCAAATGCCACCATAACTTTCCCGGGGTGTTCGTCCAACCGGTCGACGATGGTCAATTCTGAAACGCTTTGTATGTACTTGACAAAATTCACTTTGAATTCTGGAAAGGTTCTCGGCTAAGATGATAAAATACTAGCGTTTTGGGGCTGAGAATGGCGTTTTAGGTTTATTAGGTCATTTGCGTGACGACAGCAACACGAAATGGAAGCCACACGCTAGTCGCGACACCAGCAATTAAGAAAATTATTATACGTGTATCAAGGCTCGGGAATCTGAGGGTCTTATTTGACGTCGCATACCGTGGTTTAAATGGGGAAGTTTTATGAATTTTTGAGACAAATTTAGTGGTGTTTACAAGAAAAAAACAATAGAACACCAACTGACAGAGATATCGAATACAAGTTTGTTATTTTAAAAACAACGACTCAATTTTTATAGCGCATTAAGGGCTTTGATGTCACCTCCCTATTGCTACGAGGTCACAAAACACCAAAAACAAAAGAGGCATGGCGATAATTCGTTATACGAATGGGGTATAAGACTCTTTTCTGGAAAAATATGTTTTGTGAAGCTAAAGGTATGCTAATGCTAATTCCAAAATATTTCTTTCGTCTGTGGAGTTTTAATGCCCAAAAAAAATTATTGTAAATTGGCGGGAGACAACGCCCCTTTTTAAACGCGGCCAGTACATACGTCATCATGACGTATGTACTGGTCGAACGTTTGACAACAGAGAAAGCCAATCAGCTGACGGACATGCCCGTAACCAATGACAAATGACAGCATGACAGTGAAAGACGAAAATGGACGTGTTTGTGTTTGGTTATGTATAGTATGAAATGAATGCTCTTAAGGATTTGAATACAGATAAGTCCATTATAGTTACTAGAGCAGATAAAGGTTCAGCCACAGTAATTTTAGATAGAACAGATTACGAGAATAAAGTTAGAGAGTTGTTAGATGAGGAAACATATCAAAAATTATCCCGAGATCCTACCTCAAAAATTTCCAAAATTACCAATGATCTTATCAAAAGTTCAAATCTTTCGAATGAGGAGAAATCTCTTTTAACTGTTTCCGATTGCAAGGTACCTAAATTGTATGGTTTGCCCAAAATCCACAAAACCAATGTCCCGTTAAGACCCATAGTCAATACGATTGGCAGTCCTTGTTACAGATTGGCAAAATTTTGTGCCAACTATTTAAAACCTTATGTGGGAAATACCAGTAGTTTCATCAAAAATTCTTCAGACTTTATTGATATTATAAAAGGTTTAAGTATTTCAGAAGGTGATATTTTGGTTAGTTTTGACGTGGTTTCTTTATTTACGAAAGTACCCATTCCTGAMACGATAGATATCATCAAATCCAAGCTTAATACTGATCCCTCAGGTGACACGATAGCCAGATTATCSGAACATTGTTTAAAATCTACTTATTTCTTATGGAACGATAATTTTTATGAACAAAAATCAGGTTGTGCAATGGATTCACCTCTAAGTCCTGTAGTAGCCAATTTGTTTATGGAAAATTTTGAACATGTAGCGATAAACAGTTTTCAGTTTAAACCAAAATGTTGGTATAGGTATGTAGATGACACTTTTGTTATTTGGCCCCACGGTATAGAAGAGCTGGGTAGGTTTCTAAATCATTTGAACGGTCAAAATCCCGACATAAAATTTACTATGGAATTAGAAAGCAATGGTAGTTTAGCTTTCTTGGATGTCAAAATTTACAGAACAAACACTGGACAGTTAGGACACAAGATTTACAGAAAACCAACACACACAGACAGATATTTACATGCCACATCTCACCACCCTCCTTCTCAAAAGAATAGTCTTATTAGGACGTTATTTGTTAGAGCACAAAGGATATCAGATGAAAGTTCTGTACAAAAAGAAATACATCATCTTAAGTAAATTCTCAGCCACGACAAAGAAAATTGAAGTTGAGTTTGCCTTATGTACAAGGCCTTTCGGAAAAATTAAAGAGGATGCTTAGAAAACACGATATTTTAGTTGTTGATAGTACATATAATAATTTAGATAAAATTTTAAGTTCTACTAAAGATAAAGTACATTTAGAAAGTGAAGGTGTTTACAAAATTAATTGTTCTTGCGGAAAGTGTTACATAGGTCAAACTAAAAGAAAAGTAGGTACGCGTTTGAAAGAACACATACGTGCTACTAGGTTGCAACAGATAGATAAATCTTCCGTAGCTGAACACTCATATTTGACTAAACACATGATTGATTTTGATAAAACAAAAATTTTACATAGAGAAAAATATTATCACAAACGTCTAATAAAAGAAGCTATATAAATTTGCAGGAATACTTATAATTTTAATAGGGATTGTGGAAATTATGAGTTAGGTGACATTTGGAAGGCTATTTTGTAGTTATCTTTTATCAAGTAGTTCGTGTATATCTAGTAGGTAGGTAGTTCCTTTTTCATCGTTAGGTTCCTTTTTTATTAGGTTGGCACGTTGTTTCTATGACGTCTCGCATCCTTGGTGATTWATTTACTTTCAAAATWTKGTTTGAACTTGTGTCAGGAAAATTTTGAGGTTCTTCGTCTTTGACAAAGATGACAGGTGTAAKCGAAACGTCAGACTATTAATTTTTTGTCAGTGTTTTCAAGAGACAGCGATCTATCCGACAAAATATTATCTTATATTTATGGAGGCTGAAAGCATTCACCCTCGTATAAAAAATATATTGTATTTAAAGAGAGCGCCAACCGTTTTGTATGAGCTTAGAGCAAAGCTTGCGTCGGATTTCACAATTAAGAAAACGGGAAACTACTGAAGAAAATTCACGTAAGAGACCACGAGACCAGTACAATTTTCGCCAACTAAAATGTTCATTTATTTAACCAACCCTGATTTATAACAACATACGTACGACACAAATATCCGTGCATGAATAGTTAATAGCGGTAATACAACTATAGCTATATGTTTATAGCAAATATCGATGCTAACAACAAATCTACAAAGAGAGAAATACGAAATGCATTTGTGTGACAAAACAAACCGAGATGGTGGTACCCTTGTATAATTATACTCGGTTTCTAGTTAAGCTTAATAATGTTCAGCTTTTATTTTGTCTTAACAAGATAAAAATAGTAAATTTTTGTTCTTTCTTTTCTCCTTAGCTACTATAATTAGAAATAGTTTCATTCTTTGCAATAACATCAAAGTAAAATTTTCATAAGGTATCATATCTTGTATTACCAGCTTTATTGTTCTTTCTCTTAATTAGACACAGCACGTTTCCGGTAGAATGAATCCTATTGCAAAATAATGGGAACCAACCCAGATTACAAACCCAAGGAAAAAAAGGCCTAAAAATTTACAATACTGACCAACAAAATCTATCTTTTATTAATCATTTTCTTACCAGGTGGTAATGGTCCTCAGTTAATCTTAGAATTTGAGAGCAGAAAAAAATATATTCGCTACCAAACCAGCTAACGGTATGACCTACGACCAAAAAATAAGAAACACAATGAAAACGAAATCGGAATTTTCCTTCACGATATGCACTTACCCAGATAAGGAATTCAACCAACAGTGGGGCCAAAGACAAGTAAACTCGAAATTTGCCATAAAACGTCGAATTCTCCGAAAAACAAGCAACGGACGAAAGTGGCTAACAAATCAGTTCAATTACTCCAAAATCGCCAAAGGAGAACGTTAAGGCAAGATTTCTAGACCAATCCGCAAAATATTGCGATATCTGCTCGCACCAGCAGCAGAGAACATACTGGATCCAAGTATCCGCAAATGGGAAAAAAAAGTTGATAAAACTCTCACCTAATTCATACTGGAAGCAAAGTAACGAGAAAGACGACTGGTTGTATACCAGCAAGGGCAGTACGAAATGAAAAATTCATAAAATACCACAAATAAACCAAATAGTCTTTCACAAAATAATTCATACGTAACACTGAATGAAACATAAAAGTACTAAAATAGCACTACACTGGAGTCGTTTACTTTTTAGATATTCATGTTAAATAATTGCCAGTTGCTTTAATGCATTAAGACAAGTGACAATTGAAAGCTGCGTCTTCTGCCAT
Source organism: Rhyzopertha dominica (assembly GCA_025024175.1). Lineage (NCBI taxonomy): Eukaryota > Metazoa > Arthropoda > Insecta > Coleoptera > Bostrichidae > Rhyzopertha > Rhyzopertha dominica. The sequence goes on along the minus strand of QCXZ01000003.1, from coordinate 65,281,954 downwards.
GTTTATTCGTCTAATTTCTAAATAAAAACTACATATAAACAAGTTTTTTAAAAGGTGCTTTTATGTTAAACCCTTGAGTATCACCATCAAAAATATTGGTAAGAATGCTACAAACCTTAGATATCAAAGGGGTGGAACAGGTCAAAAAAATTAAATTATTACATACATAACTGTCTCCACAAATCACACCCATATAAAGCGCGAAAACTAAAGAACAATATAGATATAGCTGAAGAACCATAAACTTATAGGGTGGCCAAAGTGCTGCAAGGCATTACCAAAAAGTTTGTTTGTCAGGGGGACACATTTTGCCGCATTGTTCTGATTGACATAAAAGAACCCCTTTGAAAAATATATTTAAGGTTAAATTAACATAACAGAGCACAGTAAGTAATTTTCAATTGCTATTCGTCTTAGAAAATAAAATAACTAGAGAAAGACGAAAATTTAATAATTCAGAGAAGACACTAAAATGTGTGGACTTGAATTATGCAAAGGTTACCCCACCATTACCACTCTAATTGCTGTAGATTAACATCCCAACCGCCTTGATACAAACAATCGCAACCTCACGAACTCTTTAAGAATTTGGTGATCTTCTGACATAGTTCACACGTTCAGTATTGTGTTCCTTTCCCGAAGATGCGTTTTAACCCAAAAGGGCAAGATTTCAAGTTTTCAATGTCCTATTCATTGAAATATTAGATTTCCATCAACAGAACGAACAAATTTCGCGCAAATTTAGGTCACCCCCCAACATCCATGGGCAATTATTGCGTTTCGACGTGAAACCGTAATCGCCAATCGAGTATCAATCATCCACCTCGCACATTGTAATCGGAAACAGCGGAATCGCCGGGAGGAAGCGGAGACGGGATGGGCGATGTTGATAACTGGCAGGGTTCCGCGTCCCTTCAAGGATACATTAGGTTAAAAGCTCTGGCCGAGAACAGATTAATACGATACAGCCGTTGGACATGTTCCGGTTCAATTCGAGGACCCGGCCTGAAGGCCCTCGCGTCCAAATCACATTACAACAATCGGAGAGCTCGCGGGAACATGGGTCGATGGGAAAAACCGGGGATGCCCTTAACAGGACAGATGATGTTTATGCAGTTCGCGGATTGAATTGTTCGAGTTTGCAGAAGACGAAAGTGGAGTTGTTAATGATAGTTGATGACTAGAAAAACAAAACTTTAGACAGAAGTACGCATGAGAATCAGATGGGATGCTTAATAAACGTTGTGAAACCCTTAGTCAAGCTTAATGTATCTGTAACAAAAGAATAGTGGTGACACTTTTTCATGCCCGTAAATGCTGGTATATATGTGACAACGTGGAACGTTAGAGGAAGCTTTAAAACATCTGGAAATGAAGGCAAAAATGTATATACAGGGAATAAAACGAAAAGGGAGCAGAATGAAGATATATATTTTAATAGCAGGGATTAACGTACGGTTTTTGGAACCAAAAAATTGAAACATACACTGAACCCCTTTACATCTATAAATGAAGGAATGTGTCATATAGAATTAGTCACATAGGTGTATAGTATGCATTTGGGAACCTGGAGGGTATCTTAACGCAAAGCAGTAAATCTGATAGATCATGTAGTATACAAGAAAAATTTGCTAATGATGTCAAGGATTTAAGGACATACAGAGAAGCAGAAATCTACTTTCATCAAGTTCCACAAGGAATACTACGAGCAGGCAGAAGATGCTCCTATGGGGTCACCGCTTTCTCCGCTGATAGCTGACATTTACTTGGAAGCCTTCAAGACAACTGCATTGGCATCGGCACGGCTTAAACCTAAGTGTTGGTTTAGATACGTGGACGACACTTTTACCGTCTGGCCGCATGGACAACACAACATACATGAGTTCCTGGACCATCTAAAAAGCAGTTTCTCCAGTTATTTCTGTCATTAGCTTTCACTTTCCAGTTTGTTATACCCCATCACTTATGTTTTTCATCACTTCCTGCTGCCACCTTGTCCTTGGCCTTCCCCGTCTGTTCCTCCCACCTAGCTTGCTATCCAATATCTTCCTTGGTATCCTACTTTGCTGCATCCCAATCAGGTGCCCCAACCATCTCAGTCTTTGACCCTTTATCACCTGCACCAAATTCGGTTCCGCAAATAACTCTTCTAGCTCTTTGTTTGTTCTTCTTTGCCATATACTGTCAACTATTTTACCACCATAGATTTTGCATAGGACCTTCCTTTCCCATATTCGTAGCGTTTTCTCTTCTACTTCTTCCACTGTCCATACCTCACTTCCGTACAATACTACCGGTCTGATGATAGTCTTATATAGCTGTTTCTTTAAAGGCCTCGAGGTGTTTCTACTATTTATCATCGTCCTAAGCGCATAGATACTTCTCTTGCCCATCATTAGTCTTCTATGTATTTCCTCTCTAATGCTAGGCGTTCTGCAGAATTCTGTTCCTAAGTAGGTACATCGATCGCGTTCTTTAAACATATATTCCTTCCCCAATGCTGAAATTATTTTTAAAACATTCTGCTAGTCATATTCTTTGTCTGTCCATGTCATGTAAGTGGTTTTATTCTCATTTATCCTATTCCAAGTCCTATTCCAAGAACCGCTTCTTCTAGTCTTATCATTGTTCTTTTCAGTTGGTCTATAGTTCTCGTTATTAGAGCCAGATCGTCGGCAAACGCCAGACATTGGTGCCTTTTGGTGTACACCAATCCACTTGTATTTAATTTAGCCTTCCTAATGACATATTCCAGTGCACAATTGAACAATAGTGAAGATAGGGGATCACCTTGTCTTAAACCTTCCCGTACTTTAAAGTTTTCTGTTAACATCCCATTTACATTCACAGTATTTGTACTTTCCCTTAATGTGACCTTAATCATCCTTATCAATTTGTTTTTTATTCCTAGCTCTCCTAATGCCTTATACAGTTCTTCTCTTTTTATTTTGTCATATGCTTGCTTAAAGTCTATAAATAACACATACGTTTCTATCTTATATTCATAACTCCCAGCTTGGATTTCTCTCAGTGTGAAGAGTTGGTCTACTACCGATCTACCTTTTCCAAACCCACACTGATACTCCCCAATATGATTGTCTACACTAAGGGCTAGTCTGTTTTTTATACACGTTGCATTCACAGCGGCATAAAATTCATAATGGAGGTGGAGAACAAGAGCACCCTACCCTTCCTGGATGTGATGGTAACGAGGAAACAAGACGGCACGCGTGTACTTCAGGTCTATAGGAAGCCAACCCACACGGATCGCTACCTATAGGCAAATTCAAATCATCATCTCACCCAAAAACAAGGAGTCATCAACACGCTGCTACAACGAGCGAAGCTGATCAGCGAACCAGACCATCTAGAGAAGGAATTAGAACATCTACGCAGAACACTACATAAGAACGGATATCCTAAGGCACGTGCAATTACAAAGGAAGGAAGCAGGAGAGCACATCGCTGCTGCATACTAGCCTTACGTCAATGCATATAATGTTAATATCGAAGGTCAATACTTCAAGCTCAAAGTTAGAAATAAATGGCAATTGATAGAGGCCAAGCCTCATGCATCTTTCTTTAGAAAACTTCGCAAATCCCACACCATTTCTCAACCGCGTCGTGCATTCCAAAATTAATAACTGCCCACCCCTAAGCCGGAAACCACACAGAAGCGCAAAGGAAACTGCAGATTAACAGTCAGTTGTCACCACTAAACGTCGGTCTGCAGTTCCCCATTTCTCCCTCCTATCGGCCATTCAGGCCATTGTCGGTCCGCGGGAGTCCGTCTCTCTCTCATATCCCGATTTCTCGGCGGTGACGTCGTCAGGACCTTTTATCCCGCTGCGGGGTCTATTGTTTTTGTGCCGCCGTTTAAATCACGCCTATCTTTGTCCACATCGCTATGGTACACCAGTCGACACCCTTGGGCCCATTTGAAAGATGGATAGGGGAGTGCGTGGGCGAGGAAAAAATGCCGTGTTTATTGTTGATGAATGGAGCCGATGTTTTTACGTGTTCGGTGGTTAATTAATTAGTTAGAGTGATGAGGTGGAGTGGTATGTTTTGATAGAAACTGTAGCGATTTGGGTAGCATTAGGTTATTTATTTATTAAAGCAATGCTAACAATTAGTATGCATTTTTTTACTTTTAGTTATTTTGTAAGTGCCTCAATAGCCGGCATAAACATTCTCTAGGTGTTTGCAGAACCACTCAATAACTTCATCATACGCTATATTAGTGCTGACTTTGGTGCTGACGTAATGACGGCCATTTTTCTGTGGTACGTCAAAGTCCTGGATCCTGACAAAGCGAGTTGTCATAACGTGCGTAACAGACCTCGGTGTTAGGTGCAATTTTGTGACTTTAACATAATATTCAGAAGTGTTACTGTGCTTATTTGAAAAGCTTCCTTCCTCCTTCGTTTTGCTTCACAAGTATTACAAACGAAATTACATTTATTTTCGATCCTGGATCAAAACAAACCAAGTTGTCATAACGTGCATAAGGGAGTGTTTTTTAGTGTTAAAAGATTATTTTAAAGGGTTACTGTGTATGTTTGAGTAACTGACACTCCTTCGCTTTACTTTTTGCAAAATTTTAAATTTTTCCTCTATTTAAAGTTATTTAAGGTGAGAAGTTTTCAAAAAATCACCCTGTATAGGTGAGTATGCCAAAACACTACAGACTAGCTATAAGCTATTCATTTAACCCTAACACTAAAATTTACAGGTACGACATGAAAAATACCGCTACGTAATATGAAAGAAATGACGCAAACCGCACAGCCTTCTGAGAGGTTTACTATAACCGCAACGCACTAAAGAAATGGAAATGTCTGACCTTGTTTGCTGGCTGCTTCACAGGTAAGTTACCCCTTGATTCTGCAAGATTCTGCAAGCTTCCAACCCCAGATAATGTTCTCCTAACAGGATTTCCGCCAGAAGATGCCAATGCCACGGAACAGTGCAAAACGGGGATTGTCCTAAATTCAGCGAGCCCATACAGAGTAATTGGCAAAGTTTTTGTGAACAAACTGCGCAATACGAGGTCTTCCAAAAGGTTACAGCACTATGACTGAAWTTTTGCTCAGAATGTGCTAAGMACCCTAAAAAGYTACAAACAACCCTTACAATTGCCATTCCAGAGAAAGTCACATACCTCAGGTGGTTGGAGGGTTGATCAATGGTTTTTTTTGTACCCCAGAGAAACGTATGGTCACACGAAAATCCCTCTTAAAGGAACTTGGTCCAACAAATATTACGCAATCAATAAACTACAAGGTTTCACCAACTATTGGACTAAGTTTCGTATTACGATGCTGATCCTCCGAAGAGATGATTACACAAAATCACTAAATGCACCACAATAAACGACCTTTAATTTCAACGACCAAATACAGATAGCAAAGGTGAGTGCCATCGAAAAAAGAGGTTTTGCCACAAAAAGCAATCACCGTGCTTTTTCGTTTCAGGAAAGTGCTTTAAGGAGAAATACTGCTGTACATAAACAGATGGCATTTCATGCTCCATTAACGATGTTTATTAAAAATGTTTTATTGTTAAAATGTACATGTAACAAACTAAGCATACCACTTTTGTTTCTGACCCGACTAAATCACCACATCGTGACCCCGACATCTGTATCTGACTAGCTACTGCCAGCAAGACGAACGCTGCCTTCAATCGCCTTAATTAAAACTTTTAATTAACATTCGTGTTCATCTTTTTTTTGCCAACCCGGAGACTAAATCCATATCGCTAATTGACTCCTCGCCCAATCGAAAAACGTCTCTGCATTACTCTCTCGAGTTGATTGTTTACCCGATTGCGAATTCGGCTCACAAGTTGGCTCCATCACTCAGCCGAACATTAGTATTCGCCGTCGGGTCGCTACAACGGCGTTAAGCTCGCCGCGGAGCTTCAGGGGTGGCCATTTTTCATCCGGTGCTCAACTGTGGCCGAGCCCGAGACACTGGCGCCAGTCGGAATGAGATGCATCAAGTTGTTGAAACGTGAATTTTCGTGTTTAGTCCTAAATGGTTGCATAAAAAATAATGTTGTACCGAGCGAGAATCGAACTCTTGCCGGCCGCACACTTCCTTCCCCATCCAACGTAGTCTTTATAAGCAAATTTGAGGACGACGAGTTATTTTTAATTAATAATAATTTTGTGGTCCGTAGGTGAAATTAATATAGAGTAGAAAAACGGGTTGTTCCCGACTTGATTTTGTGAGGCATTATAATATACAAAGAGGGGTATGTTTTGTTTAAAATACCCCTGCGGTTAAGTTTACCACAAAGCTAGATAGATAAATTTATTCATGTAAAGAAATTTTACATTTTTACACGCCTCAAATAAATAACTATGATAGCAAATAAGTTTGAATAAGAATTTATAAGTTACAAGTAAATTTAGTCAAATCTCCTACCTTTTGTGTACATTTTTTGCACAATAAAATTTTTATTATTATTATTATTATTATTATTATTATTATTATTATTTATATTATATTCATCTCAACTAACATTTTGGCAACGTTTAATAAACACGCACCTTTCGTAACGTCAAGCATAACAAAGTCGTACTCCCCTTGGCTTACTGATAGCATTAGGCGGTTGATACACGACAGGAAAAAAGCTTTTTCTAATTACAAAAATTCTAAATCAATACAGGACTGGTTAAATTATAAACAACTGTGCAATCTTACAGTTACTACAATTCGCAAAGAAAAAGCGGCATACATATCTTACAAAGAACGCACTTCTGACAAAAAAAAAACAAATGTGGAGTACCCTGAAAATGTTTAGTATTGGCACAAAACCTAAGTATTTTATTCCAGATCAACTAAAAAAGCCAAACAAAATAAATGTTTATTTTATGTCAGTATTTGACAAAATATTTAACACATATTAACGTAAGCTTAGAGGTAGGTTACTTACTAAACATGTTGAAACATATTTTAGTAATGCCAGTATCTATAATACCAACAATGTAAAAAATTTTTGAAAAAAATGTTATTAAACAAATCAATTATTTCCTAAAATAATCTCAGATGTGCAATCAGGTTTTAGGAAGTGGTATAGTAGCACTACGTTACTATTGTATTTAACAGATGAAGAAATTGGAGCAGTTGATGCAGGCAAAGCTATGGCGATGGTAATGCTCGACTATTCAAAGGCATTTGATCAACGTGGATGTGTTTGTACAACTGCTTGAATGTGGCCTGGATGTGTTTGGATCTGTTGAGTGGATGTGAATGGATGTGGATGGATGTGATTTGTAAATTCGGGCACACGCGCGTGTGCATAGCCCACAAAAAAACTCTCAACTGCCAAAACCTGACCTAAAACCACGCGTTTCACTTCGCATTTTACGTTTGCTTGCTTTTTAATGAAAATTGAAGCAGTGACAGATTGAACCGTGTAAAAATTACTCAAATTTCTAATGACCATGTGTGGATGTATTTTTGGTATAAGTTACAGGGCGCCAAATAAAAATAGTACTTTAATGGAGAGCGTATGTACATTCTTTAAAATATATCAAAAAAAGGAAAACATTGACAATATTCACTTAAAACAGCAACAGTTACAACAAAGGTCTGAAATGCTTGGGCAAATTTTATGAACTTATTGATTTTTTTACTCTCACTAAAGACAAAAGTGTTGACATAAAAAGATACGTGGGCACTATTCCTGAAAAAAAAAATGATTCTCAGATAAATGTACAATGAAATAATCTTAACAACTTGGAAGGATCAGTAAAGCTGTTGTGACAGAAAATACTCTTGAATTTGAAACTAGTTTAGAAACAAGTAAAAATGAAGAAAGACTTGTCTTATTCAGAAGACAAAGATACCGAAAATTTGTCATTGGATGAAGATATAAATAATAGTGTTAGTATTATGCTTGAAAACTATTACAGTCTAGTTTAATGACCGCTGGTATCTGGGTTGGAAATTTAAATCGAAGAAGAGTAGTTAGGAAAATGACAGCCAAGAAATAAATAAAAAATTCATTTTTTATGTTCCAGTAATTTCACAAAGCTCGCAACTTTTTTGTCTGAAAAGGGCAGATAAGCAAAATATAAAAAATATAAATTTTATGAGAACCGAAATAGAGTATTTTTTAGATATACATCCTTCGAAGACAAAGTTCTTTGAACTATTGGAACATTCTTTTCCTTTACAATATTTTATTATGTTATATACATTTAGGATTTCTTTTTTTGGCACACTTAGACATATATTTTGTAAAAAATGTTTGTGTATTTCCTTTGTCTATGATCTATTATTATTTTACATGTGCAAAAAGTAGTAAAGAGGGAGTCTGTAAAGTCTATGAAACTCAGGAAGTGTAAAAAGTAATTCTTGGGGTTCTCTGTCTAAATAAGTGTGAATTAGTGCGAATAAGTCTTAATTTTGTAGGAGGTGTAATGGATGTGGGTGGATATATATGGATAGGTATGGGTGGATGTGGATGGATGTACACTTTTGTCCATGGATATATGTGGATGTGTTTGAGAAAATGGATGAGTTTGTACAGTGGCGTAGCCAGAAAAGTGTCATAGGGGAGGGGGCACAAGAAAAATATAGATAGACGGCAAGCGGTGGTTATTGACCATAACTTGCTTTCAGTCTTTCAGATAATCACATCTGGTGTGCCACTGTACGTGCATTTGCTGATGACCACCAGCTAACTTATGCATTTGCACCAGATGAATTGAAAACTGCAGTTGCCAGGGTGAATTTTGATTTGGGGTTACTTAAAACTTATTCTGGTTTGCATGGTCTTAAATTAAATCTGGATAAATGTTCTGCGGCCTTATTTTGTTCTACAGTAAATCGTCCGTTTTTGATAAATCAATATAAAAGAAGGATTGGTGGTGCATTGTTAAATACGGTCAGTTCTTTTAAGAGTCTAGATTTGATTTTCGATGAGCGGCATAGGTTCTGGAAACATGTCGCGTCCCTTGTAGGCAAGTGTTTTGTTTCTCTAAGAGTGTTATATAAGATCTTTCATATATTAAATTTTACGTTAAGAAAAAAACTTGCCGAAACTTATGTTCTGTCCTTACTATCCTATTGCTTATTAGTGTATTTTCCATGCCTTGATTCAGTAACAAAATACAAGATACAAAAGATTCAAAATTCTTGCTGCAGTTTTGTTTTTGGTCTACGTATTTGATCATGGTACTGAGAAAATTCGAGAGCTGCAGTGGTTGAAGATAAATGAATTGTTTCTTTATTATTTGTCATGTTTTGTTCATCGATTGATTGTAAGCGGTACGCCTCCTTATCTTCGTTCTAAATTTGAGTTTAGGTCTGATACTCATGTGTTGAACTTGCGCCACGTTAATAAATTTAGTTTGCCGAGATTCAGAACAGTCCTGTCTTCACGTTCCTTCACGTTTAATGCTATATCTGTTTATAATTTACTACCTGATACATTCAAAACTTTGAAAATAACTTCTTTTAAGATAAATGTCATCATTACTTCATTGAAAGTGTTTGAATTGTAGTTATGTATACTATGTTCTCTAATCTAGCCACTAGTTTTCTCATAGTATACTATTATTAACTTAAGTTGAATAGCTGTTAGCTAGACTTCGCGTAACAAAGACCTTATTATTATATTATTATTATTACATAATTTCCTTATGCAAAAATAGCGAAATCTGGTCACGAAGTTCCGGTTAATCCATGAATTTCCCAACGTGTAAAATAAGAACTACAGGAAGTCCGCGATGGATCGTCTGCCCGAGCAAATATTTCCCGAGATAACCCGGTTGATGCCGCCGCCGCCTTAGCTTTCAGGCAGCTGAAATTATTACTTCTAACGAGAGCCGCATCTCCCCCCTGAAAATTTCCGTCCCACGGGGCCTTGCCATGTAAATAACAGCTGAGCGGTCTCCTTGCATCGGGCACAGTTTTAAAAACGATACGTCTTCATCAGCGTCTGGATGTATCACGGCCGGGGAACTTATAAATATTTATGAGGCATTGTCCGGAGCATGAGGGGGAAATTGTTCTGTCAACGTGTTTGTTTACATCTGCGTGTCCGATTGATGCTTTATTTTTGGAGATTGCCCGGGCCGGAAAACGTGTTCCTGCTGGCGGGGTTTGCTGCCTTTTCCCATGTGGCTGCATAATTATTTCGTGGCCAGGTTTTATGGCCCAGATGGGTAACATTAGGTCCGACTGCCGGACCGTAATTTTTTGATAATCTTTATTATACAACAATAAAACATGCCTCGTTTCAAACAGAATGGGAACGGGGAGTTTACATCATGGATGATGAAGTCGTTGCCCAGTAGCATATACAGGGTGATTCATTAACAATGGACAATCTCTGAATTGGAGTTACTACACACCAAAATATGGTGATCGAGCTTAATATGCCTTATGCAAATGTTCCAGGTCTACGAGATAGAGGGTGTTCAAAGTTGGAATTTTAATTTGAAATTTCTCAATAATTTTGTGATTTTAAACAGTATCGTCTGGAAAACTGGCAACTTAAGTAAATTACAACATATCTTTTTTACCTAACGAGTTATGGCTAAAATGACTAGAAAATCTAAAGGGCAGTTCCATTTTCAATAAAAAGGCATGTAACTCTACCAGTTTATTTGCATTTTACATTCATTACATTCAGTGTGAAAGACCCCTAAGCCATGATTATTACTTTGACTTTTTTCAAGTAGGCTCGTGTCAGCACGTATCAATTTTTCGTTAAAAGAAATATTTGACAATTTTACTGTCACTTAGTAAGAGTGTTTACTGTATTTTTCTAATTTACTTAGTATTATTTGTAGTAAAAATCCTAAAATAAGAAAATGCCACGACATAATGAATTTTCTAACAATGAAATGCGTCATATGATTTATGTTTTTGCTCAGTCAAATTATAGTGGACTTGGTGCAGCTGGAAGATATTTAGAATTATACCCAAATCGAAGACAACCCTATCACAAACTGTTCAGATGTATTTACATCCGCCTAGGCGAAACAGGGCGTTTTCGTCCTAAAAGCTTAAATGGTGCTAGAAAAAACTATCAAGGTCGATGATGAAGACGAGGTTTTAGTTCGTATTTCGGAAAATCCAGATATCAGTACTCGTCGGTTAAGTGCGACAACAGGGATAAGCCAATCGTCTATCTGGAGAATTTTAAAGAAGGATAATCTCCATCCACATCACTATACTCCTGTCCAAAATTTGTTACCTCAAGATTTACCACTTCGCCAACAGCTTGCTCAATTTATCCTAGGTAAACAAACCGAAAACCAGGATTTTCTTAATAACCTCCTTTTCACCGATGAGGCAACGTTTACTAGGCAAGGTGTTTTTAATTGATAAAACAATCATTTGTGGGACTCCGAAAACCACATGCTCTAAAGGAACGACATTTTCAGCATGAATTTAAGGTAAATATTTGGTTTAGTGCGATATCCGATTTTTTTATTGGTCCTTTTGAACTTCCTCCTACTCTGAACGGGCCCCTCTATTTAAACTTCCTTGAACACAATTTAGGCACACTACTAGAATATGTACCACTAGCCATAAGGCGGAACATGTGGTTTATGCAAGACGGGACACCCCCACATTTTTTTCTGCCAGTACGTCAATACCTGAAGGAACATTTTGCTTACCAGTGAATTGGGCGTGGCAGTGAATTTGTTTGGCCACCTAGAAGTCCACATTTCAACACTCTAGACTTCTCAATATGGACACAAATGAAGGACATGGTTTATAAAGAAACAATCAATTCCATCGAAGAATTACGACAGAAAATTCAAGAAGCTGCTAATATTATTAAAAATAATCGACAAATGTTATTTAATATTCAAAGATCTTTAAGGATATGCCTTACAAAGTGTATTGAAGTGGAAGGCGGTCATTTTGAGCACTTACTTTGAAGTTATTATTTACTACTGTTACCGATTGTTATTTTGTTCTCTTTACTGTTGTTAGCCGCATTGTAGTAATTTAAACAAATAAATTCATTTTACAACAATACAACAAACAAAATTCATTAAATGTTTAAAATGCAAATAACTCAAAAACCGATAAAGTTAGATGAAATAAACAAGAGTGCCTTTTTTACTGAAAATGGAACTGACTTTTAGATGTCATTTTAAACATAACTGTTAGTTACACCCTGTATACTTAGTGGTAAATTTAGCATAAAATTCGTAATTCTCTTGCCCACAAACACAAAACTGCCAATTTTCCAGACGATACTGCTTAAAATCCCAAAATTATTGAGAATTATTTCAACCGACGAGGTGTCATTTTCAGGGCGAAATAGCCTTTATAAAAAGCAATTTTAAGTGTCAAAACATACTTCGTGTGTTGACCGCAAGAGGGCGTTTTCTGAAGTTACTACCTAATTATCGAGTCTTTTCGAAATTTTTAAATAGTGCGCTTTTCACCATTTTAGTCTGTATTCAATTGTTCGAGAAAAATCGATATATAGTGGCGACTGATTCGGAAAATTCCGATATTGAACATTTCTTGTAGGTGACATTGTATAGAGCGTAAGTATATGTATCTGCGTATGTATTTATTTATGTATGTACGTCTAATATTAATACATTCAGTCTTAAAATATAAACACCACATTATGTGTTGTCATTATATTTAATTTTATAGTTAGGTTTTGTTTTTACTCCTTCTTGCCATTAGGTTTTACATTTAAAAAGTACAAAATATAAACAATCGTAAGTTTTTGAAATAATTTGTTATTATTAGGTAACTATTTAGACTATATACTGATTGAAAAGTGACAAAACATGAAAGTACGAACTTTAATACATTTTTTGTAACAAAATATTATTATAGTACCTATAGGGAAGCCTAATATTATTTATATAATATTTTAGTGCTTGTTTCAATCTTCCACATTAAAGATGAAACCTAAATAACATGGTTTAAAATGAATTCTCAGCATTATTATTTCGAAAAACCCCCTGACCCCCTGTTCTCCTGAGGCATAACATCATTTTCGACTACTAATTTTAAGATTTTAATGTTTGTTTCATTCTTGTTGACGAAAAAAATAGACACCCAAATACATTTTAAGCATCCTTATTAAAAAATGCCTAGAAAAACTTGGGAACGGCCTAACATATACCAACAAACCTCAAACGAATTCCTAACACCCTAAGGAGCTAAAAGTTTGAATTAAAATAATGACATCGTGTATTTCCTATCTTAATTTGTAAATATTCCTCATCAGGTGCTTTGTCAAAACCTTTTCACACTGGTAACAGACGTAATGTTGTCACKTTTGCCCGTAGTTGTGGATAAATGTTGAATGCATTCGGGAATTAACAGTCTTTAATTTTTAATCCCAATTCCCTTGCAAAATTAATAGCTCTAAGGGAGGGAGCCCCTTTTAATTGACTTCTCACTTGTCAATTAGGATTTGTTAAAATAAATTAACACCATTACGAAAAGTATAAAACAGTGCAAGATGACCGAAGCCTTATAGCGACAAAAACCGAGACAACACACCCTCAGTTTGTTGTACTATACATCCTGAAGCTGATCCCGCTATAACGTTGCGGGCCGTACCAACTCTAATAAATCGCTTTCCCCGTACACCGTTACGCACTATTTATGGGGCATATACATTTACGACGGGGCAACTTTTGTAAGGGGGGACATTTAAAATTTATCCGGACGCAAAAACTTCATAAAAATGGAGTTTATTACGCCCCGCGGATACCGTGGAAAGATAAACCCAAATAAGCTTATCATAAAATAAATTAATATCCTCGTAAGTTCCAATTCCGAAAGCTGATAACAAAAGCGGGGCCGCGCTAAAACACACACTAAACTGGTGTTCATCGAGGACATGACAAAAGGGAAAGCGACTCGTTTCGGAGAGAATAAACATGCCCTGGTGCCTCTTATTTTTTCAAGCGCGCGGCACTCCGACTTCATTTTCATCGGGAGTGTGTTGCGATGGTTTTTCTTATACGCCTCTTACGTCGGGGAAAAACGACGACGTTAAAATTCTGACTTCACGGTCTCCAGATACGTTCGAATAGAATTATACCCCTTTTTTATTTTTAATAAATACACACGCAAAAAAAGAGATTTATGAATTAAACAAATTTAATCTCGGTCCATTTAAGAGGATTCGTTCCTTTTCGTAAGGGTAAATTTGAGGATGCTGATGACGTAGAAAAAAATAACAGTCGAACGTAGCGTAAAAATTAAATGGGATATCGCTTATCATGGTGGGCAGAGAATGATTGAAAGGACCATACAACCTCCATAAAATGTAAATAGACTGTTGGGTTTGGACGATGCAGAAAGACAGCTTAGGTTCGCATCTCACAGAGTTTGCAGAACAAATCGTAATTCTTCAAATTTACTATTCTAATCATCTTCTTCCAAAAAATAATTTTTTTATACTTCTTTGTTCTACATAATTATATCAAATCAAACGCTATATTAGTCAAAAGGAATCGTATAATTATGACAAAGTACATGTTCATTTTATGGAATAAATAAGTTATTAAACAACTTATTAAAATAAAAATATTCGATTTATAAAAAATTGGTCGAACAAGTTAACTTTTCTTTAAAAAGAGTACTATCCACAGTCAAATTTAAAATATTTACACTTTTTGTTTTTTAGTAAGAAGTCATCGAATTTTTTTTAACGGAAACCTCTAAATGTTTTTAACCATTTCGAGAGATGTTTTCATTATCGAAATTGCAATAGGTACAAGAATGTTGAACTTACATAACAATCTTTTCGACTAAAATTCGCTCAGATAAGTAAACAACGTAAGTACTAAATACTAATAAAAAATAAATATACATTTTTTAATAAAAAAGATAGTCAATTCYTCATTTAAACCAAACGTTTGAAATGCCAGTTGACCGTTTTATTGTTAACAATTTGATGTTTTTTTAGCTAGTTAAATAAAATTTACATTATTAATTTTTTTTAATAGTATCTAATTCTACCACACCATTGTATTTACGAAATACGCAATATTTTTGCAATAATGTATTGGAAGTGAAGGACATAAATTTTTGCTAGTTGTATTTTTACAACATTCCATTGAATTTGCATTCTTCCTTTTTTCACATATAACGATAAATAAAAACATAGCTTTTTATGACACAGCTAACTTTATGAAAATTCATTGAATCGCTCGGTAAAATAAGTCCATCAAATATTTCGTTTTTTCTTCATATGATAATATTTGTACAATTAAATTTGCACCACAGTTGGAAACTAGCCATGTACACTATTAACTAAACTGAGTAGTATATTATGTATAAATCTACTACTTTCGACATTAGCGATTATTTATTAACAATTATTATTATTACATAATGTTTTCTAGGAAAGATTGCTGTCGTTTTAAAACTGACAAAAAATTATTGGTCTGACGTTTCGATTACACGTCTAATCTTTATCAAAGACAAAAAACCTCAAAATTCGTCTTTGACAAAGATTACTCGTACATCTGTAATCGTAACGTCGGACCAATATTTTTTTGTCAGTGTTTTAAAACGACAGCGATCTTTCCGATAAAATATTATATTATATTAAGGACGCTGGAAGTATTCACCCTCGTATAATTATTATTATTGTTTAGAAGATACAGCATCTAGAAGTTTCGATGTTATTTTGTTTTGTAGTGCCGTTATAATGGCAACTAAAGAAAAGGGGTAGTGAACCTTTTAGGTAATTAAACAAAGATTCTAAAATTTATAGTTTCCATCCAAATTTTATGGGCAAACCTCGGATTTATTTGCTTTTGATTTGTAACATGATGTCAAATATGAAACTTGGTAACTTCGAAATATTTTTAGTGAATTTCCCTGGTAAGTTTTCAAAAAAAAAAACAAAGCGAAAGTGTGAGGGATTTTTATGATACAGCTGCTCCGTACCGTTACTGAATCACCTTGTTTATACCTGCAAAAAAAACCATTATAATCATTATAATATATCATACAGGTAATAATAACTCGAACTAATTATTAGCTTCTGTACGAAACTAATTATTTTTATAATATTTATTTGAACAATTATAAACAGCAAGGGCCCACACAGCACAAGCTGCTCTAATGGATATCTATAAAACGTAATTTCTGGATATCCACGACATCTATCAGATGTCCAGAGATATCCATGATATGTCTAAAAGTAGTCCAAATGTCCGGGTAAATATCCATATCTTTGTGGATATCAAATATATATCTTATAGATGTGCTTTTTAACATCTAGTGGACAGCTTGAAGTTGGCTAAAACCTGTAGCTGTGGATGCTTGATGGATATGTATTTCATATCTAATGCTCTTCTAATAGTAGCATAAAAAATATAGTGTGTACTTGTAAAAAGTTTATTAGTAAAAACTTTTCTAATACAAAATTTAAAAAAGAACACTGCACTTATATGTATATGTAGGTTATCGAAGCCACTAACTTTGATGATCAGTCCTGCAAAAAATAAATTGATAAGATAAAAATACGGGCATGTTACATGAAATTCTTTGTTAGCTAGTCATTTAATATGGTTTCAACACACAGTACAATAGACAAAATTTTACAATTCTAAATTATTCTTGCAAATTCAGTTGTTACATTCTAAATTTTTAATAATAAATTGCTATCCTCATGGCAAAAGTGTTGTCCTTTACATGTTTAAATGGTTAACAATTGTTATTTAACTTCATAAAGCATGGGATTTTATTTAGTAATTTGATATTCATTAATTACTGGTCTCTCAACTTCTGTTTCATTATCAGCAACGTTCAATGGAAAATTCACACGCAATATACAAAGCACAAGGTTTTGCAAGAAAGTGAGGTTAAGTTTACATTAAATACCGAATATTTAAACCATCTATCAACGGTAAATAATGTTGCTTAAGATAAAACATAAAACGCCAACAAAAGAAGAAATACTTACCGGTAACGTTAAATATATTTTCCATATTAGATCATCGCACAATCACAAACAAGTTATTTTTATGGTTATAGCGATGGCGCACATTATTACTTCACATAAGAGAGACAGACGACAGACGGTCCAAGATGGATGCGTGGAGTAAGACGTTGCCAATGCCTCAATTACTAGTATCTCGGTAGTGAACTTGTATTGCTTTAAGTCTAAATAATAGTAGATAATGTTAAATAAAATGGCATTATAGTTTAAAGATGAAATTTATATACGAATTCATCACTTGTCATACGAAAAAGTAATTGTATAATGATTGCTTTTCTGGCACAGCTTTTGTATATGCTTATCAGCTTTCCCACACTTGGCAACACCGACTAAGTGGATTAGATTTATTATATTATGCCTACACAAACTTAGGGATAAAAAATTTAATGAACTAATTCTCCATATAGTATTAAAGAATAACAATAAATGATTGGGGTACAATAATTTATATAAATAGATTTTGCCAAGATTGTTTACCTTATAGAACGTTTATATATCCATTAGACACCCATTATCAAACCGAGTAGACATCACCATGATTTTATTATWCTTTAAAATACCAATGATTGGTATTGTAAAGTAGTTAGGTATATCATGTTTCGTACAACTTACAAAATAATGACAATTTGGATGATTTGGCATATGTGATTGATGAATATCTATTTCACATCTAATGGATGTATCACATAGATGAGATATGATATGGATCATGTGGTTATCTGATAGATATCCATAGGCTATCATGTGCTGTGTGGGGAAGCATCCGATGCCCGGTGGCAATTAAAAAACAAAATAGTGTTGATGATTTCTCTCAAACAAGACATTCATAATAAGATTTGTGGTCAACTGTCAGTTGAAAGTTGTTGTTACGAGTTTCCGATCCAAAMGGTCCAGCACAGCCGGTATTTGCTATTTAGTGTTTATACAGGTTTGTGAATAGGCTGAAATTTATGACGTTAGCTGTAATAGTTGCATTTTTCATTTTTTTAAATAAAATTTTGCATACTACCTTCCCAATATGTTACCCAGGGGCTCTATTTTTTAAATTTTTAATATTACCACTTTTTTCCTTTTTAATTTGTTAAAACTTTCACAAAAATAAAAAATTGGGCCCCTTCAGAACATTAAAAAAGAATGGGTTAAAAATTCTTGTTACTTTTGAAGATATTCGTTGTCAAGTTTACATTAAGCGAATCCCATAAGCAGAATACGGGCGTAATCTCCTTAAACCCCAGAGAATTAGCGTGGAGCCAGTTAAAATTATAGATCAAATCCGGTAGTGAAATGACTGAATTAGTCAAAAAATGGAAACGAAAATTGGTCAAATTTTATAGACATGTAAAAAAATTGAAAACCTTTACCGCCAGATTTTGTGAATGAACAACGTCACAGTTTACAGGAAGAATCCTCGATAGCTCAAAAAAATCTTTCCAGTTTATCTACAATTCTATCATTTGAAGAAGCGCTCCACAAAAACGCTATCCAGGGATTCCAGAATAAATCCGGAGCGACTGAATAAATTTTATTACACTTCTCGTTGCCCAGCGACGTCGCAGATTAATAGACACCGTACGTGCAGCCGTCTCGGCATACTTCCGAATTTAAAACAGCCCGGCGCCGTCATGAATCCAATCTCTTATCTGAGCCATCCTCATCCAGATACATGACGCCATCAGGATCTCCCATTATTTTGATCACGCCGAAAACAAGTCCTTTTTACCGGGATGGGCCCACATTTCAGGCTCAGTTGCGTTGATATTACAATTGACGTTGAGACAAAGCGGAGGAGACATTTGTCTCGGGTCCCCCACGCCGTGCGTAAGTGATAAAGCCACTCGATTCCCTCTCGTCCCGGCGATGTGCTTCGCTTCCCGTTTTGAGCCTGAGGGTGAAGGCTGTACCGGTTTTAGATTAGGGTTTCAGTTTCGGTGGTGTCAAACGAAGAACTTCGCAAATTGTGGATTAATAAAACTATATAGTAAGATAATATGGCCCAGCGAAGTAAAAAAAAGTCCAGTAATATTAATATGGCAAGTAATGGTGAGATGAACTCAAAAATAACTGATTTATTACAATTTAATGCACAATTCGGAGAAAACAGATTCCTTAGACTGCAATACCTCAACTAAGGTTTATTCCAGAATTTATAACATTCGTACTCAATTTTTATTTATTTATGTTTGCTCAGAAGATAGTGCGCGTAATCCAGTTATCAATTTACATAATAATTTAACCAAAACTTAAAAAATTTGTCCTACTGGCGAGTCAGCCGACAGAAATATATACTACATAAGCATCAAACTTTAATTGACATTATAAAAGGTTTAAACTATTTCAGCAGCTGATATTTTAATTAGTTTTGGCGTTGTTTCTTTATTTATGAGAGTACCAATACTTGAAACGATAAATATTATCAAATCCAAACTTAATAGAGATTCTTTGGGTGACACGATAACCAGATTACCTGAGCACTGTTTAAAATCAACTTATTTCTTATGGAACGGTAATCAGGTTCTGCAATGGCTTCGCCGCTAAACCCTATAGGTGGCCAATTTGTTTGTGGAAAATTTTGAAAAGGTATGGCGATCAACACTTTTTAGTTTGAGCCAAAATGTTGGTATAGGTATGTAGATGATACCCAGGATATAGAAGAGCTAGGTAGGTTTTTAAAGCATTTGAACAGTCAAAATCTTGATATAAAATTTACTATAGAATTAGAAAGCAATGGGAGATTACTTTTTTTGGATATCCAAATTTACTGAGTAAACACTGGACCCAAGGATTGCAGAAAACCAACACACACAGACAGATATTTACATGCCACCCTCTCACTTAAAAGAATAGTCTTATACGGACGTTATTTGTTTTGTTAGAGCACAAAGAATCTCAGACCATGTATCACCCTAAATCAGCACTAGTGAGAAACGGTTATGGCAATAAGAATATTTGGTTTCTCAGTCACGACAAAGTAAATTGCCTTATGCACAAGGCCTTTCGGAAAAATTAAAGAGGATGATAGTTTAGTTCTTGAGAGTATGTATAATAAATTAGATAAAATTTTAAGTTTTACTAAAGATAAAGTTCATTTAGAAAGTGAAGATGTTTACAAACTTACTTGTTCTTGCGACAAGTAGACCGTGGCTCGGTTGCCCCACGGAAAGGATCGCAATCTGGTATAAATTAATAAAATTCTAGTTATTTTTAAATAACTACAGGTTTGGTATTTTGTATGTACTGATCTGCTTGGTAAATAAGGTTTCAAACAAAAACAAAATTTTGTGAAACACTAAAACATAAAAATTATTAATATTATTATTTCAATGCGGCAAATATTGATAATAAATATTTTTGACCAAAAAAATCTGGATATTTTTTTATCATCATATTCAGAGAAAATTTGTTCTAAAGAAACGTTGCAGCTTTTTGGTTTCGTTCCTTAAGGTTTTGAAACCCCTATTAGCACTTTTAATTTTTGTGTATGTATCTATTTGTACATCTAAAAAATTTAAACAAAACTGGTTTAAATTAGGGTGATTTGAATAAAAAATTGAATTAAATTTTGAGTGAAAACTTTCAGAACAGTTTGTTGTTC
Source organism: Rhyzopertha dominica (assembly GCA_025024175.1). NCBI lineage: Eukaryota > Metazoa > Arthropoda > Insecta > Coleoptera > Bostrichidae > Rhyzopertha > Rhyzopertha dominica. The sequence goes on along the minus strand of QCXZ01000003.1, from coordinate 65,261,382 downwards.
TACATAATAAAGCCCACATTTCGGGAGGAAACACAGTCTCTTGAAATGTACACTATTTTTGTCTTTAGAATGAGAAACTAAACCCAACGATTGCATTTTTCTAAACCGACTCTCTGCTAAGTGAAATTTACAACCAATAATCTTTGAGTTGGTCCAAACATTGTTGCAACTGACTGATTTTTCAAAATCTACAAACATTTCTTTAGAACCTAAAACTAAACCATAATAAAGACACTTTTTTATTTGGAAGTAGAGAAAATACTAAAGGCACGTAGCATCCATGTTTATAACCCTGAATGGTAAATATTTGTACAAAGCGTTTCGCCGAATAATTAAATGTTCCATCCATATAGAAGATGTTAGCTGAACACAAAAAACTTAAATTAGTGAAAGTATAAAACAAAATTATTTCTTCAACTTCGACTTCATTTCGACTGTATTTAAATCCATGTGACACTGAAGAAATAGATTCCGACCAATTTTGTTGCAATTGAAGGCAAAAATTTTTGACGCGCCTTGTACAAATTCTTAGAAATTCTTGCCATGTCTTGTGTAGTTAAATCACACCCTGCAGCACTGTTGTCTTTAAGTTCCTGTCTTATGAGCTTGGACGTTTTTCCTCCAAATTGTCTTTTACTTTCCAAATAGATTATTGCTCATTTTAAATCGTGGCGCAATTGAACACCTGCGAAATAATTAAATATGTTCATTCTTATCACTGGGATCTGTCGCGGCATATACCTGAATGGTTAATCTCCTAATCTTCTTATTGGAGCAACTGAGACATTTCGTCGGGAAACTTGTCAAACAGATTATTGCGGATTTTAAACCGTGGGGTGATTGAGCACCTCCGGCCAAGTATTACATAGGTCAAACTAAAAGAAAAGTAGGTACGCGCTTGAAAGAACACATACGTGCTACTAGGCTGCAACAGATAGATAAATCTTCCGCAGCGGAACTAAACACATAACTGACTTTGATAAAACAAAAAAAAATATAGTGACAGCCTTCCTCCCGAAAACATATTATCTAATGAAGATTTATTTCATCCGTTCTTATTTTTCTAGCTGCTCAAAAAACAGGAATGAGTAATATAGACATCCTACAATAGTCTATCGTCCAACTATAATCCACTATACTTATACTCTCTAGCATGAGCAGAGCTTTATTACTTAAGTATATGGTATTTATGTTATTTCTTATGACCATATAAACGTTTCCTCATTATTCACAAGTTTATTAATGCATAATTATTCACTGAGTATTTTTGTATTAATCGTATCTATGATCCCTTGCATAGTTTCGCCCGAGCGGATCAAAACTTCTAACTTATTATATAGAATTGGCCCCAACAGCGAACCGTGTGGTACCCCATTACTCACTACAGCTTCATCACTATACACTATTGACTGAGATACTTTTTAAGTAGATCGTAAGGCAACCACGTATTCCCATTTGATACAGCTTCCCAAGTAGGACGTCCAAATAAGCACTGTCAAAAGTATTTTGCACATCGACAAATACTGGAACCACTACGCTATTTTTTGTAGACGCACACACATAACAGCACAGCGATGCTGTCAGTTCACTATTTTGCTGAAATCCAAACTAATGGGCATCAAAATGAATCAGATTCTCTAATAATTTTACGAATACCTTTAACATCGAAACCGCCCTCTAGTTGTCAGTAACCGTATTTGGTCCATTTTTAAACAGTGGAGTAGCCTCTTTACTTCATTAGAAAAAGTCACACCCGACAATGTCGTGTTGCAGGGATTTACTAACACTTTAGTGTCTGTTGTAGCAAACAAATATTTTTTTATCAAACTGCCATCAATTAAGGCTGAATAGCGGCTGTATTGCGGTAACATTTTTTAAAAGAGGTTTCATTTTAAATATTATGACGTCCGTAATTGTGCCGCTAGGTGGCACATTTAATATGACATACCAAAGGATCGTTTCCTTCTCCAAAAAATAGTAATACAATATTGGTCTAAAATAAACTCATTATAGTCCATGTTTAGTTATTAACAAATTTTGTTTGAACATTTTCTTTGTAGTTGCCATGACAACGACAACAGGGGGGATAGAAGTTTGAATCTCAAAAAAAAATGGCATAACTCAAGTATAGTTTAAGTGAAATCAATGGATGGTGGTTTAACCAATTATTTCATTTTATAGAAATCAGTGGCAAATCGACATAACTAGCTAGCGTTGCTACGGGAGCACAAACAACTGATGAATAAACTATTGTGACGCGGTATTTTGCTAGGTTCACGCGGAAACAATGCACGAAACATAAATCAAAACACCGCGAGTTTAAATCAGCCGAACTTTAATTGCTAGCAGTATGCAGGTATCGAAATTCCGGTCTGTGATACGCAGCGCTCAAAGCCACTGATTAAACGCTGACATAATTTTATCGGTCGTCGAAAGAAAAAAGTCGGCATGTTTGGAAATTAACCCAATCGGTGAGTGCGCTTGAGTGATAATTGTTCAATTTGCCAATCGATTGATTGGGTAATTTATGATTTATACCGGGAATTTGCATCCCGCTTCATTAATTTCGGGGTAATTGTATGAGAAGTTTGTTGTAATTGATTTAACCAAATATATTAGGGGTGACATGGCATTAATTGTTGCAGTGAATGCCGCCATGCAGATCACACCAAACAAATTCAAGAGCGGGTCTATTGTAACGTTTCTTTTTAATTTTTCGATTACGATTCGACGAGCTTTTTGTCCTAGAAAATTTATGATTGCAGGAGAAAAGTTTAATTCACCTGAATTGAACGAATCAGGATTTTTTTATATAATCATTTGCAATTTAAAATTCCTTGTTTTTTTCCAAAATATTTGTAAGCTATTTGATACAGTGTTAGCATGGGCGTACAGAAACGGGGCAAGGGGGGGGCAGCTGCCCCCCCTTCCCTGACATAGGAGCCAGCTCTGGGCCCTTCCTACTTCCCATACATTTAGCTGATTAATTATGGGTATACACCTAAAAATTGTCTTATTTACAAAATTGTAAATACAGTAAAATTTATAGTCAAGTGTAAGTCGCAATTTTCATCCAGAACTCATATTTGACCCTTGCAAATGACCTTCTCTAATAAGTCGTTGTCAAATGGTTTCCAAGCTTAATCGATGCCATGTGCGTTTTGAAGCTGGAACTCCAACATTCTTGCTGTTACCAATCGTTGTCTTAGGGCGGATATAGCTTTAAAAGACTATCTTGGTCAGGATGAGTCATAACACGATTTCTGCTTAGTTCAGCTCTTCTACCTTTTCCTATAAAGATTGTTCAACTAACTACTGTTATATGGAATCACATCAGAATCTGTCATATATTCGGTGATAACTCTAACTTTTGTACCAAATTTCTAAACTCACATTACATTTTAACAATTATTACAAAAAAAAACTAAAAATCCCTCCGAACTCATGTTTATGAAAGTCAATTTATTTAATATAAATTTTAGGAATCCAGTAAAAGCATTATCAGCACGACGTAAAACCCGGTGTGTTGTTAAAAATGCAATTAAATATATTTCAGTTTATTTAAATGAAGCTTAATTTGGTTAAAATATTAAGTAGTCGGTTAATTTTTGAGAGCAATGCACTGGCGATCTAAGAAGGTTGGCTTGACACATGATGCTGAGACATTTGTCATTCTGAGTTTTAATAATGTTAGTTATCCATCGAGTCTCTTTCCCTGAGGAGTAAAAATTACTACAATTGTATATCTTTAGCAGCTATACATATGAACTTCCAGCTTCTGGTGTGAGAAGTTGAAACTGTACTAAAAGCGCATTGGTTAATGCATTAGTCTTTGATATGTGTTAATTCTGAATCAGAAATCGTGCTCCTATTAGTAGAACTTTTAAGGTGAAATTTATGGTCCTTTGGTACTTCGTATGATATCATTATACATTATGTGGATCATGGATCTTTATTCTTCGAAATAAAATGTATCAACTCTTTTTCTGTTAAACGCGAGAGCGATGCAACTGAATGCGCCTCACCTAACTGAGTTGATCAATAACGGAATTAGTAATAAAGGGGCTTTGTATGGTCAGTGTACATAGAAAACATATAAATAATTTAAGTCTTTATTTCACAGAAGATGTTTTAAGTCTCCTTGTAGAAAATCCACGAAGATTATTCATGGAATAAATACTATTTATGTTGAATTATATTCTACAGGACGTTCCTGCTTTGCCCCTCCCTAGAGCAAAAGCTCGGTACGCCCGTGAGTGTTAGAATTCTACAACGGAAGCTTCAAAAATACCAGGCTAACCATCTTCTAATGAAACTTTCAAGACTTGCTAACTGACTTTACTCAACATTACTTTACATATCGCGAGCTGGATTAGAAATCGCACTTTCAAGAAAAGTACGTTGCTTGGTGGAGCTTCTGAACTCAGACCTGGTTGGGCAAAACTACCCCCACCCCATATAACTCGTGGATATCCCTAATCTAAAGTTTATATACGTCGCGATTTGGCAACGACTTTGACTATTATAATATTCTTCATTCCAATACCCAACACGTAAAGAAAACATCACATGGTTGCCAAACCGTACCTAAAACCAACCCATCTCTAAATATACAGCAGTTTTTAAGTGATACATACACATTCGGTAATTAAATAGCTAGGAATTAATGCCACCTGTTCATCCTTTCAAACGCAGGTGCGTTACACGTTAATCCTGCAAACGGTAATCTGGAATCATCCCCTCAAACTTCTGGCGCCTTCTTAGCATATTCGATTCTAAACTTTGGCTTCTCCGAACAAACAATACCGCCGAAGATAGCGCGTCGGTTGCGTTTTATGCGATTCGCATTATCGCTGAAATTAATAGGGAGAAGGGCTGAATGGGGTAAGTCTTTCAGTATCTCGACAGGAGTTACGCTTGTGAATTTGGAGGGGAATTATACTCGAAAAGTGGATTAGGCGTTTACTTCGGATGAATGTCTGCCGGAAAATATAGAAAGGAAGTAGAAGGCGTTGATTATGAGAGGTATTATTGTTTTGATGTGAAAATTGAAGCCTTACTTGCGTAAGTATTAAAAGTCTAAAAGGTAAATGGATGGAGGCATTACTATTAAATTTATGTTTATGTTCGAACTTATAAATAAATGCAATATCAAAAAAATGAAAAAGTTTTGGATATTTTTTGTACATCTCAAGAAATAATTGAAATTTGGTTGTAAATGAACAGTAAAGTAACAAAAATTCAATATAGTGTATACGGAGATTTAATTATAATCATTATATATCATACTAATGAATAACAAGCCATTTGAAAAACATTTTTTTTTTGTTTTTGCACCCATCCCACGTAAAAAATTGTAATACTTGACAAGTTCAAACATAATAAATAGCGTCTCACTGTGTTCAGAAATGGTAAAGCAAGCCTATATTAGTTCAAAAAGAATAAAGTAAAAACGGACAAATATGTAGGGTGGGTTTTTTAAAGTGTTGCAAAACAATACCTTTAAAAGGGTTTCAAATATTTTTTGTAATTTTGGTGAGGTAATAGCTTTATTTTTTTGGTCACAAGATAGTAGCAGGTTTTTGAAGAATGTTATATTTTTTGTCAAAGCCCCTTTCCACGGGATTTGAAGTTGTTCTTCATTATTTTTATTTGTTTACTATTTGATTATTTATCTAAATTGATAGCAACTGCATGACTATTAACATTTCGAAAATCTCAAGTATGGTAAATGTGGTATGTTAATTTTTAATTATAAATAATTTCGTAACCAGGAAAGTAAATGGAAAGTTTTTACTACACATACGCAGTTTTTTAAACAGATTCTAATATTAAAAACAGAGATGCAATATGCCATTTAAAACTCTGAAGTTACTTCTCATTCCTTAAAATGGGGAAGGTTAAAATTTAAAAAATATGATTGGCCTATCACCTCGCCAAATTTTAATAAAAATATTTAAAGGCGTTTTACAGTTATTAATTTGCAACACTTTAAAAACCCACCCTGTATAAAGTTTACATTAGTTCCCTCTAAAACGCAAGGAAAAGTTTAATCAAATCAAGCTGCAACATTAAGGTAAGGAGTAGTAATTTTTTGTTTTCTTTGTAGTTGTAGATAGATAAGTTTTAAACAATATTCGTTTGGTGATCTGAAATTTCGATATTTTGCAATTAAAAACTAACGAGGTTGTTATGTACAAGCACGTATTGGTTGCATGGAGAAGTCAGGGCCAAACTGGTCCTTCTGATGGTCTAGTGGTCTGCAAAAAGGCTGTTGTTAATATGCATGCAGTTACACCTGATAGACTTTAGCGCGACGTGCAAAATATTAAATATTAACTGTTATCCTGATTCGGATATAAAACCTTAAACAGTTCGTCATAAAGGCACTATTTAGATGAAAAGCCTAATGTTTAAATTATGTTTGAATTATTTTTTGAACCATGATTTTTGCTGTCTTTTTAACTCATCAGATCGCGACTTGATAACGAACGCAGACAGTACGATTTGGTACAAATTATGAAAGTAATAATAAATAGCTGCTAGCTTGTGCTTTTATTATTACTTAATTTATACCGTTTCGTACTTGAGTGAACTTGTTATCAAGTAGAAATCTCCGTCTGATGAGCCGAAAAAACAACGAAACTCATGAGTCATGGGGTGTGGCTTAGTAACCTGGAATATATCTGTATTTTGCTATTTATTACGCATCTGGGAAGTTGCTTGTATTGGCTATATAGGACCTTGACTCTTATTTTACAGTAGATCCATTAAATTGCGGTTTTATTATTAGTTTTATATGAAGATTTTTAAAGAGATTCTCTTGGGATAGGAAGTCCTAACGTGCTAGCAACTATATATGAAAAAAGAGTTAGCTGCTTATTTACCGCAACGAAAACATTATTTTTTACTAAATGTCCACTACTTTGGAGAAATAAAACGAATTGCAAAATGAGTATGATCGAATATACTTTTTAAGTAATAGGTGGAAATAATTGTCAACTCTGCGGGAAATTACCAAATCTTCTGTGCACAAAGCCTTCAATGACTTCTTCAATCTTGATGATCACCTTTCATAGCGTAACTGTCTCTGAACTGAATCACAGCAGAAAAGTGATACGAGGAAATAAACAACAGTTTAACATAATAATGCAAGTTTTGACTTAGTACTTCTACTGTTTTTGAAAAACACCAACTCTTTAAATACAAAGAAGATCTTATAGAAGATTAGGATAGAGAACGCATGTCTGCTGGTTTCAGCGTCATTTTTGTGGTAAATATAAAAATAAGATTAAGCTTTTTTAAGAACGTAAGCTTTCGCGGTCAGAGATAGATTGAAATCTTAGCCCTTTTAGGTTAGATCGCGTCTGATTTTATAATAAGGTTCGTCCGCACTTCATCAGGACAGGCATAAGGAGTACAAACCTAACGCGAGCATTGAATCAAATTCCAAGGAGGAAAGCGACTGAAACGATGGTAATGTTGTACCTGGTGAGGGAGGGTGATGCTTGGGCGGCAGAGGTGCGAGATTGTGAGACTGGGGATAGCCGTCGAGTGATTGGATACCAAATCGTGGAGAGATGATAACCATCTTCGTGGTTTAAGTTGAGGGGATGTTTGAAAATTTTTATGGCTTCTCGAAATTTTCTGGTTGTGACAAAGGGAATTTCGCTAGAACTGACACATTGTCGAACAAAATATTGTGACCGGTTTCGTCATTGTTTTAATTTTCTTTCCTCCTTGGGACTTGGTCAATTCGGACGTGTCTCTCGCGTTAGGTTTTTACTACATTGCATACTCCTTATACCTGTCCTGATGAAGCCGCTTACAAGTGCGGGCGAAACGTCCAAAATTAACCCAAAAAGACTAAGATTTCAAAGCTTTTTTATGTAGCAGAAGCTTATTATAGGTGTCGAACATGCAAACATAGTTCATTTCATCAAATATTCATCCTGGACGAAAGGCTATTTCAGGAAACCGTCACGGTATGCTCCCTTCTTTATGAGCCTCTTAGGGGCTGAATAGATCGCCTATGTTCGTTGGGGTTTATCTGTCAGTGAAAAATTAAGGAAAGGCATGCTCGCCGGGACCCGATTGCATTAGGGCACGAACGCAGCCGAGTTTATCAGATTGTGTCTGGAAACACTGCGGGGTTACGTCTGTCACATTCCCTTTATCTATCACGTAAAGCGCCCGGCCGGCAAACAATTACCGCCCTCATACTCGTTTAGTGAACTGTGAACGTGACCCGCCCGCCCACTGGAAACAGATCAATCATTCGTCGGATAGGTTTTAAAATCCGCGGTGTTTTCGTATTCCGTGCGAATATCGACGGCTCCGGCTATGCTCCCTAATTTGGAGCGTCTATTTGCACATGCAACCTTCGCGCCATCTGGTGCCGGAGCGTTAAGCCCCGGCTCTTTTACATGCGGAATACACTTAAACAGTGGCGGTGCCGAGAAGATAGCTGGGGAGATACCCTCCAATTTTGTTCATTTTGGATCGTAAGTCGAAGTTTCGCCGATGCTGGCATCTTCAGGAGGTACTTGGTTAGCATGCCATTTTCCTTCTTTGCTATAGAAAATTGCATTCGAATTTGGAAATAAGTAAGGAAGAAAAATTCAGTGGAAAAATAGGGTGAGTATATTCATTTGAAGTCATCAGTAAAGATTAGATAATATGTTCTTGAAAAAAAAATATTAATCTCACGTTTCGCAATTATTAGATGAAGAAACACATCAAAAATTATCCTAGATCCTACCTCAAAAATGATCTTATCAAAATGAATGAGGAGAAGTCTTTTTTTAACTGTTTCTCATTGCAAGACACCTGTAGTCAATACAATTGTCAGTCTTTGTTACAGATTGGCAAAATTTTGTGCTAACTATTTAAAACCTTATCTAGGAAAAACCAGTAGTTTGATGAAGAATTCTTCAGACTTTATTTAGAATTAGAATATTGAGATTATTGAAATCCCCTAGTTGACACGATAGCCTGGTTATCAGAGCACTGTTTAAAAATAATAATGGTCCTAAGTTGGAACCTTGCAGGACTCCCGATGATGGGATACATAATTTATCGTTTCTGACATTCTGTTGTCTCTCGACAAGATAAGATTTATATAACACCATATATGAATCAGGTAAAACGTATTGAGTTAGTTTATTAATGCTATGGTTGATCGACTTTTTCAAAGTCTGTATAGATCGCTTCAGCTTGACTGAAATAAGAGAATTTAGGTTAGGCTTTTAAAAATATTAAGAGACCTAAGTACATTTACAGTTCTGTCATCGTTAAAAATCACCAAACATGTTGACAATATGTTGAATATACTTAAACTCCTAGTCAATATACCATTCAGTCTGAAATTCTAGATTTACCTTTTTTGTTTTTACATAGAGCTAAAAGTGTTTTATACTTGAATACAGAGGGTTTTCAGTACTATATATTCTTCGTAATATCTTTTAATTAGTAATTTAGTTCTTACCCTATAGTGTTTAAATAATTGGTAAAAGTGGTCAAGTTTCTATCTCTTTTTTAATTTTTCATGGTTAATGGATATCAAGAGTATACGGCCAATAATTTCAGTGTATGTAACTTGGTCATAAAAAGAGCAAGTGTCATCAACGTATTAAAAATTACTCTATTTCTAAACAAGAAATCACCCTCTTCCTTGTTCACTATTCCCTTGCCCCCTGGGCAGAATCTCGGGACCGCCACTGACCTAGCACATCGCGAATTCATCAATTCATCAATCATGGATACGTACCAAATAAAACATTCGAATGTCATAAATCATGGATGGCTGGATGCGGCATAATAAATTCGGGCCATCCGCGGTAATAATACGTGAGGGGTTGTTTTCGCTGGAATGTTCGCGGGCAGATCCGGGACGTTTACCCCACCGGCGCCTCCAAATAGACCGATGGTTAATTAAATGCAGATGGACGCGACGGAATCTGAACGAGAGGTCCCTTGGGGGCCATTATTTGATCGCCGGGATGAATGGTTTACTCAAGGGCCGATCGTGCATTGTGACGTAGACGTTTACCGATATACACCAAGTCAAATGAGTACAATGCTGTTAGTCTTTTGGGTACTTTATGTTGTTTCACTGTGTTATATCAATTAGTTTTAATCACTTTGCCTTTAATCCAAAAGCTTATTTCTCCATCTCATTTTCCTTATCGGGACTACCAGAGGACCTACTCTTCCCGTGAAGAGAACCTATATCACAATTTGTTTTTTTTTATCAGGGACTTTCACTTGCAACTTTTATACCAAAGCAAAACAAAGAATCCACCGACCGCATCCTAAAAATTCGCTGACCTCCGAGTTAAGCCCAGGCAATGACACAGATGTATCCCGGATTTGAGCGCTTAGGCCAGCGTATCGCGTGTCTACCCTCTGGCCATAACAGTAATGGAAGCGTTATCGCTCCGGCCCTCCTGCTTTGGAGATATAACGTCTCACACGCATAAAAGCGAAATATTAAAATGGAACCCATGATTCTGATTCAGGGATGTTTGTTTCGGGTTTAAAGGTCAAAGGCTTTTATATTTGAACGCTACACTATTATTTTATCACAGTTTAACCTAAAATATTACTCATTTTGTTCATAATGCCCAGTATCTGGGTAAGAAAATTCAGTCGTTTGGCTGTTCACATGTGAATCAATCAACATAGAAGTCGTTCGATTGTCCACATGTAAATCATTCGTCGAATTGTCGACATGTAGACATACCAGGGCTGGATCTCCTTCTGTTGAGCCTCACTAGCAGGCAGCGATATTTTGACATATATTTTGTGTGTGACATTTTAACCTTGTGGGTCATAAGCTCAGTGCCAGTAATAATTCAAAAATATCTTCCATCGTTTTAATAATACTATCGTCCAACAATTTTTTACAATTTTAAGAGTGCATTAAGCCGCCAAGGAAGTTTTAACGAAATGAGCACCTGCTAGGCATAAAGTCGTGTTCGTTAGCTACAATAAAACGTTGGCACAACGAATTTCACCCAGGTCAGCTTCATCTTAAAGGCGAATTTCGAACCCCTAAGCCAAAAACTGATGTTACTGAAGAAAACGTCGCCCTGGTTGAAGAAGATCGGCATGTTACGGTGCGAACAATTCAGGCAGCTCTTGGGATTGGTGTGAAAGCAATCAACACAATTCTGCAAGAGCATTGTTTAAAAGTAAGGAAACCTTGTGCTCGTTGGACACCACACAATGGGGTTGTAGACCATATTTTTTTTATTGCAGAATATGAATCTACATAAAAAATAATAGACCCATGTGTATTCATTTATTTTCCAAAGCGCTTAGATAAACCTAAAAAAATGGTAAAGTTTAAATATTTGAATGTGTGACGTAGGTTGACCCTGCCGCGTGTGATTGGCAGCAGCTGTGTGTTGTTGCCAGAGCACAATAATTTTCAGCGTTCCAGTTGCCTATGCGTGTTTTTCGCTGTCAACTGCCAACGAACGGACGACGAGCGTCATTCATAACCTCTMAGTAATGCTCGTGTTGTTTGCTTTTGTTTATCGATCACGATTATATCGTTCAAAATACGGACGAAATGGCTGCTGAAAGGAAATGTTTTGTGCCAACATGCACAAATACTAGTATTGTTGCKCTAGAGAAGAAATTTTTGATTGTACMCGAAGAAAAATCAAGACGAAAATTGTGGTGTGATGCACTAACAGCTACCAGTTGTGTTAAAGAAACTAGAAGCAAAAATATAAATCCTCCTCGAAAAACCAAGCCAATCGCAAATGTAAACAAACAGATCACCTGTCTATCTGTACAGTGTTACCACTGGGGCTGATAGAAATTCCGCTAATTCCGGTAATCTGTTGATATACAAGGGGATTTATTATTTATTTTACATAAATAATTATTATTTTTCCACATATTATGCTATAACGTTGTCGAGCTCATCGTGTTCCTTCCAGAAATATGTTTCGTTGCCTTTTACTTGGTTTAAGATAATAATATATGCGTAATTTGACAATCTGAACTGCAACGTGAAACACACAAGCACTAGTGAGACGTTGGTAAAATTTTGGATTGGTAGGTAAAAAAAGCAGGAAATATAATATTTGCCAGGCAAGGAATACAGTAATCATCGAGTCACCTAGCATAAATAAATCGATTATAGATACTTCATATCTAACTTTCCCATATTTATACGCTAAAGTGAAACAATTATTAAAGACTATATTCGCTTACTGCCAAAACGTATGTTTTTCCCTTGGGCGAGAATTTTATCCGCCAAGTTGGCAACACTGACCAGATGTCTCTTCTATGAGTCAAACGCGAATCACGGTAGGTTTACCGTGGCGAAATGCGATCCCACCACACTCCCCCACTCTAGCCGGGTCAAGTGACGTTGCTAGCAATATTTGAATTTGGCGGAAAACTTTAGAGGGCGAAAATAAGACAATATAACATTAGAGATATTTTTTTGTTGCTGGTATCTCACTTCATTGGGTCTAGGAAAACCTACAAATGTGTTGCAATAACGATTTGTGATCGAGGGCTACAACCCCATTTGACTGCAGCTCAAAAAGCGGCCCGTGTAAATTGGTGCATATCTAAATCGGATCGCTTCAACAATAGTGCATCACATTTAGTGTACAACATAATTACAGGTGGCGAAAGCTGGATCTACTGCTATGATCCCGAAAAGATGGTTGCTACATCTTTTGGAATTACTGGGCATGTTTGTGTCAACTGTAGCTTTACAGTTTGCTTGCCACAAGTATTTCAGGCTGTTGAGAAAAGCGATTAAAAGGAAGGATCATGTTAAATAATAATAATAATAATAATAGAACCGTATTTAACCATACTATTGGCAGAAGACCAGCGTAGCTATTTCACTCAACCCAAAAAATATATAAACTTAGTTCACATACCTTAGACAACACAGGCAAGATGCTGATTGGTCTCAAATCGGATACAGATTTAATTAATAACTTTAAGGCAAAGGTGGTATTAAAGCGAGCTTCCACTCATCAGTATAATAACTGTGCTCGAAACAACAATTAATAATGTGAGCAACGTAGTTGCACATAACAGGGCAACAGAATTTCAATATCTTAGAAGAAACGTCGTTGTGTCCAACTGCATTTGACTTCAAAGCAAAAATAACATTAGCAACATCCTCAGGGGAAATTAATTTAATATAAAATTTAGTATTTTCATTAAAAAGTTTTCTATCAAATTGTCTTACTTCATTGGAACAGTTATTGGGTGGGGAAAATACCGACATAAAGTAGTCATTTATTTCATTAGCAGAGTATGATGACATGTCACAGGACTTCCCACCTCGCTTGATGTGTAAGTAATTTAGAGCTTTCCACAGATGCTGACTTGGTTTAAGTACGCACTTTCATCATGACAATTGTCGAGCACATTTGGCGGCTAGAACAAACGAATGTTTAACTGCCAAAAATATTAAATTATTGGGCCACTAGCCGTATAGTCCTGATCTAGCTCCTAATGATTCTTTTCTGTCTCCTAAGGTGAAGGATAAATTGCGTGGTTTCCGTTTTACAACAGCAGAAGAAGCTGTCGACGAGTTTAAAGCTGAGATAAATAACCCAACTGCAGAAGACTGGAAAAATGTTTTGATGAATGGTTCAAACGCATGCAGAGGATAGTATATAGGCTCAATTAAAAATTAGTTTTCTTTGCTACAGAAAGAGACCAGCCCTCGTATAAAGCTAAAATCGTTCGATTGTCTACATATTTATATATTTCAAGTATTCTAATTGTTTGCCAAGTAGCTAAGTTAGGAGACTTGTCTCTCCCACCTGTCTATACACTCGAAACTCAAACACGTAGGAGGCACAGCTTGCTCGCTCTAAACTCCGTTCAATCCATTACAAATAGCATTAATAATGCGGAAGCAGACTGAGTTGTTCAAATCCCAGATGCTGTCACAATTTACGTATCTTAACTGGAAGTTTGCTTCGACTGGGGCGAATTGTGATAGGACAACCGATCACAAATCCAGCGGACTGTGCAGACCGTATTCTATGAATTGTTATGCGCAATATTGATTCTGTCCACGCTTGAACCGTACCATTGAGCAAACACACTTAGGGCACCTACCTTGTTGTCCTTTTGCCAGGAGCACGTTCCCCGTTTGTCGAATACTTTGCACACGAGCAAGGCGTCCTGTCCCGGATTGACTTCCGTGTAGACCGGCTGCTGTTCGAAGCGTTGCACGCCAAGGCATCCTGAAAAAGAGGCAGCTTGAGAGGTTCCGAAAGGAAAAACAAACACTGGGGGGAATTACATGAGATGCTGGAAAGGAACGAATTCCGTTGTGTGTATTTGTGTGTTGTTATCGTAAAAATAGAAATCTTCTAAGAGAGTTAAGCGATTAATTCTTTAAGAAAAGATCTGTCGAAGATGTTTCAAAGTTGTAGTAGTTAAAGTATCAAGCAACGATCTATGAGACCGACTTATGCTTGATGGTCGGCCGCTGTAAACTATTGTATTGTAAATGAAGGTTTTTACAACTTATCGTCGGCCGTCCTAAACTATTGGGATTAGTTCTTAAATGGGCCGCATTCAAAAAAATCTTGTTGGCAGAAATGTTAAATTTTCCACTATAAATTTTTGAAATTTGTTAGTTGTGATAATTTAGCAATCAATAAAACGTAAAAGCTTTTATAACAAATTTTATTTAATGCAGGCCTGATGCAAACTGGCGCGACCCGCGAACTATTTTTATGTGATACTTTATTGGGTTTAAATTTTCCGATGTATAAAATAAAAGCCTTTGCATGTTATAACGAATTTATCCAAACTTAATACAAAAACATACAAATTGGTAAATAAAAAATTATTTACATTTGTTAGAAAAAATTTACAATAGTGCACAATAAAATATATACACGGTATCGACTATATTCATTATAGCTTGTTAATAAGTACATTACAAGAGTCACAAACTAAATAAAAATTAACCACTATCACTTTCACTGCTACAATCACGATTAACTTCTATTATTAATTCTTGTACATCATTCGCTCTGTACCGATTTTCAATGTCCAGTACATGCCGCACTGAATTTCTCCATGCATCGACACTTGTTATTTCAGCTTCGTGTCTAATTTTTAGCAGCATTTCATTGTTGAATTTTCCACCGGTGTTCCCTCGTCGAATTCTTTGTTTCAACTACCCCCATATCATTTTAATGGGGTTGAAAATGCAATGACATGGGGGGGGGGAATCGTATAATGGTGTGTCCACATTCAGAAGCGAGAATTTTATGCCAAGTACATCCAACAATTGTTTTTTTCTTGTGTAGTCCTCTTCAAAATATAAATCTTCTTTTCTTAAAAACTCTTGAATGGTTGTCTTATTAGTTGTTGTATTTGGAATTTTATCCAGTTGCTCCGAATGGTAACTAGCGTTTTTCATTACTATGACGCTGTTTGGTGGCAATTTGGGCAATAAAATGTTTTTGAACCAATTTTCAAACACTTCCGCAATCATATCAGAATGATAATCGGCGCTTGCTTCTTTTAAGTTTTTACATCCAAGATACAGGGCTTCAGGAACGAAACCATCCTTTTTTTATTCTATTATGGGTATCGTACCATGTTTCGTCGAGGAAAAATATCGGACGATTTTCCTGCCTATACATTTTTATAGATTTTAAATAATCGTATCTCCACTTTCTTATTACCTGGCTTTCCATCAAGCATTGCTTCTTCTCCACCTTTTTCATTGAAAAGCCAATGGTTTTATTAACATACTTTTGCAGAGTATGCTCGGAGCAGTCGATTAAGCACTCAAGTATATGCCGCGACAGATCCTGGTGAAAAGAATGAACATATTCAATTGTTTCGGAGGTTGCCCCACGATTTAAAATCAGTAATAATCTGTTTGACCAGTTGCCTTACGAAATGTATTTGTCACAAACGCTTCTTAATAAGTGGCTAAATGTAAGCATATATGTAGGTATGACTGAATAAGTAGAAAATATTGCACTTGGTCCGCTTATATGCTGTAAAAATTTAAAATATAAGTAAACACATATGTTTTCAATACCGGTTATATAGGAGTATAATAGTTCCTATTTCTTCTTATTTCCAAAAATATAAAGGTAGAAACTAGGTTTATGATCCTCCAGATTAAAAGAAAATTTTAACCTGTGAAGAAACAAGGCTGAGGACGATTGCACACCGCGATCAAAAATAAGAAAGTATGGGCTGCCGCATTGAAATTGGAATGTTTGCCATTCATGGTTATAAAAATAGATACTACTCATTAAATTAGGAAAGAATACGATTTAGTCTTATGTGTACGTAAAAAAGCAACAACAATTACAAACGAGATTTCATTTTCCAACAAGATAATGCGAGGATTCATGTCAGTAGAGAGTCGATGGCTTCTTTGCCAACCAAGATGTCGAATTATTAGTAGACGAACACACCCAGGGCTACAGAGAACTACAACATCTGCGGATCGTATTCCCAAATTATTGAACTCTACACCACCAATGAAAATCAGCCAAGTACTATGCAGCCACAAAGAAGATCCCCTTTGAAAACCTCAGGTGTTTATAGGATTATATGTGGAGATTGCTCTAAGGTCTACATGGGTATGACCAAGCATTCGATCAACACAGGAAAAACAGAGAACAATAGATGTCTGCGTCTAAAACAAACTGAGAGGTTGGCATTATCAGATCACGCCCTAACGGAAGGGCACACGTTAGTTTTTATGATACCACCGTTCGGGCAAAAGTTAAATAGACCATTATGTCTATGGTCTACGACATGGAGTTGTTGCCCATCAAACAGAATGGGGAATGATCTAACGAATAAATAAAGGGCTTATACTCGATTTGTAAACAATGCCTTCACATAATTGACCCTGTGTCCTCAAATAATCAAGCTTCCCATATTTCTTTGATCGCCGATGTATTTTAAGCATCTAATTCATTCATTCATCGTTCTTCCCAACAAGTGAGGAAACAAAAAAAAAACGCACGCTGCGGTTATGTCACAGCTACGTAAATTATTCAGATGTACGACCTGAAATATGGCTCAGCATATTTTCCAATTATTCTCATGATATATACACCGTCAGCAAACATACGCCGTGGCGTGCTCCGCGGTCATTAGCGTGTAGAATCCATAATTTATTTGCATTATGTATAAATTCGAAAATTTGAAGAACATTCGCGTGTGGACGGTACGGCCGCAGCTGAAATTCACTAATTACAGAAAATTGCCGTCTAAATTCAATAAGCCGTGGGCCCGTTTACTATGCCGAGAACACCAGACGCTGTAATTGGATTGCCGGGCGCTGAAAACACGTTTAAATTTGGAGGGTGGGGGGTAAAATGCAGCTAAGTGCAGTGTAATACAAACAACGGGAATTGAAATTAGGAGAACTTGCACGTATAGGAATAAATAATTGGGATTTGTCTAAAACAAAACAAATTAATTTTCGATTAAGTTATTTTTAATTCAATTTCGGGTGATTTTTAATTCTTTAAATCTCAAATCAAATTGTTCGTACGCCTTTGGTATATGAAGTATATATTCTTAGGAAAATCATTAACACATTCCACAGTACTGTTAATTTCATGCAACCACGGTCGACTTTTATAAAAACGTTGAAAGAAAAAAAATATTTTCATTCAACGATAAGAGATCTCGCATTTGCGCTTTATCCATAATAGATACATACATGTATGTATTTATTCTGGATAGAGTATTGAAGAAAACCGCAGAAAACTCCAATCAGATATCTATTGTTTTAAGCCAATCCTCAACACCTTCATCAACACGATGGATAGACGCAAAACCACCAGGCCATGCTGTATGGGGGCATCTGTTAACCATATGTCCAATTGTTTGGAGGGGATCTCCACATTCACAAGAAGGGTTGATAGATGAATCCCATTTATTCAGAAAAAACTTGCATTTCCCATGACCAGTGCGAAGGCGATTCAGAGTGACCCAAGACCGTCTGGGGAGGTTAGTTCCTGCTACCTCTTCCGTAGGATCGTCTGTAAGCTGCTGATTGAATATATCATGTTTCTTAAGGTGCCAAACAGAACACCATCCATCTTCAATGGTATAAGAAGCACGAAGGAAATCTTCTGTCCACACAGGTTTTCTAGAAGTTAGCCAAGTTGTAGGTAGCTCATGCAGATCTCGGGAAATCAGAAACTCATTAGGAGCTATTGATATTTTTGCCAAGCTTTATATGTAGCAAACTGTCTGCGCATCTCCGGAGGAGCAATGTTTGAAAGAATCGGAAGCCAAGGTTGACTTAATTGTTCCAGTGATTAGTCGCATTGCAGTATTTAACTGAGTGTCAATTTTTCCTGTGTGATGACTGTTTTTCCAAACAGGACAGCAGTACTCAGCAGCGCTATAAAGCAAGGCAGTTGCAGAAGTACGGAGTACATTTGCATTTGCACCCCAACTTGTACCAGCAAGCTTATGCAGAATGCTATTTCGAGTCTGTAATTTTTTACTGACGTTTTCTAGATGTTTCTTGTACGTTAGAGACGTATCTAGGGTAACTCCAAGGTATTTTGGCGAGAAGTTATGTTTAAGAATTATGTTATTTGACATAACTTGAAGTTGTTTCCTCTTTTGGTGATTGTTGAGATCAAAGCAAGTTACTTCTGTCTTTAATGAATTAGGGCACAAGCGCCAGGTTTTAAAATAGCAATTCATAATCTCGATGTCACTTGAAAGGTTTTGTTCAAGTACAAAAAAGTCTTTACCTTGCAAAGCCAATGCCATGTCGTCTGCATGCACAAATTTTCGCGATTGAGTCACTGGAAGGTCACTTATGTAAAGGTTGAAAAGAATAGGCGACAGAACCGATCCTTGTGAAAGACTATTATTCAAAATCCTGAATTTGCTACTTTTCTCTCCCAAAAACACTCTGAATTGACGTTGGGATAGCATTCGTTCGATGAGCTTCACAGTCTTTCCACATTTCAGAGTATTAAATAGTTTGAGGATCAATCCATCTTTCCACACAGTATCGTAGGCCGCCGATAAGTCTATGAACACTACTCGAGTTTTCAAACGTTTCTGGAAACCAACTTCAGTTCCTGCTTGTTCCTTCGGGAGTGAATCTTCAATAATAGGTCCTATTCTCTGGTAAAGTAGTTTCTCTAGTAACTTATAGCAGACACTTAGGAGGGCAATGGGTCGGTAACTTCCTGCTTCATTTGGAGGTTTCCCAGGTTTTAAGACAGCAATCACCTGTGTTTTCCGATACAACTGCAATTAGTACCTATCGATTTTTAGCATTTTGTTGTGGATTGCCCCTGTTATGTCTTTTTCAATTCCCTTACATTCTCACATGATGAATTCAGCTTTTCTTGTTTTCTTTAATGTTGTTTCTAATTCTTCGATGGTGCTTCATATGCATTAACCGTTCTTCACTGTTATACAGATTTTTTCCTTTCAGATCCTGAAATTATAGTCTCCTTTTTTTTAAAAGGCCTACAGATTTATGATATATTGCGGTATGCAACATATTTGCTACGCCTTAGGTATTCACTTTAATGATGAATTATCAATACACAAGTATTGTAGTATGGTATGTATGTTGAATAGACAAAACTTCAATGTATGGAGTTGCATTTTTCGACTAGAAATAACCGTCACTGCAAGGGGTTTCCCGCAATGAATAAGTGGTTCTTCGTGCGCTTTCCCCCGCCAGGAGTGATGTCCACGAGTAAATATTTATAGTGTAGCCGACAGAGCGCCAGTTTGCCTTACTCTCATTTCATTATTGGTTAATTGTGATGAATTTAAAACGCCCCGCTGTTTGCAGAGTGCCTTTGTAAACACGACAGATTACAAGTGTAGGCGGCTGCTAAATAATAATTGGTGTTTGTTCTTGAGATACTGTTTAACAAGCGAGTTTATTTTAGAGGCACGTTCTTAAGATACTCTTTATCTAGTTGTGGATGTATTTGTGTTTATAAAGCGTGATTCGCGTAAATGGTTAACTGTAAAGTTTTAATAAATCATCCTACGTTGTAGACGAGCATGCGTAAATAATTAATTATGAGTTATTTACGAGAGCAATATGTAATATTTTGCAGCGAATGGATATATTTTGTTAATTCTGTTTTGTTTCATTCTTGCGTAAAATAATTTTATTGTGCTCAGGTGTAAGTTTGGTAGTAGCGTCCAAATAAAAGGAAGTCACACACTTCTATCAAGTTTTGATACAGTTCAGTTAAATTGAATTAGACTCCGCGCAATTACTAGAATCCGGGAATTCGTTTAATTTGTAAGCATCCCCCGTAAGTATCGGCCAACTATAGTGATATGCGACAGGAATCATAGTGATGATATGTAGGGCTTGCGGTGTTAAATTGATAGATCCGCTTGCTAATAATAATTGTTACCAGTGAACAAGCATGATAAAACGGCCACATTAGTGAACAATTGGCAAGTAATGTAAATTTTTTTATTGAAATGAGGGTATTTATTTTTTTATCAGCTATTACCTCTGGTTAAGGTAACCTCATCTATCAGCTTTTACATTTTTGCCAATTACCCCAACATGCCGTTATCAAATGTTATGAAAAATAGATGAAAAGATTAAGGAATTTTGATCTAGTACAGAAAACGAAGCAAGAGGTGATTATGCAAATACAAATTTAATCTAGTTTGGGCCGAATGTCGATTTATATGTAAAAAAATTAAGCTGATTACGATTGTTATGTTCTGTAGGCATTTTGAAAAATAAGAGACCATAGTTTCAGAATCTGAAAGGAAAAAAAGCTGTATAACAGTGAAGAACGGTTAATGCATATTAAGCAGATCGAGGAATTAGAAACAACAGCAAATAAAGTATCAAGCAACGATCTATGAGACTCATTATACAAAAAGCCGATTACCGCTCACAATGGTTTACAAGTATTGCCTGAAGCAATCTTCCACTGTTTTGCAGCGGAGTGGACCGTATCCAAAAATATAGTGTCATATACGGCCCACCCCTAGCAGCATAGGTCCTTTGTAGCACCTCTTTGACCCGTTTTCTCTATTTCAGTTTTGAGAACTATACTTGACTCATGATTGGCGCAACACTCAACAATTATCACTAATTTCGACCAGCATCTCCAAGACCGCGACATTACGATCCGCCGCGGTCCTTTTCAGCATGCCGCGCGTGCCTCCAGGAAGCGCGGTGTGTACCAATTTTCAGACGGAAACCGAAACTGCGTGCTCGCGCGCTACGCCTTGAATTATTAAATGTATTCATGAACACCCATTCCAACAACCGAACAGATATCATTTTCATGGGAGGCGGTGTGTTCCATTACGACCAATTAAACGGGATGAAGTAATAAGAACAAAAATAACACAACAGCAACGGCGGCGACGCCGGCAATTATGGAAATCCACGGTGCCCGGCATATTCCGATTCGGGGCACGTCTTTTTTGTTTCTCCTCGCGCCCGTTGCCAGATTATAACGGATCCGCGCGCCCCCGGATCGGCGAGGGATGATGATGCCCACCGGTGTTTATGGCCGCGGTGCAGGCGAATGAAATACGGCGGGACGGTGGCGGGACGAACGGGCTCAAATTTACGGTGCATGCTCCGACTTCAGGGGTACATTTGTGGACAAAATTTTTAGGATATCGCGGTTTTTGAAAAAAAAAAGAATAATAATGGTCTATTTGTTTTTAGAAGACTGATTATTATAAGTTTTGAATAGACCAATATAAAATATTTACAAGGTGGGTAAAGCAACGATCTGCACACCTAAGTATCTGATATCTGTCTGTCAAATACTGCTCCCTGACCTGACCTGACCTGACCTGACCTAACCATCTGATATCTGTCTATCAAATACTGCTCAAAAAGTTCCACAGCGCTCAGGCCCAATCCAATATATTTTAAAATTAATAATAGTAAATCGTGTGATATAGAATCGAATGCCCTAGAAAAAAGCAATACTAAAGCCACATATATATCTCGGTCCATATCTCTTATAGTATCATCCAAAATGTGAAGCAGCACCGTAACAGGTAATATGTCGTATTTGTCTAAGTTTATGCAAAGTTGTATAGCAATAATTTTCTCCGATACTTTGAGAACTAATGATGATCCAAGTTAAAATAAAAATCCTCACTGTGAATGATAGAACAGCATAGACAGTATCCGCATAAACCAAATGTGTACGGTGATATTACTGGACAACACATTCAAAAATGGCAATATAATAATTGTAATAATAATAGGGCTTTATTGAATAGTCATATACACAGGCGAAATCTAGCATAATTATTCTACTTAACCTGTGTACAGAATTGTGTGAACTTAAAGGTAAGATAACAAAAAAAGACCCTATCAATCATAAACGTATAAACTGTTGCAGCTCAACAAGTGTATTCTTGATAGCTTTACGAAAGCTGCTGATATTGAAAAGCAGTAAATCCTTACAGAAGCAGTTATGTAATATTACAGCATTATACGTAAAGGACCTGAAAGATAGTGACGTACAATATTTAGGTATATCGAGTGACGAGGAAGCGCAACCCAAGCTGGTGAGCACTACTTCTAAATTTCAATTTTTCTCTTAGATACGACAGAGAATCCGTAAGCAGTACACTATGTACCAGGGAAAGCAACTGTAAGCGGTAGATATTAGACATTTTCAGCCACTTAAGTTCATTGATCTTGGCACAAACATGATCAATTTTTTTACACCGTATATAAAGCGACAACAACTGTTCTGAGTTTAAACATGGAAAGAAAACCACTAGACCATAGTTAAGCAATGACAGGACTAAGATTTCTGCAAGCTTTTTGCGAGTTTTGAAGTTAATTATATCCATGCTACTGTATAGCAGTTTGAGAATGAAATAAAATTTCTAATTAGTAAAGAGACGTGAGTGTCAAAGCGGAGGTCTTCGTCAAAGATTAAACCAAGGTTCTTAACTTCAGAACATATATTGATGGATACACCTTCAATAGCTATACTCATTTGTGATTTAACCAACGGAGATATTACAGTAGGCGCAAAGCATATGACCTTAATTTATCAGTATTTAGTTTAAGATTGTGGTCTATGCTGTATTTAGAGCTAGAGTGAGATCGCAATTAAGCTGCTCGCATGCGGTAGTTGTGTCGCACATC
This sequence comes from Rhyzopertha dominica, assembly GCA_025024175.1. Lineage (NCBI taxonomy): Eukaryota > Metazoa > Arthropoda > Insecta > Coleoptera > Bostrichidae > Rhyzopertha > Rhyzopertha dominica. The sequence goes on along the minus strand of QCXZ01000003.1, from coordinate 65,238,218 downwards.
TTAAAGGATAGGTGCAGTGGGTCATCAGCATATCCTAGAATATTTGAAAATTTAACACGGCAAAATATATCGGAAGTATACATTAAATATAGAAGAAGTCCCAGTACTGACCCTTGGGGAACACCGCTAGTAACAGGCACTTTATCAGAAAGAAAGCCATCAACTCGAACTATTTGGAAGCGGTCTTTGAAGTAAGACACGAAAAATCTACATGCGATTGCATTAAGTCCAAAGTAAGACAATTTGGCACACATTAGCTCATGATCGATTGTCAAAGGCTTTAGAAAAATCTAGTAAGACGAGAGCCGTGCAGTTGCCCTTATCACGCTTTCTTATTATATCGTCCAGGACTTTCAACAATACCGTGGTAGTACTTTGTTTTTGCTGAAAACCTGATTGAAACGGTGAAACTATATTGTTCTCTAACGCGTAATTGTCAAGTTGCACATGTACAACTTTCTCGATAATTTTTACAAATGTAGGTACTAAACTTACTAAACTTATGGGACGAAGGTCACTAAAGTTAACCGGATTGTTTATTTTTGGAATGGGAATAATAACGGAGGTTTTCCATGATACTGGGAAGTAACCGCTTTCGAGCCAACAATTAACTATAAATGTGATATGAGGAGCAAGCTTTGGCAAGCGAAAATTGATCATCTTTGAAGAAATGTCATCCCACCCAGGACTAGAAAGCTTAAGTCTAGATATTATATTTTTAATATCGTCTATGCGAGGAAGTACAAAAAAGAATACCGAGTCGTCTTTGTATTTAGTTGAAGAATAATGAGTAGTGGTTGAACGTCGATTATTAAGGCTTGAGAATACAGAACTACAGTAATGATTAAAGTCGTTAGGATTACGAAGGTGCAAAGGAATATCCGTACAGCGATTATTTTTAATTCCTAAGTGCTTTACAGTCTTCCAAAGCAGCGACATCGCTCGGCCACAAAGATGTTTAAAAGTGGAGTAAATTAGGCCGTCCGATGTCCTAGCTCATTTCTAATCAAATTTTTGGAATCTGCGGATCAAAATACATCTGTGTGTCGATTTTGAACTAAAAATAGTTTCTACCGAAAAATCACATAACATAGGCTTTGTTCTTTTTGGACCTTAAAACTTTTGCACCTCCGWTTTGTATAATTTCAAGCATATTTACTAATCTGGACCTCCTGAATTTCGGAATGGTATCAGTTGGTCGCTAGCTATAACGGTTCGATCTAAAAGTGGAGTAAATTAGGCCGCCCGACGTCCTAGCTCATTTGTAATCAAATGTTTGGAATCTCAGCTCCAAATACATCTGTGTGTCGATTTTGAGCTAAAAATAGTTTCTCCGATTTGTATAATTTCAAGCATATTTACTAATCTGGACCTCCTGAATTTCGGAATGGTATCAATTGGTCGCTAGCTAAAACTGTCTCACTCCTAATTGCTGCAACCGTCACGTTCGCATGATACGATAGTAATTCCAGTCTAGTGGGTCCCTTGTTCTTTTAAACTTTGACTGCTCCCGATTCCGTTCAGACATCATTAGTCTGATATTATAAGTTAGCCATGGAGCTTATGGCTTAGTGACACGAGGAGAAATGTAGGGCGCATGCCGATCAAAAAGCTTTTTAATGTTACTAGTCAAAAAATATCAGCAAATATCTACCTGAGCCTTACTTTGTTTATTTATTTTCCGATGACGATCGAGTAAGAATGCCAAACCGCAATCTTTGGTTCAACAAGACGAAATTTGGAACACCTGGAACCCAAAATCAGGTAAGCAATTCAAGAAATGGCTGCAAAATTCGTTACTCTATTTTCTGTGATAGATTACTGCCAAGCTGCAGAGTGTTCTCAGTTCGGATATTTAATTGGATTTAAAGAGTAAGTGATTAAAGTACAGCTTTTACTGTTCACAAATTTAATGTTGTTTTAGAGAACTAGTTCATTACGCGAGATTTATTAATTGAACGCCCCATCCATAACAATTTACCAATACACCCTCGCTATTTCAATGTTTCAATAAAACTAACGTCCCGGAACAAAATCCGCATGCCCGTTCCAATTGAAACAAAACAAACGAGGATGGTTCATTGGAAGGACTGCGCCAATGCAGCTTCCGCAAGCTTCGATTCTGCTGAACGACAATGTGTCCTGAAAGCCTTTCAGTCCCGGACCCGTAAAGAGATTACGGAGGAGCACTTACGTGGGACGAACAAAACACTGTATCGATGGAGCGCACAGCGCGCTATAACTCTGCAAAATTTTTCCCGACAGTTAACAATGGGCCACCTWATKAGGCATCGATCAAAACATCTGTCCCGGAGGCAACGGGCGAAAACAGCGATATCTCCATCAGCGGCGATAAATGCGAACAATCGGCGGACGAGGAACGAACATGAATCCTTTTGATGCGTGCATTAGCCACGGTCCATGGGGATTCTGTACGCCAACGGCCTGCATTCGATGCTGTGTTGCCCAATTTATTGTTGGAAGGTGCCTCACGACAAGTTTTCAGTATGGCTTGTCGTTTTTCAGGACACTTTTCATGTTGGGATTGGGACTATAGCTGTGCTAAGGAGGCTTTATAAGCCCAAACAACTATCCACAGATTGTTGTGACGCGTAATTTTGTTATTATTGTGCTTGAGAACTGCACTCTGCAGAAATCGTCGTTGGGAACGTCTGCCGGTTTTCAACGACCACAGTGGTAGTGGGCTACTGTTCAGATTAGTTCCCACAGAGAGGAGTGGATGATACCGTATTGCCACTAGATGGCATGGTGTCATCCAGTTTATAATTCTCGCACACACATCGCCTACCTTGCGTATATAAGGGAAGCCAGATCTAGAAAGTGTTGTATGGGTTGGGACTATAGCTGTACTGAGGAGGCTTTATAAGCCGAAACAGCTGTCCACAAACTGTTTTGACGCAGGCGACATGACATAGGCGTAATTTTGTTATTAGTATTAACTTTCATGCCATCGATGTCTTCTTCAGGAGATGGTGCTTCACAGCCACTACTGATTGGTAATTTGGTAGGTATTTGGTAAAATAGTGGAAAAATAATAATCGCATATTACCCATTGTTAAGAGCATAGCTTTTTTCCTGATCGTTCATGAGTAGCAAACCTATTATACTTTTCTGACTGACACTAGATTACAGGTTGACGCTTTTGACACTGACTGGCAAGGCCTTTGACAAAATTAACCATTAATCGGTGTTTGACAGACTTGGTTAGGTGATGGTGGGCAGTGTGATTTCGACATGATCAAAGTAACATACAACTATATCAGACAGAGAAAATGTACAGTCTGCACTTGGCCATAAACCAGATCCATTCAGGGTAACATCAAGTGTACCTCAGGGTAGTCACTTGGGACCTTTATATATCGAGAGGTGAAAACATTATGAGTATAAATACAGCAGCATTTAAACCTTTTAAATGTTTCAGTGTCCCCCTTTTAGGGTTTCGTTTGACCATTGTTGCTTCGGTATCCTGTAAATCCTGCACTCTTTGAATGCACTAGTGAGTGTTCAAGAAATAAATAGCAGCTTTCATTACTATTGTACTAGGATCGTTTTCAAAAGGATTTAAGGCATTTTTCAAATTAAAGTTTGTCTGACCACACAGTCTTCTTAGTATAACACTACTTATGTGCATGCGCCCCTTGGTTCTAATACTTTCTTAAAAATATGTGCAAAAATTATTAAACCCTTAGAATGAAGAGTACAAAAATTTAATACTTCAGGCATGCGTCCATCAAATGCTGAATTCTTCAATCTATTGTTCGTCTTTTAATAGTTTTACTCCATACTAATCATATTTAAAATTAGCTATATTAGAATGGCTGCCCTGTTACTTTCGTTAAATTTGCTCCCTAATGTTCTCACATTTATTTCTCTTCATATATGTACGTGATCAGAATCGTCAAAATTGAGAATTTTTTGTAACTTACATTGTCCTTATTGCCAACCTGTTGCCAGAACTCTAGTATATTCTGAATTAAAATATGGACTGTATGTTAAAAAGATCACGTGTTCAAGCCATGGTCTTTATGAGAAGAAAACATAACAAACATGGTCCACTTAGGTAGACAGAAATCCAGTATGGCTGGGTTTCTTTGAAAAGCCTGAGCTAAAAACTGAAAAGACATCGACGCCTGAAAAAAGGAACAATAATACCGAGAAAGAGGATGGTAAAATGTGAATGATACCTTCAATTCATACCCCAATACAATCGAGTCGAGTGAATCTTGTGTTTATTAATTCCTGACTAAAGTTTCTTGGAGGAAGGAAGCAGCACATGACCTTTTAATCAATAAAAGCAGTTTCATTTCTTTTTTCAAAAACACAGCAAAGATTACCAAAACTTAGTGTCAAAAAGGGGTGTTATTTGATCCTTAACATTGGCATAGTCCCTTACAGTACAATACATGCAACTAATGCACGCTCAACTCGCAATTCATGAATTTAACCAACAACTGTTACATCCGACAACGTCGCCAACATCGACGCCGGTCGAGCTTTTAGCGTCGACCTCTATTTGCCGTTCGTGTTTTTATTCAATTCCGGGGAATACCCTGAACACATACAGAGATCGAGTCCGCTCAAATGTTGGCCGGCGGTACTCTAATTTATTCGGCTCCCTGCGTATAGCGATAGATTTATGCCGTTCGGATTTTAACATGTAAGAAATATACGCGGATGTTGACAATGGCGCCCCCGCAGAAATCGCGAAAAAATCTGCCACGCCCTCTATGCTGAATTTATTGTTCGAAAGGGGGTTTTAGACGCGGTGGATCGGGTAAACAGGATGTAACTTGGATAAGTTATGTATAAGTGAAGTAGGTGTCAGTATTAGTGTTCCGTATTCCAGTCTTCATCTGATGGGTAACACTGATCTGCAGTGTATCATAAAAAATCGTTTATTGCTATTCTAAGTCGTATTATACAATTTCTTCTAGTTTTAAATGGTGGCTGGAAATGACACAGTTAAAGAGTAGCAGATGTCTCTGAATGCCTGGTTGATTATCAGCAAGCATCAGATGATTAAGTTTTCCGAAAAAAAAAACACTGACAAAAATTACTAATATGACATCATAGAAAAAGCGTGCCAACGTATTAAAATCTAAATTACGTATAACTCTGCTAAGGTAACGTTTTGCTAACCTAACCTTTGCTATCCCTCGCACTACAAAAATGATATTTTTTAAAAAGATGATTGATAGAGTCAAATGTCACATCAATGAAAAGGATATTTTTCCTGATTTCAAAAATGTATCACACTTGTACAATTTATTGCTTCTTAATTGAAAAAAGTGTAAATGCAATAATTAAGCCTGACAAAGAACGAAAAGAATGAAAACAATATTCTCTGTCGCTAAAATGGACAAAAAAGCCAGTTATTACCATTTTTTCTTCACTGGTGATAATTTTCATCTGGTTTGATCAATTTCTTTGTAGCATATTTGGAGGTAAGTTTTGAATTTCGGCCGTGCCTTGTCCTTTTAAATCTTCTGCATTATGTGGCCGATCAGCATAAATACGATTTTTCAGATACCCCTACAGGAAAAAATCCAGCGGCGTCAGATCAGGGGAACGTGCTGACCATTCTATCGCTCCGCGCCTACCAACCCATCTGTCTGGAAATATCGCATTCAAATACCCACGAACGTKGACTGCAAAATGAGGCAGCGGACCATCCTGCAGAAGAACGCGCAGAATTTTCGCGATTAGGGAACAGGCGAATAAGTTCTGGTATGTGTKCGCGSGAGAGCKGTAAATACTTGACAGCATTCAAATTTCCATCGATGAAAAAAGGCCCAATAATGTGCTCACCGATAATACCACACCAGTTKTGTGTGGACTTGTTCCATCCAATGTGGATTTGTGTCCGACCAATATCTGCAATTATGTCTATTCACATTACCATTGAGGCAAAAAGTCGCTTCATCAGAAACCATAATCCAATTTAAAATGTTTCTATCTTCAACTATCATGTTCATATCAGTTTCGCAAAATTCTATCCTACGATCGAAATCATCTTCGCTCAGTAATAAGTGAATTTTGTATGGATGAAACTTCTCTTTTTTTAAGTTTTCTGAACATATCTTCTGCTAATATGGTGATTGAGAGCACGTTGTTGTACGGAGCACATGGAATTTTGCGTTTCTTAAACGTGAATTACATAATAAACCAAAAACGAGTCAGTACGTTTGGACAGAGCCCCATAAACTTTCAATAACACGAAGCTGAAAATTAAATGGCTACAGGCCCATAAAAGAAGTTACTTTCTATCCCGCTTTACTGTCGCTGAAACACAGTTAATAAGTCCGCTTCGTGCTTTGACGACAACCTCATAAAATGCTCGATACTCTTTGTCTTCTTTGCTTAAACTGAGCAACTTTGTAACTCGCCGGGGTCCATGCTGCTTAATCCGCACACGTACATGCAAATGTAAGATAAGAACGACGCGCTATTACCTACATGAATGCTGAAAGATGACCAGACGCGATAAAACAGAGTGGAGCTGCGCTAAAAGAAAAAACGCTGCCTTTGAATGCATCATAAGGCAAGAAATTCGTAGCCCGCTTCAGGTTTTTCAGCGGCACAAGCATTCCCTAATTGAAATCTGCATTTCACATGCCCTAATTCAATATTTCTATCCTCCTGGGCAATTTACGATGCACTTTTCCATAGGGCGGTGTTCACTTCCGAGCATAAAAATTTCTGTTTGATAGAACAGCGGCAGCACGAACCGGTTGTAAAGTGTGGAATGCATCTCGACGTAATAAAATGCTTGATTGCACGCGGTCTCTGCCAGGCAACTGCAGAATAATACATAATTGAAAGCGACTTACCGCGGTGCTGCATCTATCTGCGAAGTGCAATATCAATTTTGTTGCACTGCGCGGCGAGCGCTGTACCTGCATTCTCTAGAAACGAGAATGTTCCGGAAGAACGTAACAACTGATGCTATTGGTAAAACTGGCATCTTCCTCCTTTTCGTGTGGGGTAGAATTTAATTTTAGAGTCACCAGAATTAAGAAAAAACCAGTAATATTCAATGCAAAGCCTTTATTTTTTAAATATCGGTGTGGATGCCTCTATTAGGTATTGGAATTTTTCTAATGTACATGTAACTTCTAGCTCATTTTAGGTTTTGGAGGTTTGATCAAACATGTTAAAGACACATTTCACTTCATAGCTTGTAAATACATAAAATACCACATTTCCGTAGAAGATCTGGTTAATCAATCCAGTCATTTCATCAAGTCATTCCTTCTACTGAAGATGGCGGTTTAGCTGCCGAAATACGAACACCTAAAAAACTATCGACACTATGATCAGACTCGGGGTAGGTACTAAGATTATTAGTGGAACCAACATTATTTTTATGTGTTTCATCAAAAATCTCAAAACACAAAAACACACAAAACCCGTTTCCTCTTAATACCTCGCAAATGTTATCATATAATCCCTACAAGAGCTATACAGCCTTTTTTTCTAGCTACGCGCTACAATCGTCAGCACACCCAGTTTTGTTACAGATACATGAATCCCGTCTGTTTTTTCAAAGATGCAAACAGTAATATGTTATATCCCAAGGCAGATTTACTGGCACGGCAGTGGAAATTAAGTAATAACACAAAATGTAGGTAATAACAATTTTATGCCGCGTAGTAAAACAGTCAACGTTTTTTACGATAAAAGCAACAGACGGACATTACGGTGGAATATAACGACAGAAAGTTTCTTCTTACAATAGCGGCCCTAACTTTTCCTATAAACAAGTGAGCTCCCTCAAGGCAATCCAACTAAATCAAAATCGATGGGAACGATGTATTGTACCCGATGCTTTCTCATACCATCTTTAACAAAAGTTTTATGAAGCTTTATCAGTAAGTAAGCGAGAGGAAAAATTCTTGATAATGATTGATAAATAATTAATGTAACAATATAGAAGAAAAAGAGAAATCCAACAAAACAATAAACAACAAACCCCAAGACTTCCGCTCTTTTTATGATAAACGCAAACGAAAAAACCAATATGGGTATGTACAGGGTATCCTATTTTCGTTGTAATTGTAGGGTATTGTAGAGTATGCGAGAGCGTTGCGGTTTCGACATTACTGTATTATTTTTTTGCGAGTTGAGCTGTACCATCGCCATTTTTGTATCGTCTTTTGTTTTAAAACCATAGCCAATTTTGAAAAATATAACATTTTTTCAGTTCTCAGTATCTCGATTGGCTATGTAGGCACAAAAAATGTAGACATTTTTATAGATATTTTTATTTTAAATCCAGTGGCGTACTCAGAATTTTTATGGGGTAACATTTTAGAGATATACATAACACAAACTTGCATTTTTTAAATGTAAACCATAGTTAGTTTTACTGTGGTTGAAAGGAACTATTTTTTTCTGATTAAAAAATGTATACGTTGTTACGTTTATCTTTACTAATCTTGGTATTATTTCATTTTTTGCAATAATCTAATGAGATTTTACGTTTTTCGTCAAAATGGATGTAACTACTTGATGATAAACAATGCATAGGTACTTATCTCCAAATAAACAATCATTTTGATTAGTTACATGGCCTCCTGGATTATCGATAAAAATAGTAATTGGGGGTGAAGTTCAGCCAACAGCCCTCATATAAAAAGCTGCGGTTGTTCTCCCATTTAACCCCCAGCTGAAAAAAAAATAGATTCATACTACACTGCTCTAATCGGGACACCCAAATGCACGCCAGCACCCAGTTAAACATTGTAATTTTAAATTTATTTTGTTCAAGATTGACCGACTAGTCCCCCAAGCAAATATTTATGCAAATGTTTTCCAAAACATAAAAGAGTACACTGCTTAATGCTCTGAGGCAAAGAGTTATAAAACGAAACACATTCATAAAGAAAACGTCGTTTACCCATCTCAGTGTAACATAACTGCATATCTATCAACCCCCTATGCCTCAGGTTCAGATGATGGACGTCGGTGCGAAAACGAATTTTATTACACAGATATGATGGTCTTCTGCCAAGTAAAATCCTATGCAATAGGCAAGAAGCATGCGACAATCTCCGGTTTGACATGTTCAACCAACTAAGCTCGGCTATCTTGTGAGATACGTGATTATATTTTCTTATACCATAGATGAGCCGAACGCAAGCATTCTGCAACCTTTGAATCCTAATTTTGTCAATAGCTCTTAGGCCCGGACCATGCACCGAGTCACAGTAGTCGGATTGTGAAACAACTAGACTATTCGTTAAGATTTTGTTTCCTTGCAAAAGTGAACGGTTTTGATAAATACGCTTTAAGGTGTAATAAACCTTTCTGTAAAGTCTTAGAAACGTGAGTGCCAAAACGAAGCTCAATCAATATACACACCCAAATTTTTTGCAACATCAGTGATTCCATTAATTTGTATATCAATTGTGTCTTTTGACGCAAGTCTGTCACACTTACGGCCAAAAATTATAACATTTGACTTCAACGGGTTCAAAAGTAAGCCATGAGCACATGATATATCATACATATCTTTGTTGATATCACGACATGCAGACTCTATATTTTTCAAGTCAAAAGATGTATAAATTTGAGTATCATCTGCGTAGCAATGCAAGTTACATGACTTTATAACAGACTCAAAATAAGAAGTATATATTATAAATAATTATACACAGTGAAAGTTATTTACTGCCTGAATTGACTTTTAATGGACATGTATGATATTTTTAATGGGTTTTACAGGCATGAGAAGAAATGAAAAAGTATTGCCGCCTTGACCGAGATTTGAACTCGGGCCTTTTGAACACTAGTCAAACGCTCTACCCACTGAGCTACCAAGGCCCTATTCAGAATCGAGGTCAAAGCGGCATATATTCGTCAATGTTATGTAATGCTGCTGAACGCCATCCAGCGCATTTACAGTTGAATCGCTCGTCGCTCGTTATTTGCGAGCTTCGGAGCGCAATTCACTGCGGTGGCCAGATTGTGGCGACCAGCAGCTAATTACAACCCAATTATATATTATTATACACAGTGAAAGTTATTTACTGCCTGAATTGACTTTTAATGGACATGTATGATATTTTTAATGGGTTTTACAGGCATGAGAAGAAATGAAAAAGTATTGTCAAGGCGGCAATACTTTTTCATTTCTTCTCATGCCTGTAAAACCCATTAAAAATATCATACATGTCCATTAAAAGTCCATTCAGGCAGTAAATAACTTTCACTGTGTATAATAATATATAATTGGGTTGTAATTAGCTGCTGGTCGCCACAATCTGGCCACCGCAGTGAATTGCGCTCCGAAGCTCGCAAATAACGAGCGACGAGCGATTCAACTGTAAATGCGCTGGATGGCGTTCAGCAGCATTACATAACATTGACGAATATATGCCGCTTTGACCTCGATTCTGAATAGGGCCTTGGTGGCTCAGTGGGTAGAGCGTTTGACTAGTGTTCAAAAGGCCCGAGTTCAAATCTCGGTCAAGGCGGCAATACTTTTTCATTTCTTCTCATGCCTGTAAAACCCATTAAAAATATCATACATGTCCATTAAAAGTCAATTCAGGCAGTAAATAACTTTCACTGTGTATAATAATATATAATTGGGTTGTAATTAGCTGCTGGTCGCCACAATCTGGCCACCGCAGTGAATTGCGCTCCGAAGCTCGCAAATAACGAGCGACGAGCGATTCAACTGTAAATGCGCTGGATGGCGTTCAGCAGCATTACATAACATTGACGAATATATGCCGCTTTGACCTCGATTCTGAATAGGGCCTTGGTAGCTCAGTGGGTAGAGCGTTTGACTAGTGTTCAAAAGGCCCGAGTTCAAATCTCGGTCAAGGCGGCAATACTTTTTCATTTCTTCTCATGCCTGTAAAACCCATTAAAAATATCATACATGTCTATTATAAATAATATAGGACCTAAAATAGAACCTTGCGGTACATCTCTACTAACGTATATCACGTCGGACACATTTCCATTCAGTGTCACTACTTGAGAACGATTGCTTAAATAACTTGTCAACAATTGAATTGCTATTTTACTGAGACCAATGTAATGCAGAATACATAACAGAGTTTTGTGCGAAATCATATCAAAGGCCTTTGAGTAATAGAGAAATATTAAAACAGAAAGTTTTCCTTTATCAGTTTCAGTCACTATGTCATCTATAATTTTAATAAGAGCAGTTTTACAGCCATACCCCGCTCTAAAACCTGACTGATTATTCGGAAGAATATTTTGTTTAATCATATGAGCCTGCAGTTGCATAGCTATAACACGCTCCAAAAACTTTGATAAAGTTAGTAACAAGCTAATGGGCCTTAAATCAGTAACAGTGGTTTCTTTATTTTTGGCAACGGTACTACCAACGCCCGTTTCCAGCAGTCTGGAAACACAGAGTGATTTATACAAAAATTGATAATATGCACCACAATAGGCAACAGGTATGGAACACACAGTTTAATCATACTTATATTGATTTGGTCAGTGTCCAGAGCTTTAGTTTTAATTGAAGGTATGATGCGCAGTATGTCAATCCCATCCACAGCCTTGAAATTCAGAATTTCAGAAACAGAGCTCATTATTGAAATTGAATACAAGTGTGTATAAGAAGTACCTCGTAATGATATATTAGGAACACTAATCAATGAAATAGTTGTTGACTTCATGAACATTTGTCAAATTACTAGGTATGGAAAAACATTGTTTAGATTTAATTTGTAAATCTGTTACCTGTTTCCAAAAATCATTAAGGCTTTGCCTCTGAAAAGAATGCTTCAAACAGGCGTTTTTTTCTCTCACTACTGCAGCATTTACAGAATTCCTAATGTGCTTATAGCTATTCCAATTTGTGACATTGCTTTTAAGGTTGTCAGTAAGCCAGGGTGCTGGGAGCCTAGTAAATCTGGAACACATAACTGGAGCATGAATGTCGAAAACCGCTAACAGGCTGGCATTAAAATACTCTAACTTGGCATTAATACCAGGAAGTTGAAAAATATTGTTCCACGGGATAGACCTCAGATCAGATTGAAATTGCATATAATTAAAATGTTTGTAACTTCTGTAACGACGTAGCACAGGTTCTGGCTTTACTACATTACAATTTAGGTTGAAATGAACATAATCATGATCCGAAAGTGCATGAGCACCTACAGCGGATACATCCTCAACGATGTCGGTATTTGTGGTAATAACTAAGTCTATAAGAGACAAGTAGGTAGTGCCACTACTTGATAGAGACCAACCCCTTCCATAAAATCAACTAAAGTTCAACTAATATTCAAATCATCGACACACACAATTTCAGTGTATCTCGGTAGCATTATATTACTTTTAAAGGATTAAAATTTTTACTTAATAGTATAAATTATATCGTGTGTTTTTTTTATTCTATAGCCTCCTGGATGTAAACGTAAAATATGATTACGTCATTTAAAAAAAAATGATTAATTCCAAAATTGGTAAAAATAAACATAACACTATATACATTTTTAATCAGAAAAAATAGGCCTTTTCAAATATAGCAAAGCCAACTATGTTATATCTCTAAAATGTGACCGCCTAAAAAATTACGGAGTAAGCCACTGGATTTGAAATAAGAATATCTATAAAAAATGTCTTCACAGTTTTTCTATATCTACATACCCATGCGAGAAATTGAGAGCTGAAGAAATTTTACATTTTCCAAAAGTTGACTATGGCTTTAAAACAAAAGACGATACAAAAATTGCGACGGTACAGCTGAACTCAAAACAAAAAAGTAATGCAGTAATGTCAAWACCGCAAACTCTATASCATTAATAGTTAACGATATACCCTACAATTACAACGAAAATGGGACACCCTGTACATATCAGAAAGCTTTCGTAGATGGTACAGTTTAACCGCTTACACTAATATAAGCCTATGAAAAAGAATTGAAAAGTATATAACTCAAAATGGTCATGTGTTCGAACATTTAATTTAGTCTTTGGTTTTCTTTCTGTGTTTTGCAGCACAGAATGTCTCCGTTGTCACCATAAAAAACAGCTTAATTTTTTGCAAAGTGTTTTAACCCACAATAATAATATAAAATCGTAAATATTTCCTAAATTTACGTTAGAAAGCCAACAACTTAAACCGAACAATAATGCGGTTGACTAAAAGAATGCAGATATTTTACTTGAATTGGCCCGGTACCTCACCGCGAAGTTCCCCACAGAATAACGGCATATTAGCGTGGTGTAATATACGATCCGTCGGGAAATAATTTCCCGTCCTTATCGGCCTGGTAATATTATTGCAGCAAATTTGAAAACTCCTTAAACAGCGCAGTCAGATTATACGGTATCGCGCTCGAATCCCATTTATTCATCCACGCCGTCCTAGATGTATTTTCAGCATTAGCATAGCATTTTATACAAAGTGCTTCGTGGCTTGAATATTAATATATATTCGCTGTATACTCACTGTATAAATCATCTCGAGATCTACGCGAGCCCCCTCCAAATTCGCTAATGTCTAATGTTTACATTCCCGGGAATCTATTTAGCGCGTCGACAACCACCGGCGGGTTTTTTTGCAATTTTCGCGCTATAATTTCGCCAACACCGAGATTAATAGTCGCGTCGGAGTCTGTGCCCTTCGGAAATGGGGAGTAATTAAGTAGAATGTGTTATTAGGCACGATTTCCTAGAGGTATAATGGTCACACAATATTTCTGGTGCTTTATTGCGCTCGCATGCCATTTCCGGCCTTTGATTTTACCGATTAAATAGAGGTAAGCGAAACGCCCAATCGCTGCGTTTTCGGTACGTGCGTTGTACAAAGTGCTCAAGCAGTCGTATCTCCATATTACTTTGTTTTGGAACTCGGGGGAAAAAATATTAAGGAAATGGGGTACACTAAAATCTCTAAAAACATTTTCAAACTTCCAACACTGCCGCCAGAGGGCGTTTTTGGCATTGCCAATAAGCTATATAATTCAATTTTTGACAGAAAATCTCAAATAAAAGCATGTTCAAATTACTTCTACGGCATTCTTCAGATCAAAATATATCTAAAATGTCAAAAATTCTTTAATCAAAAGCAACTGGAGAAGAGTGGGGGAAGCATAACATAGACTGCTATTCCAGTTTCGATAATCGCATTTTAGTTGGGTTTGTTTCATTGTGTAGAGTCGACTTAAAACAATTTATTGCAAAAATATTTATTTTACCTCATAACTTATCCGTTAGAGGGCGCAATTCTCAGATGACGAAAGAGGATTTAAAAAACAAAACTTATAAATTGCACTGTATTCGGTCCTTCTGTTGCTATAAACTATCCATACCATATGCAGTTTTAAAAATCCCCCATCCCCCAGATAACATTCAAACGGGTTCAATTAGAAGGTTCCGATAAAACGGACGTAAAGACCGACCAGAAATATTTTGCGAATATGGTTTTGATTGTTTAAGCATTTTATTATGGCCCGAACATAATAAACATAATAACCCCCATAAAAGTAATGACGCCCAGGTGTTTAGAATAGATATGAGCAATATATGTAAGTATGGACAATACAAATTAATGCAAATTATCTATTTGAACAGCCTACCAACCAACCTACTTTAATTTTTGTTCTAAGAATATATGTAAAAACCCACTGCAAACAGAACTAACTTGTTTTCATTTCAACAATCATCAAAAGAAAAGAACTTTAAGTTAGGTCAAATAACATAATTCTCAAACATAACTTCTCGCCAAAATACCTTGGAGTAACCTCAGTAAAAATTACAGATTAGAAATGACATCCTGCATAAACTTGCTGGTACAAGTTGGGGTGCAAATACAAGTGTACTCCGTACTCCGTAAATACTGCAATACGACTAATCACTTGAACAATTAAATCAACTCCGTTACCTTGGCTTCCGATTCTTTCAAACACTGCTCCTTCGGAGATTCATACACAGTTTGCTACATATAAAGCTTGGCAAAAATATCAATCAGCTGCTAATGAGGTTCTGATTTCCCGAGATCTGCAAGAGCTACCTACAACTCGGTTAACTTCCAGAAAACTGAACAGAAGATTTCCATCGTGCTCCTTACACCGTTTAAGATGGATGGTGTTCTATTTGGCAACTTAAGAAACATAATATATAGTAAAGACACTTTCGTTGTCACCTAATATAATTTTATGGCAGATCACAGTCAAAAACTTTTATTGTGGCGTGACCCACAATAAATCTTCCAGTGTAGCAAACCTTGTGACGTAAAATTACTGTAACACACGCTAACGGCAGCCTTTTCGTTGGTAGAGCGGGATCCGTGGGTCCAAAATATCTATGGGTCAAGTAAGGGCGCCACCAATTTTTTCACAACGATACTTAAAATTGGAAATCTAGATCGTGGACTATATAAATAAATACAGCGATCGGTCTTTTTATGTCCTGTCGGCATATATTGAAGTGAAATGGGTTTAACATTCAGATAGATATTGCAATTACGTATTAATAAAAATATATGTGGAAACAMCCATGAATCCCCCARGCAAAGCTTTGTGTTAGTTTACAGTATACTCACAAAACGAATGGTTAGTAAAAGAAATATTAACTGGTAAGTATGAACTGCTCCGTGCCACGATTTATAACTTATCTGATTTCCGTAGATTTACGCTATGATGGAATGGCCACGCTCTTCAGGAACCTGGTGGATGGCTCTTCCTGAATGATTAGATGTGATACCTTCGTGTTTCCCTCGATTGCAATGTAAGTGACCAGATCGTGAGATGGATGGGTTCTACAGGGGCCTGGTGGATTAGATGGCCCAGATTCGTTTTACGGATTGCAACTGAATGTGAACAGAGCTCCAACGACATGGCCCGTACGTAGGACCCTATTTAATTTGTTAAGTAAGTATAATATTGAAACACTGACAAAATAATTACCTCGATTGTCGAAGGTTACCCTCAGATAAACGGATGGTTCAAATCTTATATATAAGTACCGAAGAATGATGCAACTTTCTAATAGTTGTAGCAGGTAAGATATTATTATTCTTTAGCAGAATGTTAACGATTTCTAAAGGTTAACAGTCCCCGTGCTCTGCTTTCTGATGCCAGCCAAAGAATGAGCGTTTTTTTACGAAGGACCGGAGGCCACGAAGATATTGTGAATAGTTGTAGAACAATCTGCATCTACTAGTGATCGAAGTGGTGGTGACGGTGTAGTTTGTGTCAGTTTGCATTTAAATGAAGGACTAGAACAATTAACGCCTACTCGTGCTTTCAGTAATCACGTAATTGATGTAAGCTCCGAATCAGAGTGTGATGAATATACAGCGCCCAATAAGCGAGGAAAAGTTTTAAAAATTGAAGTGAAGGTGTGCCTATTAAACTGTTATGATACTCTTGTGTCCGAGAAATATAACACTCCAATTCGAAGGACTGCAGAATTATTAAAAATAAAGTACTCCATTGTATGAAAGTCGTCGTTAAAAGGCATTACAAAGAAAGGAATTTAGCACATGAAAATTTAAAAAGATTATCCAATGAAAGAGGCTATAAAAAATATATGAAGCATACCCCAGAAATATGGTTCCAACTGCAAAGTCAGTATTGGAAGAGTTATTGGATGTCGGAGTCGAAATCCCCTACAAACTGACCCATTTTCGGTAACTAATAAGTTTAAATATGAATTGTTAAGTTTCCTTAATTTTAATTTTATTACTTTTAGCAACCTCTTCGAACCATGGGATTTTCATTTCAAAAATTAAATCGAAGACGTTACATAATGGAATCGGCCAGAATTCTTCAAGCCCGAATTCGATATTTAGAAGCCATCGAAAAATTTCGAAGTATAGACCGAAACACAGTTTATTTGGGTGAGACTTGGTTTGATACCCATGACGTTAAACAAAAAGGACTCGCAGATAGATCGCATAAATGTATGTTAAGAACAGCACCTTCTCGTGGTAAACGAGTAATCGTTTTGCATGCTGGTGGGATTAAAGAGTGGGTACCAAATGGTTCCCTAATATCCGCCAAAAATATTTAAAAAATGCAATACTGATTATCACGAAGATATGTCATCATCATTGTTTGAGTAGTGGTTCCAAAAATAACTACTTCCTAATGTTCCTACCGGAACTGTTATTGTTATGGACAATGCGCCATCTCATTCAAGACAAAGCGTGAAAATTCCAAATGCGTCGACAACAAAGTCCGAAATTATTAATTTTCTAAATTCAAAAAATGTAACCATTCCAGTTACAGCGAAAACAAAAAAACGCCTTTTACCTTTAGTTGCCAGTATAAATTGTTCAAAAACTTACACTGTAGACGAAATAGCAAAGATGTACATTTGCGAAGTTTTGAGGTTACCCCCATATTTTTGTATTTTTAATCCAATTGAGCTTATATGGGGGAACCTTAAGGCTAGGTTAAAGGAATTTCTCTTATGGGCTTTCCAATGTAAAGTATTGCATAAATAACTAAGTTATTTGAAGAGATATTAATTTTATTCAAAAACCAGTGTAATCTGACAATTATTATCTACAAAATGGCCGAATCAAAAATTTTAAAAACTTACGGCAAAAATAATTACGATTTGTTTAAGAACGCGAAATGCTCAAAAACGTAAAAATGACTTATTTGAAAATTTTTTTCGGCCAAATGATAGATTTTTGTCTTCTGAGTATGATGTTGTTTTTAGTTTTTTGATGGCGTTAACAATAATGAAAATATCTGTTCAATACTTTTGCTAAACTTTTCGGCCCAAACAAGTGTTGATTTACAACATACCAATTGACGGCACTTGAGTAAACAGCCATTGCAGTTTATGGCGGGAGGGTAACCTCAGGTATGGATGGTAGAAAAACGCAGGTACTGGGGATGACGAAACGATTCTTCGAACTACTGCTTTTATATTTGTGCACTATTATTTGTCCATCCCGAAAGTTATTTAGATAAGGAGTCAAGTTCTGCTCTGCAACTTTATGTCGTTGGGACACATAGAAAGCATACAGGGCGTGTAGTCCCAAAAGTTCATATTTACAAAGTCAATTAAAATCAATACGACACTAATTGCGCTATGCATATATGAACTACATATGAATAAGTTAACATAATTTGATGATAACTATTAAAAATCAATTTGCCAAAGTGTTCTTTTTATATCTTATGTGCTATCCGCTTTTGCGGATTCGTCCGGAACACTTTTATTCATAAATTAAAAAATATATTTCCATGTCGAGGTAGCAAATGTATAGTTTTGTCAGGCGCCTGACTGTCGGATAAATTAGACACCAGTTTCCTGGTAACTGGTAACGTAAACAATTTTAATCAATTTTGCGAAAGCACCTAGGACCAAAATAGATATGACGAAACTGTATATTGGCAGATAAAGGGTTGATGATCGCTTCAATACGACTGAAAGTCTGAGTTGCTGAAATTTCTAATCCGGAATTCCAAATAAACATCAGTTTTGCGAACGGTAAGTATAATCGGTTTTTGGGACCAGAATATGAATTATTGAAGACAATCTGCATGAAACTGTTTGTACCTCTAAACCTGAAAACTTTTTCCACTGACTCATGGCAACCGCCCCCATACAATGAAAGAGGGGGGTTCCTTAATATAAAGCCTCAGAATTTTTCAAACCTACCATTTATGCTGTTTGAGATTTTGCGTGACTGTGTGACTTTAGTGTTACGTTATCTGAAATAACATTAGTAAAGATGGCAAGACGAAAAGGTGATGGAAGAACTTTGTCTTCAAAATAAAAAGAAACAGGGGAAATATTGGTTGTCTTATCAAACACGTCAAGTAAGTATTTTTCTAAAAATCCGAATAGTAGTTTATAGTTATATATAGTTAAAAAAGATCATTTTTGGAGTGAAAAAATGCTTCCAAAACTTCAAAGATTTTATTTCCGTTCTCTTTTGCCAGAACTAGTTGATCCACGTCACACGAGAAACATGCCGATTCGGGAGGATAGATAGACGACGTTTTTGTGTAAAAAGTAGACCATTTACACCATGTTTGTTCATATTTTTTTAATACACACATTTATAATTTTGCTGCAAAGATAATTTTATGTACAGATTGTGAACATTAACTATATGCTTATGATGTTTGGTAAATATATGTATTTTTTTCTTGAACGTTTATTATATTTTATATTATTAAAAAAATATTTTTAAAGTATTTTTTTCATGAGGTGTTGAATTTTTAATAATAAATTTTAAAGCAATATCGAAATAAAAAACCTTTTGTTTAAAACTTTATTAGTAATATCACTGATATGTCTGTGAAAAGCGAACATCCGATTCTCGATGGTAATTAAATATCTTTGAAACGACAGGCATCAGATAGACCCACAAGATGTTGTAAATCAAAAATACTCTTTGTTGTGGCATCAGCATAACCAGCAGCCCAACAAACGCCCCAGGCCGACCGGGCTGACAGCTTTATGGTCAACATCCTAAAATTGAGTACGKCTGTCCCTTTAACCTAGCCTTAAACGAAATTTACGAAAATATAATACCCATCCTGAAAGCTCTCCTGCTGTTCTAAATGTAATTAGAGAGTAAACAAATTTAATAAATGTCCAGAAATGGGAAAACTGCGTTAAACATGTTGTGAAAGTAGAAAAAAAACATTTAAAAATCAGCCACCTGAAAAGATTAGTATTTATGTTAATAATTATCCAGAATGGCACACAGATTAATCAAAATTATTATTTTTTATAATTATAATAACTTATATGACTATTTGTGTATGTTTGTATTAATGATTTATATAGTCTGCATTGCTGATGGATTGCAAAGATCAATATAACTCAATTCATTTATTATATGCAGCAGTGGCGACTGTTTGTTTATGATATTCACTCGTGAATAACCTTCAGTCTGATTCATTCGTTGCAAAGAAAACTAGGACCGAGCAATTTTTATCTTTCTGCAACTGGAAGTCTCACAAAGCGCATAAGGACGTTGTATAATTAATGTAACACCAAAAGATCATCCTTCTGAGCTAGTAGGTCCGCACTTTTATTGCCGAACAACCCTCACATAAAACCATTGCAATACATTGCCTCGAGATTTCTTGCAGGTAATGTAGAACTGTGCAAACGTGACGTAGCCTGCTTTGCCCCATAAACCCGACACAATAGAAGCCTTGCAACTTTTATAAAACTACCGTTGGCCAAGTTACGTGTCCCGCCTGCAAAGCAACAATTAGAGGACTGCCGGGGTGATTCGTTAGATCGCAAACCTGTTCAGATAGTGTACTAGAAATGTTCTACACACTGCCGGGGTCGTTATTTCGGATTTTTGTTATAGAAAACGGACGTGAGCGCGATGCGGGATTCAGTTTCAGTGGCGGGCGGTGATCTTTCAGGTGCACTGGTTGATGAAGAGGTTCCGCGGTAACTGAAAAACGAAGAAATGGATGGAACGCCAGAATTGATGTCTTCTGTTTTTCCTCATTTTTGCTATTGAATACAACTAGGCGACCTACGTGTGTTCTATCATTTTAATCGTATTTTTACGATTTTTATCTTTTAACGTAAAAGCAAATCAAAAGTAGGACCATAAAACACAAGCATCTAGTAGGTCGAAAGCTTTGAAAGCTCGTATCCACCTGTGTAAATGCTTATAAGGATCCCGTTGATAATAAAAAAGCAATTCAAAAAACAAGAAAATACAAAAATTTGCTCGTTTCGAAATATTTTTAAAAATTAAGAATGATATCGACAGCCGTTGCAGACGCTGAAACTGCATAAAAAAATTTGCAACAGCTAATATTTTATGACAAACTTCGGAATTAATAATAATAAGAGAGCTGTACCACAGGCTTGCAAAATAGGGATATTTGTATCAATACATAAGATGCACAAAGTAATAATGTGCGAATTACAGAGGACGCGAGCAACAATAGACCAAATATAAGTGAAAAATTTCAAGACTATTAAAAAGAAGTCGCTATATTTTTTATACATCAGTTGGAAAAGTGTGTAGTGACCTAGTTATCGTTAGGTAAATAGGAACAAAGCACTCGCGAGGGGTATCAACACGCAAAGAAATTAGGTGATATAATATACTTAGCTTGCATATCCGTGTTTATATGAATACACTGTCATAGCGTAAATAATTCAACTATGTAGGTCCAAATAATAAATAGTAAAGTAGACCGATGGCATAAATTAACAGTATAAATACACACACCGTATTATGAAAAAACTGAAACAGTTTGGTATCAAAAACCGGAAAGACGCATTTTTAATAACGGGTGTTGCCCCCACGTACTCGAATTAATGCATGTATTCTCGTTGGCATGCCTAATATCAAATGGCGAATGTTCTCTTGAGGAATACGTTCCCATCCTTCTAAAAGAGCTTGTTGCATCTGATTTAAAGTTAAAAGAGCAGGAACACGACTTCAATTGGGTTCACATCTGGACTTATCGCTGGCCACTCCATAACAGGAATGTTTAATTCGTTTAAGTACTGTTGTGTGATTCTCGCAGTGTGCGGTCTGGCATTATCAAGCATCAGAAGAATGTGATGTCCAATAAAATCAACATATGGGGCAAGAATTTCATAAGTGTACCTGGCAGCAGTTAAACAGCCCCTTGGAAGGATGTACAATTCTGTGTGTGCCTCCAGAGAAATTTCTGCCCACACCATAACTGAGCCCCCTTGGTAACCTACCCTGGGGCTGAAGGTACAATCTGCAAAACGCTCTTGTTGTCTTCACGACCATCTGGAGACCGCAGGTTCAATCTGGACTCATCGGTAAAAAAAACGCGTCTCCATTCATTTTTACCCCCGTGCTCGTGATATCTGGCAAACTAAAGTCGCGCAACACAATGACACCTAAGAAGCTCTGGGCCTGCTGCAGTTCTCCAACTCTTCGTCTAAAACTGTCCGCTCGCTTACATTGGTATTCCGGGCGTGATGAAGTCGATTTCTGATCTCTCCAGCCGTAGAACGACGATCTCGAAGACTTTGTAAGGCGATAAACTGATCATCATGAGCGTTAGTTCTTCGTTGGGGACCAGTTCCAGCTCGTCTGGTGTAAGCTCCAGTTTCCAAGAAACGTGTAAAAATACGGTGCACAGTGCTATTGGATATGTGATACTGTTGGGAAACATATCGATCAGTTCTTCCGTCTTGAAGCAATGCAACAATAGCAGCCGCGGTTTCGGGATTAACATCCATAACAACACCACTTTAAAATGTAATTTACACCTGTCAGATTTCTCAAAACAATATAAACAAAGCATTGTTGCCGTGGGTTCATGGCCAACTATGCACTATTAAGTGATAAGATCTGTGCAATTTTTTATTTTTGTGACTTTTTATTTGAAAACAATTTTTTTCTACAAATAAAGGTAAAATTGTTGTCAGAAAATACTTAAAATATAAGATAATATTTTGTCGGATAGATCGCTGTCTCTTGAAAACACTGACAAAAAGTTAATAGTCTGACGTTTCGATTACACCTGTAATCTTTGTCAAAGACGAAGAACCTCAAAATTTGCCTGACACAAGTTCAAACAAAATTTTGAAAGTAAATAAACAAATTACCAAGGATGCGAGACGTCATAGCAACAACGTGCCAACCTGATAAAAAAGAACCTAACGATGAAAAAGAAACTACCTACCTACTAGGTATACACGAACTACTTGATAAAAGATAACTACAAAATAGCCTTCCAAATGTCACCTAACTCATAATTTCCACAATCCCTATTAAAATTATTAGTATTCCTACAAATTTCTATAGCTTCTTTTATTAGACGTTTGTGATAATATTTTTCTCTATGTAAAATTTTTGTTTTATCAAAATCAATCATGTGTTTAGTCAAATATGAGTGTTCAGCTACGGAAGATTTATCTATCTGTTGCAACCTAGTAGCACGTAAGTGTTCTTTCAAACGCGTACCTACTTTTCTTTTAGTTTGACCTATGTAACACTTTCCGCAAGAATAAGTAATTTTGTAAACACCTTCACTCTCTAAATGTACTTTATCTTTAGTAGAACTTAAAATTTTATCTAAATTATTATATGTACTATCAACAACTAAAATATCGTGTTTTCTAAGCATCCTCTTGTTCTTGCGGGGAGTATTACATAGGTCAAACAAAAAAACAGTAGGTACGCGTTTGAAAGAACACATACGTGCTACTAGGTTGCAACAGATAGATAAATCTTCCGTAGCTAAACACTCATATTTGACTAAACACATGATTGATTTTGATAAAACAAAAATTTTACATAGAGAAAAATATTATCACAAAAGTCTAATAAAAGAAGCTATAGAAATTTGTAGGAATACTAATAATTTTAATAGGGATTGTGGAAATTATGAGTTAGATGACATTTGGAAGGCTATTTTGTAGTTATCTTTTGTCAAGTAGTTCGKGTATATCTAGTAGGTAAGTAGTTCCTTTTTCATCGTTAGCTTCCTTTTTATCAGGTTGGCACGTTGTTTCTATGACGTCTCGCATCCTTGGTGATTTGTTTATTTACTTTCAAAATTTTGTTTGAACTTGTGTCAGGCAAAGTCTGAGGTTCTTCGTCTTTAACAAAGATTACAGGTGTAACCGAAACGTCAGACAATTAACTTTTTGTCAGTGTTTTCAAGAGACAGCGGTCTATCCGACAAAATATTATCTAATATTATGGACGCTGAAAGCATTCACCCTCGTATACTTAAAACATGTTGTCATGTTTGCGGTGAGTGTAGTGAAATGTAATTAAGCATAAATTGGTCTCCAATAAGCTATGCAGAGCCTATAACATAGTCGTTTTCATCAAGTCTCCCCGCCTGATGGACCAACACGCTACAGTTTGGTGAATCCGATCACCATGACTTGTGACGAGTATCCATAACTGGAGACTTCCGTTAAAAAAATCACCCTCTACAACTAGATCAACTGAAAGAACTTCCTTTACCCTACTTTTAGTATCAATGTGGAACTGCGGAAGCTAGAAAATGCCCCAATCGAATTCGCCATTCGACTCTGCGATTATCATCCCTCCAATCCTCGGGAGTTTCGAAGCTTTGACGTAATTATAAATCGCAATACCATTAGGCATCGTAGCCGGCCTCCATTTTCGAACACCTCAACTTAAATTACTTGTAAAATTAGTTTGTAATTGCCCTCGAAAGTTATACGGCAACACCCATTGGAATTATTGTTCAGAAGGGCAATTTACAACGTGTAGCCGGTGCATAAATTCTTAACAGACGTACACAGTGCCGATGTTCAGAGGTGTACTTTGAAATTGGACGCCGCCGAGTAGGAAATTGGGTCTTTGCACTGCAAATTCTATGCGGGATAAACAGCGGGGTATTATAAACAAGGTGCATGCCTTTATGCGCTACAGCGCGGGTGAAATAACTGGAGGCTTTCAAATCGCCACAATTATGTTGCTGTTTCGTTATGAGTCAGCTGCGCTGCGATTGAGCCCATTTGAAGAAAAACCTTTACAGCTGATAGTCTTTTATGTAGTAGATGTAAAAGTATGCATTGTTTTACTAGGTTAGACAATGGTATGAACTAGAAAGACCCCGCTCCCGCGGACCACGGAGCCAAATCTGAGCCCTTCCTACTTCCCATACATTTAACTGGTTAATTATTTGTGTACACCTAAAAATTGTGTATTTCACAATTTTCATCCAGAACTCACATTTGACCCATGCAAATGACCTTCTCTAATAAGTCATTGTCAAATGATTTCCAAGCTTAATCAATGCCATATGCGTTTTGAAGCTGTAACTGCTACATTTTTGTTGTTAGGAATCGTTTTCTGCTGAGGCATTCCTCATTCTAAGTTTCGATAATCTTAGTTATCCATCGAGTCTCTATTCCTGGGGAGTAAAAATTACTACAATTGTACCTTTATCACCTACACATATTCACTCCTAGCTTAAATTTCTAAAGCTTCTAGTGTGAAAAGTTGAAACCTGAAACTGTACTAAAAGCGCATCGGTTGATGCGTTAGTCTTTGATATGTGTGAATTCTGAATCAGCAATCGTGGTACTTTAGTAGAAACTTTTAAGGTAAAATTTATATTCCTTTGGTACTTCGTATAATATCATTATACATTATGTGGATCACTGATCTTTATTCTCCCAAATAAAATGTATCAACTCATCTTTTGTTAAAGGTGAGAGCGATGCAATTGAATGCGCTAGGTATCACCTAACTGAGATCATCAATAAACGAGTTAATAATAAAGGGGCTTTGTATGATCAGTGTACATAGAGAACATATAAACAACTTGGGTCTTTATTTCACAGAAGTCGCCTTGCAGAAAATCCATGAAGATTATTCATGGAATAAATACTTCATTAATTACTTAACTACCTATATTTGATAAACGCATGTTTCTATTTATGTTGAATTATACACTACAAGGCTTCCTGCTTTACCCCCCCCCCCTCCTCCAGACCAAAAGCTGGACACACTCATTACGAACACTATACAACTCTTTTGTGGGCATTTATTAAAAGCACGGTATATTTAACACCACCAAACACTATGGGTACGAGTTTATCTTTTTAATCTTCAATATCGTGTTGTAAGAATGAGGAGATATTGAGCAATTGACTTAAACGGATTGCAAAAAAAGGAACTCATACACTCATAGATGGAGACATAAACACAACACTGCAAATTCTGTTCCATAACCTTTTTTATCAAGATTTTGAAGACATAATAACGTTTATAAATTTGAGAAATTCAAAGCCATTAAACACAATGAGTTCAAATTATACAAAATAGTTAAAACTGACATCAACAATACTGTGATAAACCTGTCAAAACAGAGTGTGCTGTAAATATTTTAGCGAAAGGCATGAACTTGAACTGTAACGCCACTGAAAATTCCAAAAGTGGAGATAATGCTTCCGATAGATCAAGAGGATAAGATTAGGATAAATCTATGCCACGCTATTAGAAATGCACGTACACCCAAACCCAATACATTTGAGGAAATTCATTATAGTTACTAATACTAGATTACTAAGGTTGGAGAATTATTAGACGAAGAAACATACTAAAAATTACTAATGATATTCTCAAAACTTCAAATCTTTCGAATGAAGAGAAGTCTTTTTAACTGTTTCCGACTGCAAGGTACCTAAGTTGTATAGTTTTCTCAAAATCCATAAAACTAATGTCCCATTAAGACCTATAGTCAATACGATTGGCAGTCCTTGTTACAAATCAAGAATCAAGAATTCTTCAGACTTTATTGACGTTATATAAGGTTTAAGTATTTCAGAAGCTGATATTTTAGTTATATTTTACCTGGTTTCTTATTTATGAAAATATCTATCTGGAACGATCAAATTCAAAGTTAATAGAGATTCCCCTGTTGAGACGACAACCAGATTATTTGAACACTGCTTAAAATCAACTTATTTCTTATGCTGGTATAGGTGTGTAGATGATACTTTTGTTATTTGGCCCCACGTATAAAAGAGTTCGGTAGGTGTCTAAATTTTTTTTAGGTGTCCAAATCCGGACATGCCATATCTCACCACCCTCCCACTCAAAAGAATAGGCTTATAAGAACTTTATTTGTTAGAGCACAAATATTCTCAGACAAAACTTCTTTACAAAAAAAAATATATCACCTTAAATCAGCGCTAGTGAGAAATGGTTATAGCAATCAGAATATTTGGTCAATTTATAATAAAACTGCTCATTCCAGTCGAGTAAATTTTCAGCCAGGACAAAGTAAATTAAAGCTGAGTTTGCCTTATGCACAAGGCTTTTTGGAAAAAGTAAATAGGGTGCTTAAAAAGTATGATATTTTAGTTGTTGATAGTAAAAATACAAATGCTAATAAATTTATTCACTATTTGTCAGACCATTCTATAAAAATTATAGTAAACTTTATAAAAGAAATGAAAAACAGAATTACAAAAATATGTCATCCAAAATTTATAAAACAAAATATGATAAACTACATAAATTATTAATAGAGAATTCTTATCCTCGAAATATGTCAACTAAATTATTGTGTAGTACTTCTGATAATAACATTCATTGTTCAACAAATAGAAATTCTAATTTAAATTCAATAAATAATTTTAAATACGCCGTTATTCCTAATATTTATGGCTTAAGCAATAAAATTATAAATTAAAAGATAAACATACTAAAATTACTGTTAGAAATGTAAAAACTATGGGCAATCTGTATACAAAATTAAAAACTAGACCTCCTATACCACTATGTTCAAATGTAATATATAAATTAAATTGTAAAAAATTTATCACATAGCATTGACTTTGTTAACATAAAAATTTTAGCAACAGAATCAGTTTACAAAAAAAGGCTAATAAAAGAAATGATAAATATTAATAAACAGAAAGAACGAATAAATGTAAAAAGTGGTACTCAAAATTTAAGTGCAATTTATACATATCTGTTAACGTATCCGAACAAAAAAGATAGTCCTTTTGAAACCATTGATTAATGTGTTATACCATTTTGAAAGCATCTCATACGGTTCTAAATTGTAAAGTATCAAGATACGTTTTCCTTGTTTTTAAATATTATGTCAAAATTAATTTTATGGCAGCTTGGTAAAAATATAATTGCACAATTTTATTTATATTTATACGTTTATTATATACCATATGAATTTTTATATTGCAATTGTTAATTGTGGACATATGGAAATAAACGGTTCCGAAAGCTTGGCTAGAAAATAAAGAGACTATAACATAACCAGCTTTTATTTGATCCAAACCCGCAATAAATCACATTTATCACTAAAGGATCGTGAATTAGAAATATATATATCTAAATATAAAGTACATTTAGAAAGAAAGAAAATTACTTGTTCTTGCGGCAAGTGTTAATGAATGTTTCTAAAATATTTCAGATAATTTTGTACAGAAAGATATATGTTTCACTAACTTTGCTTCATTGACTTAATTTATATCTGAAGCTCTTGATAATAATGACACCATTTACACAGGTTTTATTCTCCTCAATTTGGGTAATATGATTGTCTAATCAAGCTTCTTAAGTGATATCTGTTAAATCGCATACAAAGCGCCGCTTTTACACATTCTGTCTAACTTCAGGAGTACCCCAAGGGTCCAAGTTAAATCCTCCATTTTTTCTCCTCTTTACCAATGATTTGCATTATGTTCTACAAAGCCCTAGCCTCCATTTCGCAGAGATTTCAAAATCTACCTCCGAATTAACTTACTAGACACAGAATCGCAGAAAAGTAAAAAGCGTTTGTGGTAAAAAAATCGAAATAACAAAGAGTGAAGATGATATTAGAGAACTAATCTATATGAAATTTTAATTAAGACAATATTAGTGTGTTGGGCCACGGAAGTCTGTGAAATATGAAAAAACAAAAACATTTTTGAAATAAAAAAATAAAAAGCCAAGTAAACAATATATTACAAAGCGAATAATGGAGGGAGAAATGAAAAGAGCAGAGAATAAAATACAAGTATTCTAATTATTTCTCAATAACCCAGAGACTAATTGACCCTAATCAAAAAAGACATTTCGTCGTCCTCAAAACCAATTTCCACCCCCCGTAACAGTCGCGCGGCTATTAAATCGCGTGGGACAAAAACCGATGGAGTCCTAAACGCGAATTTAACACGATCAAGGCTCAAATTACACCGAGACTACACCAATTTCGGGACGCGTCACGCAATCGGGCAATCACGATCGGGAGAGCTAAGGTCAGATTGCGGCCCCAACGTTGGCGGGACGTTCGTTTATACTTCCGATCTGTTGCCCCGCTAATACAGTTCGATAAGCTGTGACAGGGTGGCAGAGGCGGGTGCGAGATTTTTTGCTTCAATTCTGTTACAAAAAAGTTACAAAAGTTTATTTGTTATTTTAAAGAAATTTTTATATTAAATAGTACAACAAAAATAATACCTTAGTTCGGATGTAATTTGCAGTAACGTGGAATTAAATAATAGTAATATTTCATATTACTGAATTCAAGTTTCACCCAAGAACAATAAATCTCTCTCATCTACAATTTTCTCAGAGTTTAATATGGAAGTTCTGAACGTTTAGAGTTCAATGTACCGCCTAAATATAATAACGAAGTTTAACGAAGTTAGGGGTTGATACTGAATTTCTGATTCAACAGCTTTCATCTAAGGTCAAATCTAAGTCAAACATCTTTCCAAGTCTCCAACCTCCTTATTACAAGCTCACAGCAGTACACATCAACACTTTAAAATCCATTGATTAGAAAATAACTGATAATGACTTAAGGTTGTTTATACGTACTACTCTACATGGTTTATGCAGGATAAAATCCGTATATTTCATCATATCCATTTGAGATTTTTTATCTGAGCACCTAAATTATTTCTCTCGGGAGTTGTCATCGTACTTTTTCGAAATTCACACTGACCTTCCCCCCCAAAAAATTAAAAAGATGCAAGAAAAAAATTAAGATTAAAACAAACAAAAAAATAAGACGAGAGCACCAGAGAAAATTTAATTTTGATACGCAAAACATTTGTTCTTTTCTTTATCGCAGAAAAAATAATGAATTTTTGTTGCATCAAATTTGAATAATTTTAGCACCGAGGGAGTTAACCTTTAATGCTTTGCAGGGCGGAGCTTCGCGCTCATAAACTATGCAGATATTATTTACAGATGGATCATTGTGCTCGTAAATTATCTGTATTAATAGTCTCTTCTTAAAACTGTCACCACTTTTGTTTTTATCACTAGGGAAAGCTTAGATGCCACTTGAAGGTTTTAGTTTTGAATACACACGCGGAAAGAGTACTTTTGAGGGTTAAAACAGGAAAATTGCTACACATAGGTGTGTGAAATAAATTTTGCATCAATTGTGCAAGGGTAGAGAACAATCCCAGTGCAGAGCACAGATGCACAAAAAATTGGAAACGAACATCTACTTGAATAGAATCCGATATAATTACTGAAAGTTTCGAAGTATTTATATGCACGGACTGAAGTATGTAAAACTGATAGGTGACGGCGACAGACTTCTGACCGCAAAACGTTAAAGACCACAACAACTAGTTCGCCAAATGCACAAACCATCTGCTGAGAAAAAAGAGATATTAACCACAAAAAAAACAAGTTGTTGGTCCCGATTCAGATCATGGCCAAGTCAACAGTGAATCTGATGAAGAAGATGTCATCGATGATGACTATAAAGAGCAGCAAATGGGAGAACTGCTTTCAAAAACTTCAACAGGACTTGATGAAATAGAAAAAGATAGCATAGGTCAATCTGCTAATCTGAGGTGGTTCGAAGAACGATCATATAGATTAACTGCTTCCAATGTTGATCGTGTTGTATTTCGTCGGAATCCCAATACCTATGACATTCTTCCTAAAAGTTTTGTTCATTCTCCCTTCAAAGGGAATAAATATATGCAATGGGGTAGTGATAATGAAGACTTGGCAAAAAAAAACTGGATTTAAAAACATAAGTATATAACACTAGGACACGATGTGAATTAAACTCTTGCAATTTTATGTAGTTGTTCGATTTCTGTATCTTGTTTAGGTTTCTCTTTCGTGATGATGTTGACGTTTCCTTGTGTGATTCATCTGTTTGTTCGACCGCTTGCTGGAGCTCAAGATGGGGTGATGATCTAGGGGATTATTCTTGAATGTGTGCATTATTTTAATATATTACAGATTACTTACGGCCGTGGGCTTATTTCCATGGCTTCCTGGTCTTTAGACAAAACTATTACACTATTGCAGTGGTTCCTTTTACTCCTTCTTTCTGGTGTTGCCTCTAAGATTTTTTCTCTCCAACTAAAGTCTTTTTGTTTCAAGTCGTTTATGAGCGCTGGGATTCTTCTGAGTTGTATTTTTATCGTAGACCTTGCACAGTTTCTTCCAAGCTACTGCCTAACTTCCACATGTTTTGTCTGGTGCAATTTTTCTTGCCTCGTTTATGTGTTATTGCTGGACAATTTTCCCCATATATCTATTTCATGAGCCAATGTGCTGCGTAGACTGTTTCTGTACCACAATTTTGTAATTTCTCTTGTATACACTTGGCTAGATAAACGGAAAAACTTCACTGTAAGGACGACAACAATAACAACCACAACACGAGCACAAGGGTGCAACACTAAAACACATTATTAATGAAACGTTTACGTGTGAACTGTGATTTTCTCATTTAATATGTCTGCTGTACGGCCATTATTTCTTCTCCTCCACAGAATCATTCTCTTTCTAGATGATTTAGGAGTAATAAGATTCCTTCTAGTTGTCCTGCTTCTTGATATTTTGGCTGTAGTTACTTTACAATTTCTTCTAAGCTGATATAACTTACAATTGGTGCTCTCTTGTATGTTTACGATGTACTTGTTGTATGATGTTCTCCCCATGTGTTTGAGTGCGAGAGCACTGAAGAGATAATTTCCGTCACCTGAAATTATCTGTGCCAGAATGGTGTACTGCTTTGTTTTTACTATTTGCATAATTTTAAATTGTTACTTTAGCAGTAATCATTCTATGTATTAGTATTATTACTATCACATCTGAAAAAACGCCTAAATAGGCGAGATTTACATATATATGTTATAGTATAAATTTGTAGTAATATATATTTATGAAAAGGCTAATGTTAATACTACAGTGTCTAAGTTTTATTGTTATTATTATTATCATTATGATTATTTTTATTACTGCCATTACCATTATTATTATTACTATTATTTAGGATAGCGTCCCATTAGGTATCGCCTGTGGAACAGGTCAGGGTAGCTGTTTTTGATCTATTTTTAGACGCATTGGTTTTACTGCGTTTTTGGAGTAGTGCGCCTTTCTGCTAAAGGCATTTTTACCGATATGCACAAGAGAGCTTTTACTTGCGTATATAATCCAATTTTTGTGTCCGCGTCTTTTCAAGGGAGCGCCCGCCTAAGAGAGATGTTAGTATATGTGAACTAAATAGTTACTATGAAGAATTGTCGCTTTCTATCTCCATAACCAATCATCATCAAAATTTCGACATTTAATTGTCTAAGGCATTGCTATTGCAAATAACAAAGTGAATGAAAATTATCACTAGTCACGAAGAAAATGGAGACACCTGAAGCTTTTGTTCTTATATACTTAGCGATAAAGAATATAGTTTTTATCCAGAAGTTTTTTGCAAGACGCAAGCTTGTTATCACACTTTTCTCAACTCATAAGCAATAAATCGTACAAGTGTGATAAATTTTGAAATCAAAAGAATATATCGGAAACAAGAGCTGACACGGGGTTGAAAAAATTCCAGAAAATGCATTTTAATTATACCCGTAGGTCCAGACAAATTGATCGGACAAAACCTGAAATATCCTGCTGGTTCCATACTTTGTAGCGACCCTGTATAAAAAACAACATTAAGATCCGTATCACCTTCTTTGACTATGACTATTGACCGATTTTKCGCGATACCCAAAAGGCGCAGCGTTCTCCGCGATGTTTTCAGTATCATGCCGTTTGCTAGATTTATTATTATTTCTCGACGTATAAGAAGCGGAGTATGGGCCATAATGTAGCCATTCGGTGTACGGCCTCGTCCGGAAAACATCCTCTTTTTATGTGGCAAACGGCTTTCTCTCAGTTAATATTTCACGTTGTCGCACCCCTAAATAACGTACGAGCTCAGGATGTTTGCAGCGTTTCCGCGGATTGCCAACTTTAAGATGGATAGTTGTTCGCCAATCCGCTTTTCTAGCCTTATATGATGCCTACTTCCGACGAGATAAATCTACAAATCCCGTTGCTGAGCACAGACGGTTCAATCAGGAGCGGAATTGTTGCAACCGTTCAGCGTTGAAACCGATTATGCGATTCGAGCGTTTCCTATATGGGTTTAGCACCGATTTTTTGCCATTAAGGTGAAAGTTTTCCTATTAGGGAAACTCGTTCGTGGAATTATACTTTTTGCGTGTTTGATGCCGTAAATTCTGCGCCATGTCCACCTGCCTTCACCCAAATAAATTTACGACCCGCAGGCTTAGAGTGGTCGCTTCCTCGGGTGGGAATTTGTTGTGAATCGATTACGATGCTAATGGTCGAGTTGAGGCGGCGTAATTCTGGCAAGGTTGAACATTCAGGCTCATAATTAACTGTCCACAGAATATCAAAAAAAATTGGATATAATCTACTTCAACACTTGTACGTTTACAAAGTAACACCACTATAGCTGCCAATATCAGTGTCACTATCATTCTATAGGTCTATAATTAGGTCCTTAACAACAATCGAATGTTTCTGCTAAATCCCCCCCCCCCCTTCTCCTTCATTTTTTCTTGAACTGGCCCTATATCATTTCGATGGGGTTAAAAATACACGGACGCAATCAGATCGATTGTTTAAAGCAAAGGTGTTCATAAATTACATTATCCTTTCATTGTGTTTTCTACAAAAGAAAGGAAGTTATAATAAATTTAGCCCTTTTTTTGTTTCATGAAATATTGGATAATAATTAGGATTAATATAGTTCAGATCCTTGAAATATTACAACACCTATGACCCTCTTTTGATAGATTTATCGCGGTTTCGTTATTCATTTACACATCTACTTTATTCTTTTACATGAAACAAGTAAAAGTTCGGTATATTTAATTAACCTTCATTGAAAACACGTATATTTCGCCTGCTTAAACAGAAAACATCTAAAAGAAATGAAGACTCCCTGCTATTAAAGGTTCTGAAAAAGTTTGGAATAACAGTACTAGTTCAGAAATGGTTTAAGAGTGACTTTTATTTGAATTTTAAAGCAAAGTTTTTGGAAATGGCGACATGGCTATTCAGATAACAAGTATAAGAAGCTCTGAACGCAAAATGGAATTTGTAACTAAAAAACTGCAGGCGCTAGATCCAGACTAAGTTTCTAAATATTTAATGTTTCCACCCCCTACAGCTATCCGCCCCTAATTGCACCCGGTTAACTGTCACAAATTGTCTTTGTCTTATAGCATTCTACTCCATTTTGTGATGTTTCACCCAGTATTCGTAGATACTACACTAAAGTATGAAAGATATCGTCAAACTGCATAAGAATACAATTTTTTTATTTTTACAATATAGAGGATATAATAATACGTCTTTATTAAGTCGAAGTCTAGCCAAAGGCAACTCAACTCGACCTTTTCCATTACTACAAGCCATAATCAACAATCAAATTATAACAATATGAACAATAACAAATAGTAGTTGCACATAGTAATGGAACAATCTTTCGAACAATCCATATATACGAGCTACATAGCTTATACTAAACTTATTTATATCACATAACAATAACAAACTAACCTAGGCATATAAATTAATGCGAAAGTAACAAAATTTTCCTCAACTGCTTCCGGAATTGGGGTAACGAAAGCATTTTCAGATTTTCAGGAAGACTGTTGTATATAACTGCACAGTTATACGAAAATGACATGCGAAACAAGGTGGTACGATATCTAGGAACTGATAGTGAAGATAGATTCCTCACATTAACATTTATATTGTCAGATCTAGAGTAAAACTTGCATCGAAGGTATGAAGGTGAGGAGGTTACCAACATATTAAAGAAAAACACTGACAAACTATACCTATAATTATCATCTACTCTAAGCCAACCCATCAGTGCCACTATTCTTTGGGACACTCTTTCATCACGGGGTAAGCGATAAACGAATCTACAACAGCTATTCTGGATTTTCTGTAATCTTAACTTAGTTATTTTATCCAGACATGAGTAAAACACAATGAAAGCGTAATTAAGGATGGACAACATTAATGATTCACAAAGTTTCTTACGCATTCTGAAATTTGTCAAATATCTGTTGCAATACAGCAGTTTTAAAGCTAGATAAGCCTTCCTTACTATGTCGGCAATATGTTGTTTAAAACGAAGATCGCCTTCAAATATTAAACCTAAGTTTCTTACGCTGTTAACAACAGGCATGGTTGATTATTAATATTAATTTTAAAATCTGTCAATATGCTTTCTCGTAAACCGATTTGGACAGAACATCATTGCTGCACACTTTTCTGGGTTTAACTTTTTAAATCAGCTATAGCCCGTAGGTCACGGTCCACGAGCTCGCAGGATATCGCAGTGCTTTTAGGGTTGAAAGAAAATTGTAACTGGGAAGTCATTTGCATAACACTTAATACTACAACTTTTAACACAGTTTGGGAGGTCTGTAGTGTATATCAAAGAAAGTAACGGGCCCAGTACTGAGCCTCGCGGCACACCCGAAGTAATGGAACAGCTTTTAGACATATTATCATCGAAAACTACAATTTGGGATCG
Organism: Rhyzopertha dominica; assembly: GCA_025024175.1. NCBI lineage: Eukaryota > Metazoa > Arthropoda > Insecta > Coleoptera > Bostrichidae > Rhyzopertha > Rhyzopertha dominica. The sequence goes on along the minus strand of QCXZ01000003.1, from coordinate 65,202,913 downwards.
ACTACGAAGATATGAGTTAAAATAAACCTACAGCCACATCATCGAATCCATAATAGCGTAATTTAGCACACAGCAAGCAATGATTTATGGTATCAAATGCCTTGGAGAAGTCGAGCAGTACTAGACCCGAAGCATTTGAGTTATCTAGTGCCCTAAAGACATTATCCGTGACATCAGCTAAAACAGCATAGTCATAATCTGCCTTTTTTGTAAAATATTTGACAGAACAGGAATTTTATTAATGGGGCGTAGATCAGTTACACTTTGTGGATTAGTTTGCTTTGGAATAGGATTAATCAGTGCTGACCTCCACCTAGCAGGAAAATAACCAATTTCTAATGCACCGTTAATAATATGCGTAATATGTGGGCAAATTGCAGGTGAACACAACTGAATCATCTTTGCATTTATATGATCGGATCCACTAGCATTAGATTTTAAACTAAGAATAACCTTATATACTTCATCAATGGAAGCCAAAGCAAAGCTAAAATTTAGAGCTCTATTGAATCTATTTCTACAATACTACTCGGCTGAAGTTGAGCAATTATTAAGATCTGCTTCAACACTTGTACGTTTATAAAGTAACACTATTACTATTGCTATCAATATCACTGACACTATCACTTTATAGGTCTATAATTAGGTCTTTAAGAAGATTCTTCCGATATTCATCTTCTATCATTATTTCGTGCTGTACAGTTTTTTTCCGAGCCTCCGCAGTTATTAAATCAAATGTTTCTGCTAAATTTTCCCCCTCTTCTCCTTCATTTTTCCTTAAACTGGCCCTATATTATTTCGATGGGTTTAAAAATACAATTATAAGGAGGTAAGCGCAAGGCAATTAAATAGTACTTGGACGCAATCAGATCGACTGTTTAAAGCAAAGGTAGTTCATAAATTGCACTATACTTTCATTGTTTTCTGCAAAAAAAAGAAGTTATAATAAATTTAGCCCTTTTTTTGTTTCATGAAATATTGGATAATAATTAGGATTAATATAGTTCAGATCCTTGAAATATTACAACACCTATGACCCTCTTTTGATAGATTTATCGCGGTCTCGTTATTCATTTACACATCTACTTTATTCTTTTACATGAAAAAAGTAAAAGTTCGGTATATTTAATTAACCTTCATTGAAAACACGTATATTTCGCCTGCTTAAACAGAAAACATCTAAAAGAAATGAAGACTCCCTACTATTAAAGGTTCTGAAAAAGTTTGGAATAACAGGAGTAGTTCAGAAATGGTTTAAGAGTGTTGTGACTTTTATTTGAATTTTAAAGCAAAATTTTTGGAAATGACGTCATGGCTATTCCGATAACAAGTATAAGAAGCTCTGAACGCATAATGGAATTTGTAACTAAAAAACTGTAGGCGCTAGATCCAGACTAAGTTTCTAAATATTTAATGTTTCCACCCCCTACAGCTATCCGCCCCTAATTGCACCCGGTTAACTGTCACAAATTGTCTTTGTCTTATAGCATTCTACTCCATTTTGTGATGTTTCACCCAGCATTCGTAGATACTACACTAAAGTATGAAAGATATCGTCAAACTGCATAAGAATACATTTTTTTTATTTTTACAATATAGAGGATATAATAAAAATTAGCGATCATACAGTTCCATTGTGCAGGTATTTTGTTCTAAGTCCATTGAAAAATGGTAATATCTAAACAAATAAGACAATGACTTTTTTCAGTAGTATATAATAAACAAATTGTAGATATATCACAATTTCCATACACTTTCTATAAAAATTGGATAGTTTACCGAGCGTTTGATTTGTCCACATATTTTCATCTCGTGCAATCTCTATGTGGAAATCGTTTTGCAAATAATCTATTAAAACGCAAAATGAATATGAGAATAGACTTAGCACATCGGCAATCGACGAAATCGGTGGTAAAATTAAGGAAACTGCATATTATAAAAAGCAAAAAATATTCTATCGAATACTACGCGAGGGTGGGCATAAATTACAAAATAATTCTCCAGAACTTTTCTCGAACTCTCGCCATTTGGTAACAGTTCTCACAGTTATGTCGAATTATATTAAATTTATTTTCACTTTCTTGTGATATTATAACTAATAATAATACCTAACGTTAAGAAGTATTTCTGCAACTGCACAGATGACGACACATGCATGTTCGCGCACACATCCACATATACAAGAAAATAATGGTTTCTTGTCTACAGTGTAGATCTTATCTTATCTTATCTTTACAATCCTTTTCTAACTGAAATAATTATTGTCTTCCTAGAAACTACTAATATATTGCCGATTATTATCTCCGAAAGGATGAAAATCTGCTCTTTTGAGCGGCGTCAAATATTTGTATACTTTGAGTATTATGATTGTGTTCCGGTATGACAGTTTATTTGGCTTAAGGATCAATGTAACAAAAGCCGGGGAGCCCCAGTCCGTACTTCTAATAAAAGTTACATTATTGTTGTCATTACTTTTTGCAATTCTATATGCTCTGCAGCATATGTTATACCACTTTTGTAGTAATTTTGCAATGAGTTGAAMTTACTCTTGTCAGTCCCATTTTCGTTGTTCGTTGCAGCTCCGACATTATTGTCTCAATTTTATAATAACCTTACAAATTCTGCAGTCCTTAAAATCTCGCCCAGGCGGTAGAGACAAAAAACTGAATGATTTTAACTGGTTTTATGCTTACACCAAAAAAAATTAAGAAACAAGGGAACACACAGTATAGTAATATTCAACGGTAATTTAACAATATCTAGAAATTGTTTCAGAAATTAAATATGTAGGCGTTAGTTAGTTATGTAACAAAAAATAGCTAGGAAAATTGGTAATATTAGTAGAATAGGTAACAAATTAAATAGTGCACTGAAAATGAAACTATAAAACACATTGACTAGTGTGGATCTATACTGCTGATGCTTAACCAGGCAGAACTTGATGGACTTCAAAAACAGCAGCTATACCGGGCTGTGATATGTACGAGGCATGTTTTTTAAGTAAGTACCGTTTTGGAATTAAAAAAAGACGTGCAAAGATATAGCAATAATTTTATCTTACATGAAAGCCTGTATCTTAATCTACTTTTCTACATAATTTCCGTGAATATTGAGGCACTTGTCATAACGTGGCACCAGTTTTTGAGTACCCTCCTCATAAAATTCTGCCGCCTGACTTGTTAACCACTGTATCACAAATGTTGCGACTTCGTTATCGTCTTGAAGACGCTGACCACCCAGGTGTTTCTTCAAGTGCAGGGCGCTGGGCGCCAGATCAGGGCTGTATGGACGATGATCTAGAGTTTCCCATTTAAAATATTTGATGAGATCTTTGGTCCGATTAGCCACATGTGGACGGGCGTTGTCATGCAGCAAAACGATACCCTTACTCAACTTGCCACGTCTTTTGTTCTGGATTGCACGACGCAGATGGTTCAATGTCTTACAATAAGACGCTGCATTGATTGTCTCATTACGAGACAGACACTCCACTAGCAATACTCCTTTTCTGTCCCAAAAAACTGTGCACATGATTTTCCGGGCAGAAATTGTTTGCTTAAACTTCACTTTTTTGGGTGATGATGAATGTCGCCATCCCATGGATTGTTGTTTCGATTCTGGTGTGACGTAGGCCACCCATGTTTCGTCACCAGTAACAATTTGGTCTAAAAAATCTTCACCTTCATTGTGGTACCGCTCAAGGAAAGTCAATGCACTGCCTAAACGTTGAGTTTTGTGCAAATCCGTCAACATTTTCGGAACCCAACGTGAACACAATTTCCGGTAATTCAAGTTCTCGGTCACAATGCGATACAAAACACTACGAGAATATTGAGGAAAGCAGTCGCACAATGATGAAATTGTAAAGCGTCTGTTTTCTCTCACCTTTTCGTTCACTTTCTGCACCAAATCTTCATTAACGACCGAAGGACGCCCACTCCGTTCTTTATCATGCACATTTGTGCGGCCATCTTTAAATGCTCTCACCCATTTCCTCATAATGTTTTGTCCGTAAACTTCACAGATCTCACGATGAATATCGATCGGTTTTACGCCTTTAGCACTAAGAAATCGTATAACAGCCCGTACTTCACAATCGGCGGGACTCACGATTGTCGGAGGCATCTTAAACACTCAGTAAACAACGTATACAATGAAGAATCAAACTGTAATGGCGTCAGTGCGTAGACAAGAGATGTAGGTAACCAGCGCGCATGCGCGGAACGCCGACCGTAGCGCGGCGGCGGCGGAATCGCAAAACGGTACTTACTTAAAAAACATGCCTCGTATGTTAGTGTACGAACTATGTTAAATATTTTAAATATGAATATCAAGCAAAGAATCCACTATAATTCCTTAACTTTTGTTTATAAAATTGCAAACAATTTGTTAAGCCACTCAATATATATCATAAGGCAGATAAGAGATTTACATACATACATAATAGTACTCGCTCTACTCAAAATTATTACATTGGGTTGAGTAGAACTGCATAAGGCTAGAACCAAATTACCACATTCAGTTTGCACTTATTTAAAAATTTATCATGAGATATCAGAAATGTAGGCAGTTTAAAATAATTCAAAAAAATGTGTTCAAGTTTTGTGATGCAAAATATGTGATGTGTTCCTAGTTATGGATAATATAAAAACTCATTATTTGATTTTATGTAAAAATTTGTATTTATGTTAGCATTCTTGCTATTAAATAAACGTTCCTATTAATATATTAGGAAGAAAATTTATGCTAACCCCCTAACAATAATGCTTTTGGGTATCGAAAACAGGTTTTGGATAGTGATCCACTTAAAAAATCTCCACGAGTCTAAAACTCATTTCCTAGGTGCTGCACAACATTTTTTATCGTTAAGAACGGCACACCAGTTTCCTTATAACCTCAACTTCCCTCCGCACGTACGCTAATTCAGACGATATTTAAGTTTAATCGCATCCATGTACCGCCCTGTTGTTATTAGTTCCACGATTTTTAATAAATACCGGTAGTATACCGACAGGGATGCGGAAAGTTTTACGAGAAAAATAAATTGCTTGTATAAGCCGGAAGCACCGACGAAACGACTGGTGGCCTTCCTGCCGTCTCCTTAATTAAATTTGCAACTTTTAAAGGTGTATTTGCATAAACGTTCCTAGCGTATCTGCATATTGATGAAGACGTAACTTCGGAATGCGATTATGGAAAGCTTCAACGAGTAAACAACTGGGTTTGGGGGGATTACGGTTGTAATACGATTGGTTGTCGTGGTTGCAGCTGGATTAGTGTTAAATAATAATTAATGAGCTTCCACGAGTGTTTTTTAAGGCTAGGTTAAAGGAATTTCTCTTATGGGCTTTCCAATGTAAAGTATTGAACAAATAACTAAGTTAAAATGCATGTCTATGCTGTGCTGTCTACACCTCAACCAACTGCAGATAGTACTATTTCGCTGTCATTACAGCTCATCAGTGCAGTTTAGGTCTAGTGTAGACAACACGGCATAGAAGTGGTTTTGCTTATATACCAAAGCAATGGTATGATATATATATCATACCATTGCTTTGGTATATAAGCAAAACCACTTCTATGCCGTGTTGTCTACACTAGACCTAAACTGCACTGATGAGCTGTAATGACAGCGAAATAGTACTATCTGCAGTTGGTTGAGGTGTAGACAGCACAGCATAGACATGCATTTTATGTATGTTGGTTCTTGCCCGTCAGCAAAAAGTGCCGTGGGGGCCTGCTGTCAAATTGAAGTATGCAGTTGCATGCCAATTTGTCAGGCTACAGGTCACTTCCTTTAGGAAGTAGTTCCCGTTAAGGCAGCTAGGTGGCTTTGTCATCATGTCAGTGTAATGCTGACAGATGGCATTGCCATCCTAATTTCTTACTTTCATCATACCATTGCTTTGGTATATAAGCAAAACCACTTCTATGCCGTGTTGTCTACACTAGACCTAAACTGCACTGATGAGCTGTAATGACAGCGAAATAGTACTATCTGCAGTTGGTTGAGGTGTAGACAGCACAGCATAGACATGCATTTTATGTATGTTGGTTCTTGCCCGTCAGCAAAAAGTGCCGTGGGGGCCTGCTGTCAAATTGAAGTATGCAGTTGCATGCCAATTTGTCAGGCTACAGGTCACTTCCTTTAGGAAGTAGTTCCCGTTAAGGCAGCTAGGTGGCTTTGTCATCATGTCAGTGTAATGCTGACAGATGGCATTGCCATCCTAATTTCTTAAATAACTAAGTTATTTGAAGAGATATTAATTTTATTCAAAAACCAGTGTAATCTGACAATTATTATCTACAAAATGGCCGAATCAAAAATTTTAAAAACTTACGGCAAAAATAATTACGATTTGTTTAAGAACGCGAAATGCTCTAAAACGTAAAAATGACTTATTTGAAAATTTTTTTCGGCCGAATGATAGATTTTTGTCTTCTGAGTATGATGTTGTTTTTAGTTTTTTGATAGCGTTAATAATAATGAAAATATCTGTTCAATACTTTTGCTAAACTTTTCGGCCCAACCAAGTGTTGATTTACAACATACCAATTGACGGCACTTGAGTAAACAGCCATTGCAGTTTATGGCGGGAGGGTAACCTCAGGTATGGATGGTAGAAAAACGCAGGTACTGGGGATGACGAAACGATTCTTGGAACTACTGCTTTTATATTTATGCACTATTATTTGTCCATGCCGAAAGTTATTTAGATAAGGAGTTAAGTTCTGCTCTGCAACTTTATGTCGTTGGGACACATAGAAAGCATACAGGGCGTGTAGTCCCAAAAGTTCATATTTACAAAGTCAATTAAAATCAATACGACACTAATTGCGCTATGCATATATGAACTACATATGAATAAGTTAACATAATTTGATGATAACTATTAAAAATCAATTTGCCAAAGTGTTCTTTTTATATCTTATGTGCTATCCGCTTTTGCGGATTCGTCCGGATCACTTTTATTCATAAATTAAAGAATATATTTCCATGTCGAGGTAGCAAATATACAGTTTTGTCAGGCGCCTGACTGTCGGATAAATTGGACACCAGTTTCCTGGCAACTGGTAACGTAAACAATTTTAATCAATTTTGCGAAAGCACCTAGGACCAAAATAGATATGACGAAACTGTATATTGGCAGGTAAAGGGTTGATGATCGCATCAATACGACTGAAAGTCTGAGTTGCTGGAATTTCTAATCCGGAATTCCAACTAAACATCAGTTTTGCGAAAGGTAAGTATAATCGGTTTTTGGGACCAGAATATGTATTACTAAAGACAATCTGCATGAAACTGTTTGTACCTCTAAACCTGAGAACTTTTTCCACTGACTCATGGCAACCGCCCCCATACAATGAAAGAGGGGGTTCACTAATATAAAGCCTCAGAATTTTTCAAACCTACCATTTATGCTGTTTGAGATTTTGTGTGACTGTGTGACTTTAGTGTTACGTTATCTGAAAKAACATTAGTAAAGATGGCAAGACGAAAAGGTGATGGAAGAACTTTGTCTTCAAAATAAAAAGAAACAGTGGAAATATTGGTTSTCTTATCAAACACGTCAAGTAAGTATTTTTCTAAAAATCCGTTTAGTAGTTTATAGTTATATATAGTTAAAAAAGATCATTTTTGGAGTGAAAAAATGCTTCCAAAACTTCAAAGATTTTATTTCCGTTCTCTTTTGCCAGAACTAGTTGATTCACGTCACACGAGAAACATGCCGATTCGGGAGGATAGATAGACGACGTTTTTGTGTAAAAAGTAGACCATTTACACCATGTTTGTTCATATTTTTTTTATACACACATTTATAACTTTGCTGTAAAGATAATTTTATATACAGATTGTGAACATTAACTATATACTTATGATGTTTGGTAAATATATGTATTTTTTTCTTGAACGTTTATTATATTTTATATTATTAAAAAATATTTTTAAAGTATTTTTTTTCATGAGGTGTTGGAATTTTTAATAATAAATTTGAAAGCAATATCGAAATAAAAAAACCTTTTGTTTAAAACTTTATTAGTAATATCACTGATATGTCTGTGAAAAGCGAACATCCGATTCTCAGTGGTAAGTAAATATCTTTGAAACGACAAGCATCAGATAGACCCACAAGATGTTGTAAATCAAAAATACTCTTTGTTGTGGCATCAGCATAACCAGCAGCCCAACAAACGCCCCAGGCCGACCGGGCTGACAGCTTTATTGTCAACATCCTAAAATTGAGTACGGCTGTCCCTTTAACCTAGCCTTAAACTACCTCTTCGTTCATCTAACAAACACATCGTCTATTTACTGTTCCGCAGTACGAAACTGAGACTAGTTTAGAACTCTGGTTACTTCAGCTTAGTCTTACGTCTTTCTGCCTTTTTGGCGGATTCGATTTCCGCACTTAATCCTTAAGTCATTAATGTCTTGTGTGATGTCCAACACAACCCTTTCGCGCAACCAAGATACGAGGGAAGATCATTACTGACGGCCCCTGTTATAGTAGGCGTTGACTGACAGTGAAATTCTTTGATATATAAAAAGTGTATTTATTTATTGTGACACTTGTTCAATGCCAGTCTTGTCGTTCGTTGTTTGTTAAAAAACAATTTAAAATTTAGGCGAAGGTGTTTGGATAGTTTTCAACAATGGAAAAATGTGAGATACACGCAGTTATAAAATATTTGCAAAAGAAAAGATGTCGCCAAAAGAAATTCATGAAGACATGGTGGATGTATTACGCGAGAGTGCTCCTTCTTACCAGGTGGTACAGTACTGCAACTCTCTTACCGTTATTACAACCCTGCAATAAAATTTCTCTTTCATTTCGAACAACAGGCGGCCCCTCACAAGTTACCGCAAAGATAGTTAAGCAGGGTCGGATTATTTAAAGYTCACTACCGGTCAAACCAAAACTAGCATTCAGTCTTAGTATTTCTGTGCGCGAGACAAGAGAAGCGAAAAATGTTCCGTCCTTGGGAAAAAGCTGCTCCAAGTACCGCTCAGAATGAAGTTGCTGACGGTGACATGGAAGTGCAAATTGAAGAAAACAAGAGGAGTCGTCGTTACCTTACCCAAGATGCCAAAAAAATCATAAAAAATGTATACAATTTTTTGATAAAAAAAGAGTGCAGTGCTCCGTTAAAAGTGACAAGTGAAATGGTTGGTGTTCCCTACACGACTGCGAGAGATATTATTGAAAATAAAGGCAATTCAAGAAAATCACGCAATTCGGAGAAATTTCTAAATATACCAAAAGAGCTTGGGACAGAAATTAAAAAAGCGATTTACCAAATGTATAAGGAAAATAAAGTTCCAACTACGGCAAGTCTGAAATTAAAACTTTTGAAATTAGGATATGACATAAGTTATTGCGAAGAGTGGTTCAGAAAATACTTGAGGAGCATCGGTTTTAATTATAGTACATTAAACCTACGTTTGTCCATAATGGAATCAACCCGACTAAAAAGAATGTGATGGGATTATATAAACGAAATCAGAAGGTACCGCCAAGAAAATCGTAATATCGTATATTTGAATGAAACGTGGTACGACACCCACGACTTGATAAAAAAAGGTCTGGCAGATGGGACAAATAACTGCGTTCTGCAAGCACCACCTTCGAGAGGAAAAAGAATTATAATTCTTCATGCGGGAGGAAGTGATGGATGGGTGAAAAATGGCTTATTACTGTCAGCGAAACAGATCCAAAATTGTACTGCTGACTACCATTTTTGTATTTAGAGCTTTAGATAAAAAAATATATATTCTTATTATTTTCTTTTAAAATACTTGTCTTTTATTTACATATTTAGTTATGTTAACCGTTAACCGCACGTTTCCAATAGTCAAAAGATTGTAAAAATATTAAAGGTATTGTTTATAATTTTCGGCTAGCACAGCATTCAACATATTCACAGGATATAAATATTACAGGAATGTTAAAAATCAAAATAAAAATATTTAGGAATGCGAGATTTTTCTTTGCATATTAAAAAATGCTCAGGTATGCATGTTGTTTAGTTAGATAACAAATTTCATTATAACTAGATATACTTTGCTTGTGCAAAATAATGTTGCTACTCATTTAAAACTACGTATAATTCATTTTGAGACATAAATAAAAACGATCGATGTGAAACCTCTTATTAACCGAATGATTAAAAACTACTTAGAATAATATACACTACACAAACAAAAAACGAGTTTTAAAACTGCTTAAAGCCGGCACTGGAAATTCGCAAAATCACAAAGAGAAGGTTTGATTTATGAGGGGTCGCGTGCCGTTCCAACTGTAAATGAAAGGTAAATAGTATTGCAGGGTTGTAAAAACGGTTAAGAGAGTTGCATTACTATAATAAATTTGTCTCGATAATTTAAATTGGGAAAACAAACGTGTGAACATGTAAATTGTGCCGGACGACCAGTAACTGTCACTATTCAGAAAAACGTTAATCGTGTACATGACATCATAATGCCAGATAGGCGAATGACCATTCGTCAGATAGCTGAAATTGCAGACTTCTCATATGGTACAACAGAAAAAAAATATTAGCACATATTTTATATTTTAAAAAGTTATCTGCACGGTGGGTCCCTAGAATGTTGACGCCTGATCAGAAGAGTTCGAGAGTCCTGGTAAAGTTTTCGGCAGATCCGGATGAGTTTCTCTCTCGATTTGTAACTGTTGATGAAACATGGGTCTACAACTTTGACTCAGAGTCAAAACAACAGAGTATGGAGGGGGATCACAAAGGTTCTCCTCCACCACGCACATTTTGAGTTGTGGGAAGCGGACGGAATTTTAATGGTTAATTTTTTTGGAACGTAGACACACAATAACAGGCTTTTACTACGCCAACTTAATTTCAAAATTTCACGAGCGTATCACAGAAAAAAGACGGGGAAAATTGAGGAAAGGAATTTTGTTCCATCGGGACAACGCTTCTTTACACTATTACGTGACGATACCACAAAGGCTTTATTAGCCACCAAACAACAAATATTATAGCCACAGATCTTACCTTCACAATAAATCTAATAAACCACGGCGATATTCAAGAGGGTTTCGCTGGCCTCAGCTTACTCAGTGGAGACGGGCTGGGTTCACAGATGAAAAAAAGAAATAATGGGCGCCACGCAATTTGAAAAAAAAGCCAACAGCGAAACAAAGAGCCTAATAAAATTGCGAAATGCCCGTGTTTATTTACAAAAATTTAATATGCATGTAAAATATAAAGTTAATGTAACAAGGTTAATGATTATAATTCAAATTAATGTAATAACTACCCTAAGACCCTGCAACGGTCTAGCAAGCGAGAGTCGTGGCGCGAGGGAAGAACGGTCAAACCGTATCACTGTATTTCGTGAGTAGTGAACGTATTACGTAATTATCGACACCCGGGGGTGGAGTATTGGTCAATACCTTCCCGAATACACAATAAATTCACTTTATCCCCGTATCTATAGGCAAAACGCCGCTGCGACTTGCAAACCGCTATTTTACAAAAATAACAAGCTATTCTAGTGTGAACAGTCAACGAAATTCCTATCTTTATCTAGGTAAGTTATTTTTAGAATAATCTAACACAAAGGAAACAAAAACTACTATAAACCGACGCTATACAGGTAAGTATCGATTAAATTTTTGAGAAAATAACAACTTGTATAATGTAGAGATCAAATTGTAAATTGTAAATGTTTAAACGTTAACTCTTCTTTATTTCAGGGAAACGACGAACGACGATCCACGGAAAACCACTTCTACGTGCTTTCGGAACGGCAAGAATGTCCAAGTCCTACTAGTCGAAATGGGCCTTCAACTGCTACCCTAACTGTCAATTAGCTTCCCGGAGTATTTTTCCTACCAAATAGCCCTTATGTACGTGGATTTAGCGAAGTAACAACCGGAGRATGAAGAGGTAAGGAACAATAAAGTAAGAAAGGCTGTAATAATAAAAACGCATGGTGAAACCACTGTACTATTGAATAAAAAGAACTTACGTCTGCTCTTCGACCCTCTTCTGCAAGGACTAGCGATTCACTTTTCAAATCCCCAATTAGGCAATCAATTATGATAATAACAGCGCCTTTCAGATCCAATACAAATATCTAATTGCGTTTCACACACTCGATAAATCAAAACCAATTTTAAAGGCAGCTGTTTAGCGAAATTTACTAGGTGAATCTTGCAGGCTCGAAGTGATAGTATTTTTGTGGGCAAAACCGTTTTTGGCAAAAACGCGCAGACCGAGTTTCGATAAGATATACTAATGGCAGCACCTACCGGATTCATTTAGGTTTTAAGCTAAACTATGTTGAATGTAAAGAACGCCGTAATAATATAGAAGCCATATTGCAATGAATACTATTCACGACGCAGGATTTGACTTGCACAAACACCCTGCATATTCACCAGACGTAGCTCCCATCGTTTACTTCTGATTTCCGAAATTGAAAGAATGTCTATGTGGGACCAGATATGATGATGACAGCAGTAAACGACTGGTTAGAGGACCAACCACAAGAATTTTTTTCTAGAGGAATCAGAGCACTGGAACATCGTTGGACCAAATGCATCGAAGTTCAACGAGACTATGTCGAAAAATAAACATATTATTATTTTCATGTTTTGTGTCTCTATGACAGGGACTGTTATGAATGATGTTCCTTCGTATTTCACATTTTTTCATAATTCACAATGTAAAATGAGAAGAATCATCCAAATCATCTAAGGACATCATTATCTACAGAAGAATATCAAATATTATTTCATCTTCATAGACAGAATCGGTAAAATTCTTTAGAAAAACTCATCCGCAGTATCCAAATATCTAAACCCCGAAGATGGTTACCACTTCTCCACTATCTGGAATCCCACCACACAATCTCCTCCGTCTGTCCTCCAAACATCCTTCCCATCCTCGTAACGCCATTCTCGTTCTCTTTCGTCCTTATATTTGGATTGGCTCTGACGTATTTCTTGCGTTAGGTTTGTACCGTAGTCCCGATGATGCCCCTTATAAAAGCGGAGGAAACGTCGACCTATTTTTAAAAACAGACGCGATCTAACCCAAAAAAAATCTAAGATTTCAAGTATGTTATTGCTGCTTAGTTTTGAAACTATAAAGTCGACCTACAAATCCGGCATAGCTTTAATTAATGTCCTATTCGCGTTACCCGTTTTTCAAATAATGTTTAAATATGAAATACGAAAAACATCATAAATCTTCACAATTCTTTCCCATTCGTCCCTTGTCTCCGTGCTGTATCGAGGGATATCAAATTCATCATCGACCTCCCCCTCCCTGTCAAACCCCAAACATTAATAATCAGCATTTACATCTGCAAATTCCAGTCGTTAATCAAACACAAAGCGACAACGTGTAATCTTTCTTTGTGCGGCACGTTGCGAAAACGCAGAATTGCAAATTCACGTTAGGAGTAGCGCTGCAATCGGATTACTTTGGTATATTATTACACGTAGAGGGCGCGGCGTTCGCAGGCGAGCAATTAACACGAAATTCCGATGTGTACAAGCAATACACCCGGAACAATCAGGACAGTGCAAAGTTATAGCCTGCTGATGCACTGAATGCGGAACAATTACAATGAGAAGTGCATATGGCTCCAATAGCGAGGCAGTTTCTCACGTAGTAAATTAGGGATCGGTCGTTCTAAGGCTGCGTTAGCAGTATCCAGGATTAGGTGCTGTGTTGGATTAATTTGATCATGCAAGGGGAGGAGATGATTTATTTATATGCCAAAGATCTAAAGATATCATGTAAGTGCGTTCCAGTTGTGAAGAGCCACTTCTGTATATCTCGTATGCTTTGAAAGAATGGATAAAGAAATTTAGAACACTGGGTATACAAATTAAAGGTTCTCTCCACACTCCTATTTACGGATGATCAAATGATTATCGCAGCAGATACCAATAACTAATTATAGACTCGTAAGCTTAAAAAAGAAACAAGTGGGGACTAGGAGTCCTAAAACCTGTCCACATAAGAGGATAACAAGGATCTCAGATCGGAGATCGCTAAGAGGTGATCCAAAGAAGTTCTGGCAATTTGTAGACCAAAGAAGGAGAACAGCGATTCCCGGATGTATGTGTTATGAGGGTGAAGAGCTGTCTGCTCGACAAGATATTGTTGACGCATTTGCACGTGATTTCGAAGGTGTATTTGTCGACGGAACCGAGGTTCACGACTGTAGTACCGAGTGTAGAGCAGGCTTAAAGGCTTACGAGTTTTGTGAGAAACATTGTTGCCCATCTATGAAGTTCGAAACTGTATGTAATTCGTTTAGTGTATTGAACATGTTCTGTGTAAATATTTCTGATACTGAACGTGCTGAAAAAAAGCTTAAAGCAAATAGTATCTGCGGCCATGATGACATTCCAGCTTTTCTTGTGGTAAATTGTATTAACTGTTTATCTACACCACTATGTCACATCTTTAATTTAATATTGGCATCATCTTAGTACCGTCCTGCATGGAAGGCTTCCCGGGTTGTCCCGGTACACAAGTCAGCTAAAAAAACTGATGTCAAAAGTTATCGATCTATCGCTATCATTGTTGCTAAACTATTTGAATGCATATTATCAGAAACCATCTCCTCGCACGTTAAATGTGGTATTGCACCGCAGCAGCATGGCTTTATTAAAGGCCGGTCTACAGTGACAAATCTACTAGAGTTTACCCACTTTGTCTCCTCGGCTATGGACAGCCGCTTTCAGGTAGATGCTATTTATACAGATCTGACCAAAGCCTTTGATCGGGTGCACCATTGTATCCTCCTCAAAAAGCTAGGTAACTTTGGATTGTGTGAGAGTATCATTGCTTTGATTTACTCCGCGATGAAGGAAAGAGTGCAGTATGTTGAGTATCGTGGGGTCAGATCCTATTCTTACCGAGTGAGCAGTGATGTAATTTAGGGCTCAAATTTGGGTCCCTTGTTGTTTATAAATTTACAATGAAGTAATTTCCCAACTATCTCGCAATGCCTATAAGTATGCGGACGATCTCAAGATCTGTACTGTTGTGCGGAGTACTGATGATTGTTTGGCACTGCAGGGGGACATAGATTCTTTGGTAGGCTGGTGTGGTCTTGACGGTTAACAGCTTAATGAAAGTAAATGTAAGAAAATAACCTTCTCCAGGGGTATGCATCACATTCGATATTAAAGGCACACCCTTAGAAGATTGTCATCACTGGTGTGATAGTGGATACTGGTCTGACCTTTGTTCCTCATATAGGTAGTGCATATCTGTGATGTCGCTATGCGACTACTGGGATTTCTGTTTCGCAATACCAAAGGTTTCACAAACGTCGAATGTATAAAGCTCCTCTTTTACTCACTAATAAGATCTAGATTTGAATATTGTGCAATTGTTTGGAAACCTAACAACCAGATTTACATTGACCTGCTTGAAAATGTCCTCAGAAAGTTCGCTAAATATACGAGGCATGTTTTTTAAGTAAGTACCGTTTTGGAATTAAAAAAAGACGTGCAAAGATATCGCAGTAATTTTATCTTACATAAAAGCCTGTACCTTAATCTACTTTTCTACATAATTTCCGTGAATATTGAGGCACTTGTCATAACGTGGCACCAGTTTTTGAATACCCTCCTCATAAAATTCTGCCGCCTGACTTGTTAACCACTGTATCACAAATGTTTCGACTTCGTTATCGTCTTGAAGACGCTAACCACCCAGATGTTTCTTCAAGTGCAGGAACAAATGGTAGTCGCTGGGCGCCAGATCAGGRCTRTATGGAGGATGGATCTAGAGTTTCCCATTTAAAAGATTTGATGAGATCTTTGGTCCGATTAGCCACATGTGGACGGGCATTGTCATGCAGCAAAACGATACCCTTACTCAACTTGCCACGTTTTTTGTTCTGGATTGCACGACGCAGATTGTTCAATGTCTTACAATAAGGCACTGCATTGATTGTCTCATTACGAGGTAGAAACTCCACTAGCAATACTCCTTTTCTGTCCCAAAAAACTGTGCACATGATTTTCCGGGCAGAAATTGTTTGCTTAAACTTCCCTTTTTTGGGTGATGATGAATGTCGCCATTCCGTGGATTGTTGTTTCGATTTTGGTGTGACGTAGGCCACCCATGCTTCGTCACCAGTAACAATTTGGTCTAAAAAATCTTCACCTTCATTGTGGTACCGCTCAAGGAATGTCAATGCACTGCCTAAACGTTGGGTTTTGTGCAAATCCGTCAACATTTTCAAGTTCTCGGTCACAATGCGATACAAAACACTACGAGAATATTGAGGAAAGCAGTCGCACAATGATGAAATTGTAAAGCGTCTGTTTCCTCTCACCTTTTCGTTCACTTTTCTGCACCAAATCTTCATTAACGACCGAAGGACGCCCATTCCGTTCTTCATCATGCACATTTGTGCGGCCATCTTTAAATGCTCTCACCCATTTCCTTACCATTCCATCACTCATAATGTTTTGTCCGTAAACTTCACAGATCTCACGATGAATATCGATCGGTTTTACGCCCTTTAACACTAAGAAATCGTATAACAGCCCGTACTTCACAATCGGCGGGACTCACGATTGTCGGAGGCATCTTAAACACTCAGTAAACAACGTATACAATGAAGAATCAAACTGTAATGGCGTCAGTGCGTAGACAAGAGATGTAGGTAACCAGCGCGCATGCGCGGAACGCCGACCGTAGCGCTGCGGCGGCGGAATCGCAAAACGGTACTTACTTAAAAAACATGCCTCGTATATACCTGAAGAAATTCAATTAATATCCTGTAAGGCATTATAGTCAAAAAATCCTTCTTAACGCTGTTGGTGAAAACTCGCTCAATGCTCGCAGATATCCAGTCTGATATTTTTGCAAAAACTCATTGGGGGATGTATTGATGATGCTACTCTACTGAGCCAGGTTAGGTTTGCGGTGCTTCGACTAAACAGTAGGTGCTCTTTAACATTTTATTATTCTGTACCCCATACACACCACTATTTTAATTCCACTTTTGTTTTCGTTTATATAATAATTATATTCCTGATTTCAAATTTGATATATTTAGTGTAAACTTTTTCCATGCCAAAGTAAAAAAAGAAATGATAATGAAATGTGATGCAGAATTTTTATAATTTGAGTTTATTTTAGTGGTTGCAGTTAAACCCGTCTCTATAATGAATTCTATTCTATGTTCCACTTATGTATTTTAAACTTGATTTCTTATCTAAGTTAATTATTGCCATATAGTTTTAAATTTAGTGTTGTATCATTGTGAAAGCTTCCACTATGGACCGCCCTGATCCGCTGGAAATAAACTTTATTATTATTATTAATGTGCGATGTGCGAAAAGAAAGTTCATTAAAACAACCTGCGGAAAAAGAGGAACACGTTTCGTGTTACAATTCTGATCAGTCGGTCAGAATCAGAATTTTGAGCACGACTATGGCAATGAGCAACTAACTCCCAAGCTGCCTCTTTTACTCCTTAACTATGTTTCTTGTTCTCCACTACACTAACTGGACCTATATAAAAAACATTCGCGTGTTACAAAAACCTAAATATGCAATTATTGAGTTGCTGGTTAAACTACTTCAGCTGTAATTTACTATCGCTCCCTGGAGAGACACTATACTCCGCGAGCTTAGAATAAATTCGGCTTGGTGTTTATCTTGTCAGAGGGAATGACTTGGTCGACTAAGTTTTTAAGTAATTATACTTTGTACCGGCTTATCGCAGAGTAAAAGTTTTATACTGCAGCTCACTGCTGCACTGTAAATCTCGTTGCAGTGAGACAAATTGCCGGGCGATCTAAACAACCTGTTTAATCAGGTGACATCCTTGATCTCGCATAACTATGGATAAGGTTCAACCTTAAAAACTATTCAGCAACTAGAGAAATGATTATTCAGTATGCGCATAACATATCTGCATCAGTATGGATTTCCTAAAGACGATGTTTTCCCTAAAGATAAAAGAAATTGGTATACCAAACATGTTGATACGTCTGGTAAAGATGATGGTTAATAATTCAGTACGAGAGATAAAATTAATATCTCTACTTTAGCACCATTCATAGTGAGCAAAAGCCTTGGACAGGGTGACCCTCTATCAACAACCATATTTGATATATCAAGGATATGGTTGCAATGAGTAATGAGAGCTATAGTAAATTCTTTGAAGAATTTGAAGACTTCTACTCCAAAGCTGTAAACATTGATCTTTTAGCTTTGGACTCACATATGTCCAGCAATACTTTAATCTATTAACTGCTTTTAATTTGCATCAGCTTGCCAATGAACGAACCTACGAGGATCCCTCTATGTACGTCTACCTTAATTGACCATATAATCACTTTTGATTTAGATAATATACATTCAGCATCTGTTGTTTGTAACCATGCAACATTTGACCATTACATTGTCTCGTATGAATTTAGCAGTGTTCTGCATGAAACCCTGTTAAAGTTGATTATGTATCATTCTTTCAATAACTTTAATATACAACAGTTTCTAATTGATCATCAGGGTAAAAATTTAAATGCAATTTATAATATCTCGCCGTAAAGTCTGTCCGAACAATAAGTTTAAGTGCTCTAGAAGTTTACTATTTCATAAAATTCATAATTTAACATTATGAACGCTGAAAGCGTTCACCCCCGTATACGAAGACTCTACGGAGTGTACATCTTAGGAATATGCAAAAGACTAGAAAGGACTTCATTGAAGAAAGCGAACTTCGTCAACCGACTAGTATTTTTGAAACGCTGCAGAGATAAAAGGGTTGTACCAAATCTTCTTAACATTAAAACACAGAAGTCAAGCAAAGTTAAGTTTCAAACTAAATTTGTTTTAAGTCAATTATAGTTACTAGGGCAGGTAAAGGTTCAGTCGCAGTAATTTTAGATAGAACTGGAGAATTATTAGATGAGGAAACAACAGTTATCCCGAGATCTTACCTCAAAATTTCCAAAATTACTCATGATCTTATCAAAACTTCAAATCTTTCGAATGAGGAGAAGTCTTTTTTAACTGTTTCCGATTGCAAGGTACCTAAATTGTGTGGTTTGGCCAAAATCCATAAAACTAATGTCCAGTAAAGATCCATAGCCAATAGATTGGCAGTCTTAGTCTCGCTCTTATTCTACACAATCCAACAACCAATGACAGCAATTTACTGGCACTGGAAAGTCGTGATTCGTGACACGATATGCGCGGTAATGAATTAAACAAAATCACATCGTAGGATCAGAAATTTCGTTATTTACCTGTCTCTTATATAATTACACGTCTAAGATTTACTCGCAAAAACTTGTTTATCTGGAGTTTCACGTCAAAAAGAAACTTCTAGGACGAAGCTTGAGCAAATGCTACCTTAATTAAATTCCGAACTTTTTAAGGTATATTTGCATAAGCGTTCCGACGCTCGTATCTGCATATTGATGAAGAAAAACTTCGGGATGTACCTCGCAGTGTTTACAGGAAAATTATGATATCGGTACTGGAATGAACGTTACAGCAAGGAGTTTGCATTTTCTGCGAATTATAGAACAACAGTTTAGTCAGGAAAATTTCAACTTAATTAAAACGTTTTCATACTAAATAGTTTTAAAACAAATTTTACTTTCTATTATAATGTTTCTTTGTCCAAAGGGAATTGCAAATGCGGCTTTATTCTGCGAAAAAAACCGTTATCCTGGTCTTATTTTCATGTTATGTTTCGTTCTCTGTGTAAGCCGTGTCGACAATGTGACACTAGATTAATCATAGCAAATTCACGCTGAAGAATAAGTTATTTTCTTTATTTTGCCTGGCAACTTGCACATAAATCATTTACTGCAATTGCAGCCAGGTCACCCCAACGCTAACACGCAATTTTTCAGCATTCCATCGCACATGCACGACAGTGTCATCAAAAGTTTAAAAATATAAGTTCATACAATTTTGATGGGAACACGTTTGTGACGAGATATAAATTGTAGATTAATTTGTATTTTCACAGTTATTACTGCTAGGTTAATGCAAACATCAATAACAGTATCGAGAAAGTAATTATTATGGTTGCGACGACCTAAACGCATAAATAATTCAAATTCTTAATGGAATTTACTTATTCTTCATTGTGGATCATGCGATGTTGCTTTTAATCGTCGGAAATAAACAGCTAACAAAGGATGTAGTATAATCCAATTACGCCACAAGGTCACAAGCAACACATTTCTATCAAATAATATTGGTTTAGATACGCTAACAAAAATAAATATCACCCTACAAGCTTGTCGCGCAAGAGAACCGTATAAAAACCTGAATTGTTAAACATTATTTTTATGTATACAGTTGGAAGTATTTAGTCATCAAGTAGTCTTCAACAAAAATAACTACTGAAGATTTTTTAGTTATAAATATGCAATGTGTTTTGGATCAGAAAAAACTTACAAATTGCAGAGACTGGAAGAATTTCTCACTTGTGCACGTACTTAGATCCACTAGACAGGACTGCCAACTTACCTAAAAGAAAAAACAATAATTACAAAACACATATTTAATGCAGAAGGTGTATTTTACTAGCATAAATAAAAGATCAATACAAAGATGTATTTCGTAAGTAATAGCAGTACAAGTAATTAAAGTAATTGCTAAAGTTTTTAATGTCGGATATCTGTTAAGTGTTTTATGTTATTGTGGTTGCTAATGATATTATACAAGATCTGATAAAAGTGGAGACATGCTAGTTCAGGATCAACAATATCGACGACAGAAGACCAATCGGTTTGAGCGAGAGTAGAATATAATCCATCGAAATTTGCTTTACGGAAATTGTGCGGGCTTTAAATAAAAAGCTGCAGTCCGTTTTCGCTGGTCTATTTATTCACGTATGGTACAACACAACACGGGGGAGTACTGATCACAAAACGCTCGGTATAACGCGTTGAAGCTCTTTTTTGACTCACTCCTCCAAAAATTAAACAGCTAGTTTTAGATTTTTTTCTCAAAACTTCTTGTCACAAATTAACTGCTAGCGCCGTGCTAAAAACATTAATGACAGCTCAATGAGTTCGTCTAAGCTGCCTCTATGTTAAGCATAGCTAACATAACTATAGGTTGTCACTTTTCCCCCATGGAAATGTAACTTATCAAAAACGAATGAAATCAGTGCGGCTGAAAATGATTACTTGATTGCAATAACAGATTTGCCTCACAAGTTTTATTTCGGTGAAGTTTTTTGGGAGCTTGACCATGAGATAGACTTATGTATGATGTTGAAAATGACTAATAATCTCTTTTAACCGAATAAACGCCGTATATCGAATTGCTGACCTTTTGATCATTATAACCAGCAAATGTCGATCTAGACACTGAAACACCACTTTCTTTATAACAAATTACATTTCTATGCATCAAAGTGCTTTCAGAATTGCACCTTGCTCCAAACGCAGTCTCACCACTTAAGCAAATTGCTCGCTAGAAGACTTCATTTCCAGCTGTACGGCATAGTTTAAATTGAATGATCTAAGTCGAGACAGATGAAATTTTCCGTTTCTCCGCTGTTTGTTGTTTACGCCTCCACGAAGCAGCAATCAAATTATACTTCACGTACTGGAATAAAATTAAAGAGAACTCTAACAATGTCAGTTATGCAAAATGGTGCCGCATGACAATCCTGTTCATTTCGTACGCTGTTACTTAAGCAACTTCACATATTTGTCTATACAGGGTGATTTTTTGAAAACTTCACACCTTAAATAACTTTAAATATAGAAAAAATTTAAAAATTTGCTAAAACAGGTAAACTTTTGTTTGCAGGGGGACAACTTTTGAGATAAGTTTTTAATGGATAGCGCTTACTCTCTGAGCAGGGTAGACACCCCTTTAAAAATTTTAAATGGAACTATCCATCTTGTGATACATCATTTGAAAGCTTATTTCACAAAGAGTCTGGCCATGTAATTAGTTTTACCACGTTTAACTTATCGACGGGGTAATAGATTAATAGTGCCTACGAAACAGGTTGCATATTAAATTGAATATTTTGGACTCTTTTCAACAAAATGTATTTTATTTTAGAGCGGAAATAAAATTTGTCCTTACGAGAACCCAAAATTTAAACAAACAACTTGTAAAAAATATGACACTTAAAACAAACTCCCAGAATACTGAAAATTTTCTTTTAACATTATTATTAACATTAAAGTATTTATCATGTAATTTTTTAGAAAGTCCATGTCCACGAAAAAGAAAAATTATTTTTTTGTAACTCCAAAAACTGTGTGAACAAAACCATAGAAATTCAAACCTTACAATAGATTCTCAAAATGTGCACCACCTCTTTCCATACAATAATACAGACGGTTCTCGAACTCATGCTGCACTTTTCGGAAAGTTTCAGGTGGAATCCTCCTGCACTCGTTAATAATTCTTTCTCGCAGATCGTCCAGGCTAGTAGGTTGTGTTTTGTAAACCACAGATTTTAAATGACCCCATAGAAAGAAATCTAAAGCAGTCAAATCGGGTGATCGTGGCGGGCATTCAATTGTTCCACGCCTACCAATCCAGTGAAGAGGAAATCTATGATTTAACCAGTTTCGCACATTAATGGCGTAATGCGGTGGGGCTCCATCATGTTGGTAAAACAATTCGTATTCATCCAACATTGGATTTCCTTCAGGGTCACGTTGGTTTTCTAATTGCTCTGTGATTAAAGGATCAATAACGTTATCAAGTAATTCTAAATACATTCCCCCATTTAGCGTCCCATCAATGAAAATTGGACCTACAATTGCGTTGCCAAGTATTCCAGCCCAGACGTTCAGCTTCTGAGGAACTTGTGTATGACCTTCTCGAAAAATATAAGGATTTTCGTCACTCCAGTACCTGACGTTATGTTTATGGACAGAGCCGTTCAAAAATGTGCATTCATCACTGAAACAGATATTTTTTGTTAGATTTGGATTTACTATAATCTTTTCTGTCATAATTTCGCAAAATTGCAGTCTTCTATCGAAGTCATCTTCGCCGAGTTCCTGGAGAGTTTTCATCTTATAGGGATGGAATTTGCGCAGTTTTGTAACTTTCCTTACAGATGAATAAGAAAGTCCAGTGGCTGTAGAAATGTTACGCAAAGAGCTAGTTGGATCCATTGCAAAATGACCAAGTACTTCAAGTTGGGCCATTTCATCAAGACTCTATTCCCTGCCCTTTTTTTGTTTACTACAGATCCAGTGTCTTGAAATTTCTGCACGAGATCGAGAATGTACCTAGCGTCAACATTTTTATCGGGGTGCCGTTCGTTAAACACCCCTTGCTGACGCACGAGCACATTTCACGCGATTTATAAAAAAGAATGTGAACAAAAAGATGGTCGTGCCAAAGAAGTGGCCAAAAAGTTGAAACAAAAAATTGGAAACACAAAGTAGATAATTATTTAGCCAATTCAGTATAAACTGTCGAGTTGCAATATCAAGTAATGTCGAAAGAAAATTTTAAGTATTTTTGGCATTTTGCTTATGTGTAACAATTATTTTTTAACAAATTTCTTTAGGCTCAAGTAAGGACAATTTTTATTGTAACAGCAATATAAATGTTGTTAAAAAAAGTCCAAAATATTCCATTTTATAAGTCAGTTGCTACAATGCACTTTTTGACCCACTACCCCGTCAATGGGTAAAAAATAGTAAAACTAATTACATGGCAAGACTCCTTGTGTAATAAGCTTTTAAATGAGGTATCGTAAGATGGGCAGTTTCATTTAAAATTTTTGAAGGGGTATCTACCCCGCTAAGAGGGTAAGCGCTATCCATTAAAAACTTATCTCAAAAGTTGTCCCCCTGCAAACAAAAGTTTACCTGTTTTTGCAAAATTTTAAATTTTTCCTCTATTTAAAGTTATTTAAGGTGTGAAGTTTTCAAAAAATCACCCTGTATATCTAATGTCACTATTCAGGTAAGATTTCTTGGGGGAATTCGACCTGGTGTTAAAAATCAAGTAATACTCTTTATTTTTGCCTAGCTTTCGACTGCTTTATTGCAGTCTTCGTCAGGGCTTTCTACAACAACAATCCAATAATTACATTAAGATTATATAATAGAGCTGCCTAGTTAAACCTCAGTTTTGTAAGTAACATGTTCCATTTTTATAATCTTAATGTAATTATTGGATTGTTGTTGTAGAAAGCCCTGACGAAGACTGCAATAAAGCAGTCGAAAGCTTGGCAAAAATAAAGAGTATTACTTTATTTTTACCACCAGGTCGAATTCCCCCAAGAAATCTTACCTGAATATATACATAAGTGATGTCCCAATGATAGACTTTTATAATTTGACGACAAATGTCTTTTCACCATCGCTAGTTCAGCGCTAGCTTGATATTTTCAGGAGTTATGACGTGACCCTCATATTACGTAGAGAAAAAAGAGGTGTCTGAACTATACGTTCTTAAATTCTTTTAGCCAGGACGATAAGTAAAGCTCGCAGGTTTCCTACCAAACATCGAAGCGGCATAGCTTCCTCGGTTTCCCGAGTTATTATTTTATTAATGTAAACTGGTATTTTCATCTGCGATATTGCGAAACTCATACGGAACGCCGGGGCGCGCTTGGAGAATACAGAAGGCATCCGATGTCTTGAACAGACGCTTCTACATTGATGAATGCCGCACCAGAATTGGTTAGATGCGGCAGAATGAGGCGACGGCATACGTGTTTTTCTTCCTTTTGCGATAGGCGCTTTTGATTGGTGGGTAGTGGAGTGACTTCGAAACGTGGAGGCTGCCTATTGTGAGGAAAATTGACTATTTAGGTGACACATGTACGTCTGGAAGTGCAAGGGCCAGAAGGTTCGATAGGTAGAGATACTTACGGGAACGTTTAAGTTGTTCTGTATTGGACGTCTAGGAATGCCCTTTTTGTGCCACGTAGAAGATTAAATTGCAAATAATTCCAAGGAGAAATGAGTTTATACAGGGTGTTCCACGAGTATGATTGCTAGTATCGAATGGAAGTATTGATACTGGTGTCAAATGATTTAGTATCGATACTACTCAATGCGCATCATTGAAAAGTATCAACACACTGAGGTTTTAAAAAAAACTGCCTCTCAAAACGAAAAGTTTTATATAGTCTTCAAATTCATATAAAGCTATTATTATTATTATTATTAACATAGCGAGAAATTATAGAAGCCTATCCTATAAAACAAACTAAAATAACGTGCGAACAGTCGCAAAATAATGTTATAGCATGTCTATGCTGTGCTGTCTGCACCGCAACCAACTGCAGATAGATTTATTTCGCTATCATTGTAGCTCATTAGTGCAGTTTAGGTCTAGCGCAGACAGCACGGCATAGAACTAGTTTTGTCTATATACCAATGCAATGGTATGATGTAAGAAAGAATTTAGAAGGCAATGCCATCTGTCAGCATTAAACTGACATGATGACAAAGCCACCTAGCTGCCTTTAGGAAGTAGTACTCGTTAAGGCAGCTGCCATCTAWATTCTCACAAATAAGTAAAGATACATAATCTGAAACAACCAAACAAAATTAACAAATTTATTGAAAGAGATGCAACACAACGATTACGAGCGGTGCACCCAGAGGTCGAAACAGCAGCCGATAAGAAGTTTTAATGTTTGCCTTCTTTAATTTAAACGGGTGACCACGTCAGTTCGACGATATTGTGAGCTGAGAATAATAATGGAAGAGCCCGTGAGTTATTCTAAATAACTGAATTAGTTCTGCTCTCTCTCTCTCGTCTCATGCAGAGAAGATCGATGTCCATTGGACAAATGCCCAAAGTGGAAATTGGTCAGCTGTTCCAACATCAAAATTATTATCCCGTAGAACGATTTATCGTACAATCGCTGAATGTGAGCAAGGTATCCCATGTCTGAACTTGCCAAAAAGCGGGCGGCCAAAAGTTCTTACTCCACGCGGGAGCAGCAACTGGTAGCAAGAGCAAACAACACCGTCGGAACATCTGTCGGGAAATGGGGACGAAGATATCATGTATCCAAAAGCACTGTCAGCAGGGTGTTGGTTAGAACGGGTCAGAAATACCACAAAAGACAAAAATGTCTAAAATATATGGCAAACCAAATGGCTATAATACCAAGATGTTGTCATAATTTGCGACGATACCATTTTGCGGGCAATAGAGTCATTGTGATGGACGGCGAGAAATATTTCACTCTGAGCAATTCAGAAATTAAGGGAAACGATGGTTTCTATACCGGCAACCTAGTAGAGGTTCCAAATGAGGTAAGATACAAAACGAGGCAAAGTTTGCTGACAATATTCTGGTCTGGTGTGCCATTTCTACCGCGGGAATTTCTCGCGCTCACAATGTTCGGGTTCGAGGAGAAGTAGTGGATGGTCAAGAATATATTCGCTATTGCTTATCGAAACCGAGGGATTTCATTCATCACCGTCATGCCCATGATGAGGTAACCTGGCCAGACTTAGCTTCCTGTCATTAAGCCCGATGAACACAGCAGTGGCTCCATGAGCACAACATTCGGTTTGTCCCCAAAAATGATATTCCTCCAAACCGTTTTTTTCCTCTGGTACTGCAACACTTCCACAATGGTGGAGGAAGTGTATACAACATGATGGAGACCACATCGAAATATGACATTATTAATTGTATAAAGACTTTTTAAAGGTTTTTATTTGACTTTGGTATTATTTATTTTTCTCTTGACTTCTTTTTTACAGACCTCCAGAGTGCTGGTTGTTCAAACCATATTTATGTACGTCTGGCTCATTTTTGTTAGGAACAATTCCCCGAGGTACTTCTCAACCAGAGCTTAGTAATTTGTTGCAGACGAACACTGCGCTTACATCTGCTATCCATAAGGTTAATTTCAGCGAAACTATTCCTCCGGTAATTACGTAATACAAATGCAATGTAACAAGATGACTGGCTTTGCCGACCATTAACGTTAATTCGCGGAGTTTATACGATGCCGTTTAAGTGACTTTTATGTTAACAGATCCCGCCCTAATGTCTTCCGCACCTTGAAGCACGTTGGGCAAAACTACCCTAGAACGGACACGCTGTGTATCATCTTTATGTTTCCAACGACCTGGATCCGCTGATAAAAGCATCGCGAAATTGCTGTTTACGGCTGTAAATCTTGGATTTTCCTTTAAAAGGGTTGATGTACAATCGGAAGGAACTAAAGACTGGAAGGGCGTCAAGTTTCAATCTAGACCCGAGAAATCATGAACTCGATAATGCAGTGGAGTTACAATAAAATGTTATGATTATATACCTCTTATAGAAGCGCGCAGTAAGTCTGGAGAGACGGCAATGCGATGGATATAAAGCAAAGCTTTTATGGGGAAGTATAAAACGTGTTTTGTTCGCCGAAAGCTGTTGAAATTCATTTGAAATATCAAATGGGATCACGTATATACCAATCGCAGCAGTTTGGGTTTCTATTTAATGTAATTGTTGGAAGTAATTTAGCTTCTACAGAGAGTTTTTTTTTCAGGTTCCCTGAATTTGGTCCGATTTTTTTAACTGCTCGTAATTTTATTGTTATTATTATCAGTCGTACAAAAAAGGTGTTGAGATAAAAGTTGTAGATAACAATGTGTTTATTTAATAGAAGTKATAACTAGCTGTTTTATTTTTCTTTAAAATGATAATGTAACTTGACCAACTTTTTTTCAAAAACAAACTAGCTACAATACTTTTTTTAAATCACATAATAAGCCTTGAAAATAACATCGAAATATAGATCTTCCTTGATGTTTTGTGTGGCCTTTTCTCGTACTATTCATCATTTCTTTTCTCACTTGTTTTTGTGTAGATGTTATAATGATATACAGGATGTTTCAGGAATGATAATGACCCTGACGAAATTAAAAATGCAACCCAAAATACATTCTCATAGCCAATGTGGTTATTTTACATAATGGTATTATTTTAAAAAGAAATTGGAAATCCAACGTTTCCTGTCACTGTATTTATTAAAAGTCAAAATGATGAAAAAACGGATATGATTTTGATTTATGGTGAATGCACGAAAAATGCTTCCGCTGCTGCCCGTTTATACAGACAACGTTTTCCAAATAGAAGAGCTCCTGCCGATACATTTTCAAGAGACTTGAATTAGCTTTAAGGACAAATTGGCCACCACTAAAAAAGTTAAGGGAAAGAACAGCAACAGGCCCTGACAATGAAATTAGAGTATTGGAAATGATTGACGAAAATCCTCATATTAGTAGTAGTCTCAAGAGCAACCGGTATTAGTCTGTTTTCAGTACACCAAATAATTAAAGCCAATCGATTTCATCCGTAATACTTGCAATTGGTTCAGGCCTTAAAGGAAACAGATTATCCTAAAAGACTGGCTTTGTGTAACTTTTTTCGGGAACACCAAAATTTGAATATGAGATTTTATGACAACATTTGCTTCTCAGATGAAGCAAGATTTTCTAATAATGGTGGAGTTAACAAAGATAACATGCATTATTATGTGCAAGAAAATCCACCTTGGATTATGCTATTTGTTGGCCCAAACCAGTTCAATGGGGTTAAAATGGCAATGATGTGGGGGTAGCCGTAGCACTTCATGACCATATTTACATGTTTAGAGGTTGAAAGCTGAACAAGAACTGAGCACAGAACATGAACAGGAACTGAAGGGTTGTGTAGCCAGATAACAAACAGATTTAGAACCGCTAGGTTCAAAGGAAAGCTAACCTCTAAGGGATAACTACAAAAGTGACTCTTATTTATAAGTGCACTGAGAGTCATTGGGAGAACATTGCAAATTACATTAGGTAGACCTTTCTTAGAGAGCGGCTTACAGTTTTCGCAAAATACTACCTAAAAACGCATTTCTAACGGCACTACTTTTCCGCTTAACTAAAACTATGTCACGTACATTTTACAAGCTTGTATTAAGAGGCCGTACCCCTTTTATTGCTTGATCACTCAAAGTCGTTTGAATACCCTTTATTTGAGATACCGCTGGTGTCTTTTATAAGGTGTAAGGAGTATTCCTTTCCAGAGTCGAATCTGTATCTACAACTGTCCAGTCAAACTACAGATGAAGGGAAAGATCATAATTATTGACGGAAGAAAATTTGTTTATCCAAGTTATCGCAATTATAATTTTATACATACCTCCCATTTCACATTCAGCTGCATGCTTGCATCATTATTATCTAAACACCGTACACGTTATGTCTATTTGACCCAAATATAGGTAATGTTCAGCTAGCTAGTCACGATGCAATTTACATAATGCACCTAACTGCTCATTAATTAGTCATGTTTGGGGTGCGTTATGTACATATTGTTACAGACGTTTTTAACAGTGTAATTGTGGTACTTTACCCGAGTGTGAGTTGATTGTTTGGCAAACACTGTTGCTGTGCTTTGAATTAGTTTACATTCGAGAGGGTAATCCAAAATGGCCTGATTTTTTCTACAGGGTATTTAGTAATCGCGCCCAAGCCCAGATTATTGCATTCGTTTTAGCATAATTCAGGTATAGTAATGCAACTCTTACCGTTATTACAACCCTGCAATAAAATTTATCTTTCATCTCAAACAGCAGGCGGCCCCTCACAAGTTTACCATAAATTTAGGTCCGATTTTCGGAAGATGGTTAAGCAGGTTCGGATTATTAAAGTTCACTACCGGTCAAACCAAAATTAGCATCCAGTCTTAGTATTTCTGTGCGCGAGACAAGAAAAGCGAAAAATGTTCCGTTCTTGGAAAAACACTACTCCAAGTACCGCTCAGAATGAAGTTGCTGACGCTGACATGGAAGTGCAAATTGAAGAAAACTACAGGAGTCGTCGTTACCTTACCCAAGATGCCAAAGAAGTCATAAAAAGATGTATACAATTTTTTTATAAAAAAAAAGAGTGCAGTGCTCCGTTAAAAGTGACAAGTGAAGTGGTTGGTGTCCCCTACACGACTGTGAGAGATATTATTGAAAATAAAGGCAATTCAAGAAAATCACACAATTCGGAGTCATTTTTAAATATATTAAAAGAGCTTGGGATATAAATTAAAAAAGTGATTAGCCAAATGTATAAGGAAAATAAAGTTCCAACTATGGCAAGTCTGAAATTAAAACTTTTGGAATTAAGATATAATATAAGTTATTGCGAAGAGTGGTTCAGAAAATACTTGAGGAGCATCGGTTTTAATTATAGTACATTAAACCAACGTTTGTTCATTATGGAATCAACCCAACTAAAAAGAATGAGATGGGATTATATAAACGAAATCAGAAGGTACCGCCAAGAAAATCGTAATATCGTATATTTGGATGAAACATGGTACGCCACCCACGACTTGATAAAAAAAGGTCTGACAGATGGGACAAATAACTGCGTTCTGCAAGCACCACCTTCGAGAAGGAAAAAAAATCCTTCATGCGAAACAGATCCAAAATTGTTCTGCTGACTACCATTGCGACCTGGACTCTTTTTGAAACTTGGTTCCAGCAGCAGTTACTGCCAGCGCTACCACCAGGATCTGTTATAGTCATGGATAACGCGAGTTGTCATTCAAAATTAATGAACATGACGCCAACATCAGCTATAACAAAATAGAAATAATTGATTACATGAAAAGGAATAAAATTACAATTCCGGATGGAACAGTTACCAAAAAAGATCTGTTGACAATAATAAAAAATCTCAACATACCTAAACAATATCGAGTTGATGAACTAGCGAAAGGACATGGACATATATAGTTATGCGTTTTCCACCGTATTATTGCGTCCTAAACCCAATTGAATTAGTGTGGAGTCCGCCCGCCGCGGTTATAGGCGACGGTCTGCCATGGTCAGTTTGCTCTCTACCCCTGCCTGATGAGCCCCAACAGGGCGAAACTAGTCGCAGAGTGAGAGCGAACTGACCAGGGCAGATTATTTATTTAATATTTGATTATGTTGACCGTTAACAGCATGTTTCCAATAGTTAAAAGATTGTAAAAATATTAAAATGTATTGTTTATAATTTTCGGCTAGCACAGCATTCAACATATTCACAGGATATAAATATTACATGAATGGTAAAAGTCAAAATAAAAATATTTAGGAATGCGAGGTTTTTCTTTGCATATTAAAAAATGCTCAGATGTGCATGTTGTCTAGTTAGATTACAAATTTCATTATAACTAGATATATTTTGCTTGTGCAAAATAATGTTGCTACTCATCTAAAACTACGTACAATTCATTTTGAGACGTAAATAAAAACGATCGATGTAAAACCTCTTATTAACCGAATGATTAAAAACTACTTAGAATAATATACACTACACAAACAAAAAACGAATTTTAATACGGCTTAAAGCCGACACTGGAAATTCGCAAAATCACAAAGAGAGGGTTTGATTTATGAGGGGTCGCGTGCCCTTCCAACTGTGCCTGTAAATGAAAGGTAAATAGTATTGCAGGGTTGTAAAAACGGTAAGAGAGTTGCATTACTATACCAAGCGCACGTTTGTGCAGCTTCAACGATTTAAACCGGTGTGGCTCCTTCCTAATTGCTAGTTAAACTGTGTGTGAGTATCAGAATACGCAGCTCAGAAAATATTCTCAGAATTCTCCGCTTATACATTAAACTTATCCTTTCTTGGCCGAAAATGCAATTTCGTATTCACGTGTATCCGACATGGGAACATTAGCAAAACGATGCTTAATCAAAAGCAGGCAAAAAGGTTCTCTGACTTTTGATAAATGCGAAAGCTTTTTCGGAGTGCAGCAAAACAGGATGATTGAACGATGCAGATGCACCGGGGGCTGCAGGTATCGTCGACTAACGGATTATATGATTCGGGCAAACGCTGACTTTCCGTAGGTCTGTTTTCTGATAAGCGCAACGCGGCATTCGAGAAGCGAGTTTTGGTAGCAAGACCGCGGACAAAAGCATGGCCCGGGGATATGTGTTTCTGAGTTGTAACAAWATTAGGTATTTGCCTTATTCGCAACGCGATTCTGTAGCTCTTGCATATATCTGCTTTTCTTAAGAGGCCTCGCCACCGAAGTTTCTTATGGAACTTTCAATGTATCGTCCTGTGCCTTTAGAGCAAACATTAATTAAAATATTTTAATAAAGCAAAGAACATCTGAAAGAACAGTCAATTTTCTACAATTTGACCGAGCGGAAGTTTAAAATTTTGTTGACGAGGTCATTAAACGGCAAGATAATTCAGACATAAAAATGAGAATTTCATCAAACTCGTTTATTTCAGAAACTATAAGGAGTTTACAGATTTCTTTCGGTCACACTGTAAAAAACATWTATCTATGGAGAGAATTGCAAATCCGACAAAAATGTATTTGTAAATAACAAAAATAGTGATGCAGAATGATTTGCGATTTAAAACTGGGCTAAAAATTGGTGATTTACAACAGGCACTTACAAGTTAAGCGTGCCGCCGCAAATGAAACCGCATAATTACTTTATGGCACTACCTGCATCCGACCGGATGGCGAGGACCGGATCTATCTGTAGTTTGATGCAAATTTTTACTTTATTTGGATTTTGGTCTTATACGATTCCAAGCGTTCCGTTCAGTTTTCGCATATTTTTTTTTAGTTTGTATTCCGTTTAAATTTTTTTAGTGTGATAAGTTATTTTAGTTTAGTGTTTTATAGTTTAKCTTAGTGTATGCCGAAAATAAGTTTCTACAACGTAAGTACAAGAAGAAGAAAATCAATGTTTTAATAAGCTAAAAAGAAACAAAAAAGAAATAATAGATTTAGAAAACTAACTGCGTCAAATTTTGCGAAAGTTTGTAAACGAAGAAAACAAACAAACACCGCAAAACTTGTGAAGAGCATATTGTATAGATCTTGTATAAGTGCCATCAGTTCAACATAGAAAACATTTTGAAAACATAGCTGTTAAGGAATTAGAAGAATTATTAGGCCAAGAAATTAAATCATGTGAGTTATTTGTTGATCCGGTAGACGAAGACACTATTGTCGAAATAAAGTGTCCATACAGGTCATATAAATTACAACTGACACCAGAAGAAGCTATACAACGAAAGAAGATCACGTTTTGGCAATTTAAAAACAATTCTACGGAGGTAAATAAGAAACATGATTGGTTTTACCAAATCCAAGGCCAATTACACATAGCACAAAAAAGTATGTTGGTTAGGTGTGTGGACGGGTTCAAATCAATTAAAAATTGAGGGACGACATATTTTGGGAAACTAAAATGCAACCTTATTTAGAAACATTCTATAAAAAATGCCTTTTACCTGAATTGGTAGATCCTCGCCAGTGCAGAAGCATGCCAATTCGTGACATTTATATATGATATACCTACTGTATTTTGTATAATGTTTATAACTAACACTGTTTCTAAATGTTTAAATAAAACCTATATATTACGTACATTTATATGTTTTTTTCTTTAAATGTTTTTAGATGCACGTTTTCATTGTTAGTTCTCGAAATTAAAATCTATACTTTTACAACACTACTCAAGCAAATTTATTATGTTGAACAATTGGTATTTGTTACCTATAAATTTCTGAAATCTACATTAAATWTTGAGTTTTAATGCGTTATTTTTTAAATTTATTGCAAAACTAAAATTAACGTGATTTTTTAATATATGATCGATCAAAATAGACATTAATCAGACCCTATCGTAAATAGACATAACCCCATCATAAATAAAAATAAGAAATGATTTGCAGAGGGTGGTTGACACGTTTATTGTACTCATTCAGTTCCTGACAGCAAAATTCGGCTACCGAAATCTCAAGGTCTTCTGCGTGGCGAGCCCTCTTAAGGTATCAAGCAACGATCTATGAGACTGACTTATGCAGAGGGTTTTACAGCTTCATGGTCGGCCGTCGTAAACTATTGTATGTAAATGAGGGTCTTTACAACCTTATGGTCGGCCGTCCTAAACTACTGGGATTAGTGGCACGCTTCAAAGTTCCTAAATGGGCCGTATTCAACAAAATCTTGTTGGCTAAAATTTTAACTTTTCCACTATAAATTTTTGAAATTTGTGAGTTGTGATAATTTGGCAATCAATAAAAAAACTTAATTGACGGGGTTAGAGAACACAAAAGAGATATAAAAAATAATAAAACAACCTCTGTAATATTTAATCATTGTTATGAACTTGACCATAAATTTAATTTTAATGATTTAATACTTTTGAAAAAAGAAATAAATTTAAAGAAACGTCTTTTTTTGAAATGGCCCATATCAATAGACAAATTCATAGTATTAATAAAAGAAACGATATTCATAATCTTTCCAAAACTTATACCTATCTCCTCCATTTTAAACCATTTTTTTCATCATAACTTCCTACTTGCACTCTTCAAATTTCTCGTCCTATCTAGATTTCATATTATTAGTTGTTAGTATTTTTTTTTAATTTTGAAAGATATTTTAATATTTGTCAAGATTGTTTGTGATTATTAATATTTAGCAATATTTAAAATTACCCATAAGTATTAGAGTTATATATATGAAGTTAAGACTGCTGTTCCGTTTCTATTGTAGGTTATTTTTATGTGGTTTGTTGTTCTTTATTTGTAGTTGTTTAATACAATATTTCAGGCCCAGAAGAAGGAGACAAATGATCTCCTAAAGCTTGGCATAAGATAATAGGAGTTTTATTTAGAAGACCGAAACCTAATATATTTAAGTAACATCTAAGATCAACGGTCAATGACAGTACAATTCTTAATATGATTTGTGTTCACGAAACCGTCTACAATAGCTAAATTTTTTATTTGAAATCGTAGCATTGTGGTTTAAATGGGACAGCTTCTTGACTTTTCGAGAACAATTTGATAGTGTTTACAAAAAAACAATTGAACATCATCTGTCAAATATATTGACTACAAGTTTGTTATTTTAAATAGAATGACCCMATTTTTTTATAGCGCACTCGATTAAGGACACTGAATTAAACAAAAAAGTACTAAGATGCCACTAACCTACAGTCATTTGTTTTTAAGATATTTCAGGTAATATGATTTGTGTTCACGAAACAGTCTACAATAGCTAACTTTTTTATTTGAAATCGTAGCATAGTGATTTAAATGGGAAAGTTCCTTAATTTTTCGAGAAGAATTTGATGCTGTTTACAAAAAAAAACATAATATATAAATAGAAAGTCAGGTTAGTTATAAAATGATTTTGTCCAAGCTATGGTATTAACTATGAACGAACCTTGCAAACTTACAACCATACCATCAATACCGAGCATAGCAGCAAATGGAACAATGGAATCAAAAATCAGAAAGCTTTTCTTCTATTGGCACTCTTTGATCTACATCTAATGGATTAGCTACATCTAGCTACTTTCCTTCAAGAGTTAAGAGGAGAGGTTAAGATAACAAGAAAAAAGGCTGCATATTTTTTATGAACATTGACTGAACTCAAGGAGGATGGATCATTAAAAATTATGCACAAGGTTTATGATGTGAAAATTTTATAAAGGTTTGTATTTTCATGGTGTAAACCTGTATGTACTACACTAATCTTGAAAAATTCAAAGATTTCATGTAGACAAGCAGTAGGAGCCATAATTATTTAATGCTGGGAACACAACCAGATTCGACGTACATCGTGAGATTTTTATCAAGATCTCTTTGTGCCCCAAAGACTGAAGACGTAATCTAGTTACACKGCAGTTTAAAGTTTAAAAGTGGTGCCTTAGAATGCTACAGTGATGCTCGTTTTGGAGGACGTTCCACAAAAGGAACGGTGGAAACTACGTAGGTGGTGTTATATCTTAGGTAAGCCAAAGACAAGCAATGGTAGAGACTTTACAACAGAAGCAGAAATAGCACCTGGAAATCAAGCCACAAAGGAAATAATTTGGCCAACTAGACCGTTTTGGAGTATTCTTTAATATGATAAGTTATAGTATGGAAAAACCACTAATTACAAAGACGTGACTGCACTTCTTAAGCATACTGATTAGTCAACAATGAGAGATCTTGCAGTCAGTACAATACTCATGTGGTAAAGTCGTGTTAGCTAACAATATGTTACATACTCATCTAGTACTTATGTGATAAGGTTTTGAAAGATAGTTAGTTAGGAAAATGACTAATTGTATGGTTACTTTTCTACGTAAAACTCATTCAGTAAGATTATGTAAATTACTGTTGTTTTATTCATGCAGAACACATCAAATGTCCTTCCGATTTCGTAACACATAACGTAGTTATAACAGATCAGACCACTTCATCACCGTGTAGCGCTTATGTTCCGATTTGTGCGGTGATGCATGGCATTTGATGCACAAATCGGATGATGCACTCGGATAAATACGTAAATCATTTACTTAACGGGGACATTATTAATAGTTAGTTTATCTGGCTGGCGGTGGGAGGAATGCCCTGCATTTGCGAGCGCGAATTGAATAATCACTGGCAATAATAATTGTGGATGTATCGGTTCAAGTGATGAAAAATTTCGATGTGGGTTATTAACTTTAATATAATAGGCGAAATAACAGATATGGATGAAATTCGAAAACCGAGATAACAGACTATGAGTGTAGATGAAAATTAATAATAGGTTCGCCATTGTTTTGAATATTCAATGATTCAAAGGGAAAACCCCCATCATTACAGATTGTAAGACTAAATTTAATATGTCATATTTCGAACGTAACTGCAGTATGGAACAGCGGCTTGTAAAATAGGTAAATGGTTAAACCTTTTCGGTTTGGCATATTTAAGGCTGTTTATACGTACTACTCTACATGGTTTATGCAGGATAAAATCCGTATTTTTCATCGTATCGATTTGAGATTTTTTATCTGAGCACTTAAATTATATATCTCGCGAGCTGTCATCGTACTTTTTCGAAATTCACACTGACTCTTACCGAAAAAAATAAAGGTGCAAAAAAAAATTAGATTAAAACAAACAAAAAATCAGACGAGAGCACCAGAGGAAATTTAATTTTGATACGCAAAACATTCTTTTCTTCATCGCAGCAAAAATAATGAATTTTTGTTGCATCAAATTTGAACAGTTTTAGCACCGAGGGAGTTAACCTTTAATGCTTTGCGGGGCGGAGCTTCGCGCTCGTAAACAATGCAGATAATTTGCAGATGCATCATTGTGGTCGTAAATTATCTGTATTCATTGTTTCTTCTTAAAACTGTCACCACTTTTGTTTTTATCACTAGGGAAATCTTAGATGCTACTCGAAGGTTTTAGTTTTGAATACACACGCGGAAAGAGTACTTTTGGGGGTTAAAACAGGAAAATTGCTATACATAGGTGCGTGAAATAAATTTTGCATCAATTGTGCAAAGGCAGAGAACAATCCCAGAGCAGAGCACAGATGCACAAAAAATTGGAAAGGAATATCTACTTGAATGGAATCTGATATAATTGCTGAAAGTTTCAAAGTATTGATATGCACGGACTGAAGTATGTAAAACTGATAGGTGACAGCGACAGACTTCTGACCGCAAAACCTTACGGACCACGACTAGTTCGCCAAATGCACAAACCATTTGCTGAGAAACTGTCTCAGAATTGCATCAAATGGCAAGAAGTCGTTTAAGTTCGACAAAAAATAAGCTTTACCTGTGAAGCTGCGGAAAAGTTTGAAATCTAACATAGACCGAATGAGAGGAGCAATAAAGAAAGCCCTAAATTTTAGGAAAACAGAGGATGTTTCGTTTGATGACCAATTGGCAGGATTATCTAGAGACACTGAAAATTGACCAAAGCATGTATTTGGTAATCATAAAAATTGTGAAAACTACTTTTGCACAAAACCAAAACCAAACGAAGAGAACTTCATTTCTGAGATGGACAAATGTGGTTTGCTTGGCGATTAACTGACATGCTCTTAAAGATTAGTGCAAAATGTTCATAACCTTTTATTAAACATGACCTATAGCGCAACAGGGACAAATAATTCATGGAAAAATTACCAAACGAACCCCCGGAAGATTTACAAAAAAGATATGAGCCGTATTCCTAAGCGGAAACGAGATAAAGCTTGTAGAAGACTTCGCAGACGATCAATCACAAAAAAAAAAGAAAAACAAGTCTGTTGGTCTCGATTCAGATCATGCCCAAGTCAACAGCGAATCTGATGAAGAAGATGACTATAAAAAGCAGCAATAAATGGGAGAACTGCTTCCAAAAACTTCAACAGGACTTGATGAAATAGAAAAAGATAGCATAGGTCAATCAATATAGATTAACTGCTTCCAATGTTGGTCGTGTTGTATTTCGCCGGAAACCCAATACCTATGACATTCTTTCTAGAAGTTTTTTTCATTCCCCTTCAAAGACAATAAATGTATGTGTTGGGGCAGTGATAATGAAGACTTGGCAAAAAAATTGAAACTTTAGCTGGATTTAAAATTAAAAACTCCGGTTTATTTGTGCACTGCAATCATCAATTTCTTGCTGCCAGTCCAATCAATGACACTGCCATTATAGAAATTAAATATCCTAGCTCCATAATAGTTATCAAACATTATTGTATAAATATATTAACGGTAACTGTGATTTTTATACATTACTTTATAGAAAAAAAATGGCGATTAGTATTATTAATAGTAAAAATTCACGTTTCTGAGTTTTTCAAATATATTTACAAACAAAATCTATCTTGATTGTACTTTATAATAAAACATACCATTACTTGCTTTACTTTTTTAGATTTAGAAGTATTTATTCGTCAAGAAAGTTTCACTTGGAGGTAAAGGGTACAAGTCAGAGTTGTAAAAATGTAATAAATTTACCTGGTGTAAAATTAATTACACGTAATTCAATTGAATTAAAAAAAGAGTTTCACCAGAAAAAGTAACTTTTGCCCAAATGACAAAATACCGTGGTCATAAACGGTTGATCTGTGTGCAATATGCTGTCAATACTAGAGTGACAGGTTAGGGGTCATAACTTATCTTGCAGACGAATAGTGCAGCTGCAATATAGTGACAGGCTTTGTTACGTCCACTTAAAGCACATCTTTATTACCAATGACGATATCACGTGTTTTGTAGACTCTAACGCTTTTCCTTTAACTTCGAACTTTTCAAACTTCACTGGACTTCTCACCAGGATCATCTATACCTAATTTAACAAATCCAATTAGCGCCATCAGCGAAGGTGTCTCTAAACTTCTCACCAACAACCGTGGAACTGTTGTGGTCTGCACAACTCGGGACCATCTGCTCGTAACTGTCCTCCAATTGCATCCTGCAGAATACCAGCCGCCCGAGGGACTACAAATTACACCCACGTATTCAGCATTACTTCGGGGTGATTTTTATTTTAGCTGAAATGCACACGGGATGTATTTCGTTAACTGCTAAGCCCCTCGTCGTAAATATAGCAGTAGCTTTCGTAAAAGTGCCCCAGTAATCCTGCTAGACATGTTTACGGCACAGGTAAAGKCGATTACCACCCCGTTGTAAKATTTTGCACGTTTCCACTTGTTTKAACTCGCGTTCTCGTCGTGTTATTGTAAAACTTGGGGCGTAGGAGTGAATGTAATCGGATAATTACGCTACTTGAAAGCGTTTAGAAAGGCACGTTGTGATAAAACGGACTGTGCCTCTTTTAGTATTGTTGGCAATATTGTTTGCGCTCAGATGGTTCATTGACATATTAGGTACACCAATTTGTTCCGAAAATGTTGACGGATTTGCACAAAACCCAACGTTTAGGCAGTGCATTGACTTTCCTTGAGCGGTACCACAATGAAGGTGAAGATTTTTTAGACCAAATTATTACTGGTGACGAAACATGGGTGGCCTACGTCACACCAGAACCGAAACAACAATCCATGGAATGGCGACATTCATCATCACCCAAAAAAGTGAAGTTTAAGCAAACAATTTCTGCCGGGAAAATCATGTGCACAGTTTTTTGGGACAGAAAAGGAGTATTGCTAGTGGAGTTTCTGCCTCGTAATGAGACAATCAATGCAGCGTCTTATTGTAAGACACTGAACAATCTGCGTCGTGCAATCCAGAACAAAAGACGTGGCAAGTTGAGTAAGGGTATCGTTTTGCTGCATGACAATGCCCGTCCACATGTGGCTAATCGGACCAAAGATCTCATCAAATCTTTTAAATGGGAAACTCTAGATCATCCTCCATACAGCCCTGATCTGGCGCCCAGCGACTACCATTTGTTCCTGCACTTGAAGAAACACCTGGGTGGTCAGTGTCTTCAAGACGATAACGAAGTCGAAACATTTGTGATACAGTGGTTAACAAGTCAGGCGGCAGAATTTTATGAGGAGGGTATTMAAAAACTGGTGCCACGTTATGACAAGTGCCTCAATATTCACGGAAATTATGTAGAAAAGTAGATTAAGGTACAGGCTTTCATGTAAGATAAAATTATTGCGATATCTTTGCACGTCTTTTTTTTAATTCCAAAACGGTACTTACTTAAAAAACATGCCTAGTAATTCCAATGTTCAGCAAGAAGAAGTGAACCAAATGCAACACTCAGCCATTATAAAACGAACATGTTCATCAATAACTGTAATAACTGAATTAATAATGTAAATTATTGATCATACACCGTAAATGGCTGCCTATTGAGCACAGGCTAAAAAATAGCCTGTATTATAAACGCATATAATAACGACCGCTACGAGATTTAAAATAACGCACTACAGTCGTATTCATACCGACCAAATAAATTTCTATTATATCCAATAAATCTGTCGGGCTCAACAAAAACAAATTATTCGTTTGCATTGTACTGCGTCGGTGAAAACGTAATTATCGGTTTTCACAGTTAAGCATACAATAACCCGCCAATAATACCCCCGATCGGCGAACTGAGGTTCCGATATTTGGGGGCATCTGACGTTCCTAATTTCGATATTAATTTCGGGGGTTGATTAGATGGGTTGCCCGAATTTGTCATTGCGGAATGTTACGCCGTCGAAAATGTCATCCTCATGTCCAGTAGGGCGACCGCAGTTAGAAACAAACTTTGAACGTTTCTATGCGTTGTAGGCATTATCGTCATTATTATATCACTGCAAATATACCTTCCTATGGGGGTAACCGGTCACTTTTCTCCTTGTAAAATCTTACTTTATTTTATGGTCGTAGAAAAATATTTATCTCTGATTTTGCGAAAAACATTTGTTTGTTCTAAAAACAGCAAATCTGTAATTAAAACCATCCTTCTGG
Source organism: Rhyzopertha dominica (assembly GCA_025024175.1). NCBI lineage: Eukaryota > Metazoa > Arthropoda > Insecta > Coleoptera > Bostrichidae > Rhyzopertha > Rhyzopertha dominica. The sequence continues at coordinate 65,161,725 of QCXZ01000003.1, read as the reverse complement.
CTCAGTGTACACATTATTCTCTCACTATTACGAACTAACTAAATTTGGATATCAGTACACTGTAAGAAATGGTCCAGTATTGTAGCCTGCTAGAAGTTTCAATTTAATAATTTTCGATCTTTATTTTACTATTATTTTTATATGTATACATGCTTTCATTTTGCCATGCAGGGATGGCTTTGACAAACCAATTTTATAAATTCAAAGAACCGTATTAAATACTACGAATTTTGGATTCTCTATTTCTGAAATTATGCAGAAGAAAGCTGGATAAATTTTGGGGAATAGCACACAATATATGCAGTACAAAAGGATTTTACTTACATATATTATTGCAGATCATGAAAACTCCAAAGGTACATACCTGAAAAGATATTAAACAWTAGACGCCTCAGACTATAATATACATACTGATATACAAACAAATTTTACCCAAAAACTACTTACTTTAAAAAAAAAACGCAAATGCAGTAATCAAGGGTTTCAAATATTGGAAGCTGCCAAAACGTATTACTCTGCTTTTTCATCAAATTCGTTACTTTCCTGCTAGGTAGAGATCATCACTGATTAATCCTATTCCAAAGAAAATTCACAAAGTGTAACTGATCTACGCCCCATTACTAAAATTCCTGTGCAGTCAAAAATTGTAGAAAAAAATAGCTCAAATGCAGATTTATGACTATACCATATCAAACAACATTATATCTTTTGCCCAGTCAGGGTTTCGTGAGGCACATAGTATAACATCTGTTTTAGCTGATGTCACGATAATGTCTTTGGGGCACTAGATAACTCAAATGCTTCGGGTCTAGTACTGCTCGACTTCTCCAAGGCATTTGATACCATAGATCATTGCTTGCAGTGTGCTAAATTACGCTATTATGGATTCGATGATGTTGTTTTTTTTTAACTCATATGTTCGTAGTCGATCCCAAATTGTAGTTTTCGGTGATAATATATCTGAAAGCTGTTCCATTACTTCGGGTGTGCCGCAAGGCTCAGTACTGGGCCCATTACTTTTTTTGATATACACTGCAGACCTCCCAAACTGCGGTAAAAATTGTAATATTCAGTGTTGTGCAGATGACTTGCATTACAATTTTCTTTCAACCCTAAAAGCACTGCGAAATCCTGCAAGCTCGTGACCGTGACCTAAGGGCTATAGCTGATTATTCTCGAAAAAATAATTTAAAGTTAAACCCAGAAAAGTGTGCAGCAATGTTGTTCTGTCCAAATCGTTTGCGAGAAAGCGTATTGATAGATTTTAAAATTAATAATCAACCATTGCCTGTTGTTAACGGCGTAAGAAACTTAGGTTTAATATTTGAAGGCGATCTTCGTTTTAAACAACATATTGCCGGCATAGTAAGGAAGGCTTATCTAACTTTAAAACTGCTGTATTGCAACAGATATTTAATGAATTTCAGAATGCGTAAGAAACTTTGTGAATCGTTAGTGTTGTCCATCCTTAATTACAAATTACAGAAAATCCAGGATAGCTGTTGTAAATTCGTTTATCGCATACCCCTTGATGAAAGAGTGTCCCAAAGAATAGTGGCACTGGGTTGGCTTAGAGTAGATGATAATTATAGGTATAGTTTGTCAGTGTTTTTCTTTAATATGTTGGTAACCTCCTCACCTCCATACGTTCGAGTCAAGTTTCACTTTAGATCTGATGACATAAATGTTAATGTGAGGAATCTATCTTCACTATCAGTTCCTAGATATCGTACCACCTTGTTTCGCAGATCACTTTCGTATAACTGTGTAATTATATACAACACTCTGCCTGAAAATCTGAAAATGCTTTCGCTACGCCAATTCCGAAAGCAGTTGAGGAAAATTTTGTTACTTTCGCAGTAATTTATATGCCTAGGTTTGTTTGTTATTGTTATGTGATATAAATAAGTTTAGTAAAAGGTGGAGTTGAGTAGCCTTTGGCCAGACTTCGCCTTTATAAAGACATAAAAAAAATCAGTTTTTCTTTTATCTTATACATGAAAGTGAGAGAAAGTCTCGTGACGTTAACTTTCATCACTAGAGCTGAAAATTACGTACTCAATTTCACCAATATACTTGTGAAAATTCTAGCTGTCACGGTACCACTATCGTTATTAAAATAACTTCAATTTGGTTTCGCTATGAATTTTTATTCAGAAAATGTCTTGAATGTTCCAAATACTCCACCAGAGAAAAAAAATCAATCAGAGCAAACCTCTGTGGACTTATCGCCCGAAAAATAAAAAAAAAAGTATAAAGAAAATTATAGTAAATTCATAAAATGGACGGTGCAAATTTCACAAATAAACTTTTCTTTCCACCGACCCACAATAATAAAATTGAATTACAGATTTGCCAGTTTCAGGGCGTATTTCCTTTGGCACAAAATCAAAGAGATCGTTTCTTTTGTAAACTCAATGCGAGGACATAGTGCAAATCTGGCTTGTACTTACATTAGTACTTACATTCAAAATCTCTAATAGTGAGAATGCGTGGAAAACATACAAAGAGCTTAGAAATTTTACGCTAGCGGCAATACGAAGAGAGAAAAAAAAACTACGTTAATTATTTGCATTCTCAGAAAAACCCTAAAATACTCTGGCGTGAGCTGAGGAAGCTAAATATTGCATCCAACAACAAAACAAATATACCAGCACATCTTTGTGATCCGGATATTATAAATGCCCATTTTTCCTCTGTTTTCAAAATTTGTGACTGCTCTACAGCGCAGCAATTTTATTCCTTACGTAAGTTTAATGATACGTTGAATTTCTCCTTTAGCTTAGCTACAACAGCGGACATTTTAAATGTTATCAAAGGTTTAAAATCTAATGCTGCTGGGTCTGATGGCATAACAACTTATATTATCAAACTTTTCTTGCCTGAAATACTTCCATACATTACGCACGTCATAAATTGTTGTTTAGAAATTGGTTATTTTCCTCAACGCTGGAAAGAAGCTAAAGTGTAACCAATACCGAAAACTAGTTCCCCTGCCTCTATTAGTGACCTTCGACCGATTAGTCTTTTACCAATCTTATCAAAGGTGCTCGAATCAATTGTATTTAGGCAAATTAGTAGCTATGTGTTAGAAAATAAAATTATCCCGGAGCACCAATCTGGCTTTCGCAAATTTCACAGCGCAAGCACTTCTCTCCTAAATATTACTGATAACATTATAAGAGCATTAGACAAGAAATTGTCAACTGTCCTCGTGTCACTCGATCTTTCCAAGGCATTTGATTCAATCAATCACGATCTTATGTGCGCTCAACTGATCTACTATGGGTTTGACCCAACTAGCGTAGCATTTTTCCAGTCTTATTTGACTGGCAGGACCCAGCGCGTGTCAGTAAATGACAAAATATCAACTGCATGCAATGTTGTATCTGGGGTACCCCAGGGCTCGTTGCTTGGACCTATATTATTTCTAATATATACTGCCGATCTGTTTTCGTCCGTAAAATTCTGTCACATACAAGGTTATGCAGACGATCTACAGATCTTACATTGCTTTGGGCCTGCTGATGCAGATGTTGCTTGTAGGGAGACCAACGCTGACCTTCAGTGTGTTGCTATGTATTGCAGTGAACGTGGCTTGAAGCTAAACGCTGAAAAATCTGTTGTTATGTTGTTTTCGTCGGACTCTACTCGTTCAGAACTCATGCAACAACTGAATATTGCAATAAACGGGCATGCGTTGGTTTTCCAGCAAAGTATTCGATGCCTTGGTATAGTACTAGACCATAAGTTGCGTTTTCGAGAACATGTAAATATTCTTATACGTAGGTTCTATGCACGGTTGAAGTTACTTTATGCTAATAAACATGTTTTAAATAAAAATCTTAAAATAGATCTGTGTGAGGGTTTGGCACTGTCAGTGTTTTCCTACAGTAATGTTCTGTATTACTCTTGTATAGACCATGCCTCCAGGAGCAGAATACAAAAAGCTCAGAATTCATGTTGTAGATTAGTTAATAACCTCCGTAAATACGATCATGTCACATGTCATTTAAAGGAGATCGGTTGGTTAAATACGGATGCTAGAATGAAATRTAATCTGCTTGCTTTAGTGTACAGGATCATAATTACTGGTGCACCTGMGTACTTACGTCGGMAGTTGGTTTTTCGAGATGAAATCCACAACAGAGTAATTCGAGAGAATGACCGGCTAACGGTGCCAAATCACAGCACGGCATTGTTTTGTAGAAGCTTTACTTTTCAGTGCGCACAATTATATAATTCCTGTAAAAGTATATTCTCTTGCAATTCTCTGATGTCTTTTAAACGTTCCCTTAAGAAGCATTTTCTGGATCAACAATAGTTGTTTGATTTGAGTGTTTCCTGTTTCTTAGACTTATTTATATCATTACTTGTATTGTTTTATATATTCTGTACTGTGGTACCAATAGGTTAAATGTAAGAATAGCCTTAGGCTAAATTTCGCCTAATGTGTACCATTTCTAATTATTATTATTATTATTATTTGAGGTGACTTATCTGCAAAAATCAAAGCAGCAGCACCACCACCACTGACGGTTTCGAATTAAATTTTCACGATTCTGTTCCCCATTATCTAGTTAATGAAGAACTCGCTATAGACAAACCAGTGCGAACTGTGAATAACAGTTCCGAACAATGGCGCTAAGATTTTCTGTGGGGGAAGCCGGAAATTCGAGGTGTACAACAAAGGCTTCTAGGAGAAAACCAGAAGCCGGAGAAAGCACACGGCGAATTGACATTTCAGTTTGCAGCGCTGTATTTCAATCAGGCGCAGACTGACAAACACGAATGGAAAGTTAATAAACGGTTGGCAATTCGTCAGTTACCGTGGGTACAATTTACCATCTTCTTTTCATAACCTCGTGGAAAACATCGTGAATATATTCCTCTCACTACAAATTTTTATTTAGTGTTAATATTAGTGCAACTGTTAGAAAAAGTGCTGCTAACTGTGATGGCAAGCTGTGCAAGTGTGATAAGATGGTTTCTAACCCTGTGAAGGAGATTCAGTATATGATTTATATGAAGCTTTCACTCACACAACATTGTTGCCCGTTATGCTTGATCGGCGTTAAATCCACACTAAAATATTCTTATCATATCTAATCGTTCTATATTTTCAAATCTAGCGTTAGCGATTGTTTCAGTATTTATTTGTTAATATTCACACTTTACATAAATTGAAAATGTCTATAAGAAACCATATTTTAAACAAATTAAATATAAAAACCGCGGTCGCCTATAACTCAAAAACTAAAAAAGTTAATCAAAATCTGTTTTGCCCTGATAATTTATGTCTAACTTTAATAATAACTGAGATACTCTATAAAAAACATCGAAAATTGGACTCCTTGTACAGCACAATCTGAAAAACCACCCCTTTTACCAGAAACGCTGGCGAATTCTTTTCCCTTCTCTCACCCAAACGCAGGCCATAATTCCTCAATCTTGTTGAATTTATCGCATTATACGTCTGCCTGGAGGAAAATTTCACGCTCCCTTCTGAAGAGTGGGAGATACCATCGTCCCCATTGCACAGCTTACCGCAGCTACGTCCGTAAACAATTATTTCGAGTCAGTGTCTTCCAGAGATAACTTAGTTTTGGGACGAGTGTCCCCTACACTTGTGGAGGAGGGTCGCAAATTGGTTAATGTGACAGTGAAAGAGTTCTATGTTTAGCCGAACGGCGGAATTTTCCACATTCACTTTCACATTTCTTATTCAATGGTGACGAAAAAACTACGAGGGCTCGCATCGGAGGTGGAATAAGAACATCCCTAAAATGTATGACATTTTCCAACAAATACAACCGCTTACAACCGAAAATTTGTTTAAAGAATTAAGGTAAGTCTAACGACATCTACTTTCGTTAGGGACAAAGTAAAGAAGATTTGTTACAATTTACTCTGTCGTCAACGAAACAGATTTACTAAAGGAGTCAAAGCCCGACAAAAACTTTTCGCTAGCCACCGGCCTTCGCTTTTAGATCAATCCCTCTATCTATATGCAAATAAGAAAGCCAGCCCGCAACATGAATATATGCATACGTGTACAATGAAGAAACAATGTATATACACGCAGTGTACCCCTGTGGAATGTATACGCCAGCATTTTTATCCTAATTGCAAATTCCAAAGTATAGAAAACTGTTGCGCGAAGCATACACAATGGGGCTGCGATATAAAGGGTTCTTTGTGAGCCAATGCCTGTTCTGTTCAATTAACTTGTAGACAAATACATCGACAAGTTGTGTAACTTTTCATTCATTTGAATACATGCTAGTTAACCTGTTGTTTCATTAAAAAGCAATCTACTTCTATATTATATATAAACCATCGTCATTAAATTAATCAGTTTCTTGAAGGGTTTGAGAACATGTTGCTTCACCTGAGAAGCAAATGTTGTCATAAAATCTCACATTCAAATTTTGGTGTTCCCGAAAAAAAGTTACAAAAAGCCAGTCTTTTAGGATAATCTGTCTCCTTTAAGGCCTGAACCAATTGCAAGTGATACGGATGAAATTGATTTCCTTTAATTATTCGGTGTACTGAAGACAAATTAATACTGGTTGCTCTTGAGACTACCCTTTGACTAATATGAGGATTTTCGTCAATCATTTCCAGTACTCTAATTTCATTGTCAGGGCCTGTTGCTGTTCTTTCTCTTGACTTTTTCAGTGGTGGCCAGTTTGTCCTTAGAGTTAATTAAAGTCTCTTGAAAATTGTATCGGCAGGAGCTCTTCTATTTGGAAAACGTTGTCTGTATAAACGGGCAGCAGCGGAAGCATTTTTCTTGCATTCACCATAAATCATATCTGTTTTTTCATCATTTGAATAATTTTGACTCAATAAATACAGTGACAGGAACCATAGCGCATAGCCGTCATGGATTCCCAATTTATTTTTAAAATAATACCGTTATGTAAAATAACCACATTGGCCATGATAATGTATTTTGGGTTGCATTTTTAATTTCGTCAGGGTCATTATCATTCGTGAAAATTGATAGTTAACTATATCGTGTTTTCTGGAGAAAGAGAGAAGAAAACATTTGGAAACATTGAGATTTATCCGATCAGTAAGGCACCATGTATTTAGATAATTAAGATTATTTTGGAGTAAAAGACGTTATAGTATTGAATAGTTTAAGATCATCAGCAAAGATGAGGTTCAGACTTTTAAGTGAGTCAGGAAAATCATACACGTAAACGTGAATGTTAATGTGCTCTGGAATTGCATTAGTATGAATATTGATAAATAAGTTGTCGAACACCACATAGTCTAAATCTTCTTCCAAACATTTAATCCAGTGCCTCAAGGACTCAACAGACTTATTAAACGTGTATGCCAGTTTCTAAGCTGAACATGTTATTTTAGTTAGATGTAATTGACTTTCGTTTACTGCTTTATAAAGAACCATATCAAACAACGCAAACCTGTTCCAGTACCAGCTGGTACTTAGTACCTAAGTATTTATTTACTTTTAATACATAATAAAATATATTACAATATTCGTATGTACCCCCCCCCTTCATTAAATGTAGTTCATTAACCCTAACTAGTGATTATTTCACTCAAGAGCTAAAGCAGAACTCATCCTGAGGGTTAATTAATGCTCTAGTAAGGTATATCGCACACTCTTAGCTAACACTATTAGAGAGTATTTTTATTCTAGAATAAAAACATGTTTATTCAAATCTAGTGTCAAAAATTACATTTGACTAGAACAAAAATCACTCAAAAATTTACTTTACCAATGTAGCCAAGTTTTTTTACTATACTAAAGGGGACCTGCTCCAGTTTCGCTTAGTGTTTTTTTAGAGTATGTTCAGAGAACTAATCTTTTTACTGCGCATCCCTTATGACGAAATTATAAATTTCGGGCCTTAGATTTTCTCCCACCATTAAAAACGATTTGTTGAAAGTGAAGTGTCGTAGCGATTTGTTGCAGTGTGACATTTGATTTTGCTCTGCAATGAAAAAATTTGAAATCAATGGCAAAAATAACGAATATTTGATTACATGGACCTGTATTATAGAGCGCTAGCATCGCTGTATTGGCAGAATGAAGATCCAAGAGTGAATCAGTACTTGAAATAATCGATTAACCGAAACGATTTTTGTCAGCCCTACTGGACCTTTTCATATTGACTTCACAGTCGGAAATGGTGGGCGAGTACTTGAATCTAGTTCAGATCAAGGCGCTCATGTTTATTCACGCAAAACGTTCGTACGAATGCTACAAACTACACCAATTCCGCTCGAGCCCTATTGACTGCCTGAATTAATCGCGACTCACACAAAGTCTATCCCGCTTTCTTTACCACCCCGCACCCTCTTAATCACACCACCGTTCGCCTCTCCACTTTGCGGCGGCATTAACAAATTCCTAACAGATTGGCGGGTATTACGCGTACAAATTACGACTTCGGTAGCGGTTTCAATTTAAGCGATGTGTACACACTGCGCCAACTTATTTACACCTTTTGAAATATTTATCCCCATCCCCATTCAGCGGAGCGATCCGTTAAGAGCCCGTCGAGCGGAGGCCGGGGCAGGGGAATCGAAATTGACGTTCACACTTGACTGAAACTCCCGGTAGCATTTAGGGAACAGATGTTTAAACTTTCTGGATTCCGCGCGAGCATCGCTTTGTGCAGGTTTCGGGACGATGTCCGCGGCTAATAAACTGCTGGAAATGGCTCGGCGGGGTTAACATCGATCGGGATGATAGCGTTTGTGGAGGCCGCCTTCGGTAATTTAAAAAGTGTTGCTCCGATTTTACTGTTTCGCACAGTTTAAGGACTCGCTTCCTACGAACAAAAAAGGATCTCTTTACCTCTCACAGGGCACTCATTGCTCGGTATCACTGTTCGAAGGACAAATAATAAATAAAATCAGCAAGGAAGCGAGGCGTCATCCTAACGACAAAAAAAGGAACTGCCTACTCCAAATATCGATGTACGAGGTATATTTTTTAAGTAAGTACCGTTTTGGAATTAAAAAAAGACGTGCAAAGATATCGCAATAATTTTATCTTACATGAAAGCCTGTACCTTAATCTACTTTTCTACATAATTTCCGTGAATATTGAGGCACTTGTCATAACGTGGCACCAGTTTTTGAATACCCTCCTCATACAATTCTGCCGCCTGACTTGTTAACCACTGTATCACAAACGTTTCGACTTCGTTATCGTCTTGAAGACGCTGACCACCCAGGTGTTTCTTCAAGTGCAAGAACAAATGGTAGTCGCTGGGCACCAGATCAGGGCTGTATGGAGGATGATCTAGAGTTTCCCATTTAAAAGATTTGATGAGATCTTTGGKCCGATTAGCCACGTGTGGACGGGCATTGTCATGCAGCAAAACGATACCCTTACTCAACTTGCCACGTCTTTTGTTCTGGATTGCACGACGCAGATTGTTCAATGTCTTACAATAAGACGCTGCATTGATTGTCTCATTACGAGGCAGAAACTCCACTAGCAATACTTCTTTTCTGTCCCAAAAAAACTTTTATGGGTGATGATGAATGTCGCCATTCCATGGATTGTTGTTTCCATTCTGGTGTGACGTAGGCCACCCATGTTTCGTCACCAGTAACAATTTGGTCTAAAAAATCTTCACCTTCATTGTGATACCGCTCAAGGAAAGTCAATGCACTGCCTAAACGTTGGGTTTTGTGCAAATCCGTCAACATTTTCGGAACCCAACGTGAACACAATTTCCGGTAATTCAAGTTCTCGGTCACAATGCGATACAAAACACTACGAGAATATTGAGGAAAGCAGTCGCACAATGATGAAATTGTAAAGCGTCTGTTTTCTCTCACCTTTTCGTTCACTTTCTGCACCAAATCTTCATTAACGACCGAAGGACGCCCTCTCCGTTCTTCATCATGCAGATTTGTGCGGCCATCTTTAAATGCTCTCACCCATTTCCTTACCATTCCATCACTCATAATGTTTTGTCAGTAAACTTCACAGATCTCACGATGAATATCGATCGGTTTTACGCCTTTAGCACTAAGAAATCGTATAACAGCCCGTACTTCACAATAGGCGGGACTTACGATTGTCGGAGGCATCTTAAACACTCAGTAAACAACGTATACAATGAAAAATCAAACTGTAATGGCGTCAGGGCGTAGACAAGAGATGTAGGTAACCCACTCCCGAATCCAAAAATGTCTTCAGGAATGAGCTAGAACTCATCCAATTTGCTTATAAACAAAGCGCGGTGGTCCGACAGGACACCTACAGCTCTTTGTTTTTGTCTCAAGATATGTTATACGATCTTATTTATTTTTGCTTAATTCAAAAATTTTCAATCCAGAAAAATTGTTTGAGGAATAAAAAAAATTCCCATATACAGATGTATGGCGCCTGCACCATTATTGCTTGTGCCCTTTCTACAGCAAACCGCTGCATCTAGCGACCAACTGATACTAGATTTGAATTCAGGATGTCAAATTAATAAAGAATCAGATGCTTGGAGGAGGCGAAAAATTTTAGAAGGTTTCGCTTTGACGCTCAAAATTCGACACATGATGTATTTTGAGATGCTGAATCCAAAAACTGAAGCTAGATTTGGATTCAGGAAATCAAAATTAGTTAAGAAACCAGGTTAGAAGACTTCCTGAAAATGAACAATCTTGATAACGTCTAATAAGGAAACAAGTTCGCGACATATTAGGTAGCACAGGAATGACTACATTTAAACCGACTACGAATTACCAAAAATAAAACGACTATCATTAAATGAACACATTTTTATGGATAACCAGCAATCGATTTAAAAAAAAATCCAGTTTTTGAGAGAAATACAATCCATGTTGGTGAAGACGTCTAAGCACTTTACAACCAAATTCTTCATAATTGATTAAGAATTAATGATATAAATCTCATGTTTCCTAGATCATCATTCATTTCTAAGCATGCCCTCTCTATGTTCTGTGGGTTGAAATGGTGTAAAGGTAAGTATCGTCAGCGTATGGCACACAACTTGATAATTTGGGCTTTGAGAGTAAATCAGCGGTGTAAATTTAAAACAAAATTGGTCCCAGGATAGATCCTTGAGGGACTCACGACGTCACTCTGCATTTCGCCACCCAGCAAGACCCCTAGCACCTACCCACTAAACATAGTATATATCAAAAACATTTCAAATCTTCAAATGTATTGCATAAATGAAACGTTTGGGTGGTACATTTAGGTAATGTTTCGGTAATGTGTATTTGAGTCCATACTGATTTGCAACGTATCTGCAATGTTCGTTATGTATCTATTTTTACAAAACAGAACCAGTTACTGAATATTTAGAGAAAAATGAATGTTTGTCTGATTGACAAAAGATTTAACTAGACCCTAAAATATTTTCAAATCAATATTCTTACTATTTTTGTTGAAATCATTACTAATTGTTAGGTCTACATCGCAGATAATATTTGACTTTTTATAAATTTTAGTTGTTATTATTATGTCGGATAGATCCTACTTATTTCTTCAGGACGTTTACTATTGGAACATTCTTGTTGCCATAGTGCTGTGATTGGCAATGTAGCAAACAGTTGGCAGCGGCGTGTCTGATCGCGCAAGGGCAAGGAGCAGGTGCAAAACAGAGCGGCAGAGACTGACATAACCTGCTTAGCATAAAGTGTTGTGGTTTTTGGTTTTGATCAGTTTTATTGTAGTTTAGACCATAAGAAATCAGCTCGTGGCATATAATGTGGCATGGAAAATAACCTTGGAGTAACCCTAGATACGTCTCTAACGTACAAGAAACATGCAGAAAACGTCAGTAAAAAATTATAGGCTAGAAATAACATTCTGCATAAGCTTGCTGGTACAAGTTGGGGTGCAAATGCAAATGTACTCCGTACTTCTGCAACTGTCTTGCTTTATAGCACTGCTGAGTACTGCTGTCCTGTTTGGAAAAACAGTCATCACCGTGGAAAAATTGACACTCAGTTAAATACTGCAGTGCGATTAATCACTGGAACAATTAAGTCAACTCCATTACCTTGGCTTCCGATTCTTTCAAACATTGCTCCTCCAGAGATTCGCAGACAGTTTGCTACATATAAAGTTTGGCAAAAATATCAATTAGCTCCTAATGAGTTTCTGATTTCCCGAGATCTGCAAGAGCTACCTACAACTCGGCTAATTTCCAGAAAACCTCTGCGGATAGAAGATTTCCATCGTGCTCCTTATACCATTGAGGACGGATGGTGTTCTGTTTGGCAACTTAAGAAACATGATATATTCAATCAGCAGCTTATAGACGATCCTACGGAAGAGGTAGCAGGAACTGACCTTCCAAGAAGGTCTTGGGTCACTCTGAATCGCCTTCGCGCTGGCCATGGGAAATGCAACTTTTTTTCTTAATAAACAGGATTCATCTATCAACCCTTCTTATGAATGTGGAGATCCCCTCCAAACAATTGGACATATGGTCAACAGATGATGAAGGTGTTAAAGACTGGCTTAAGACAATAGAGATCTGATTGGAGCTTTCTGCGGTTTTCTTCAATACTCTATCCAGAATAAATACATGTATGTATCTATTATGGATAAAGCGCAAATGCGAGATCTCTTATCGTTGAATGAAAATATTTTTTTCTTTCAACGCTTTTATAAAAGTCGACTGTATTATATAGTTGATAATGGCTTATTGTTTCTGACAAATGCGAAGCTTTAGGGAATGCAAATATTATTTGGAGCAAGCTGCACGTTTCCGAACGAGAAATATGCAAATAGAAACCTCGCCTCAATTTTCCTGAATTTTGCACCAAATACACACGTAACTGCGACACAACGCGGCGTTCGTCATCGGGAGGACCTTATTTGGAACGCCGCCAGCGGGAATCCAGGTGCACCCGCTTCGAAACAAAGCAGTCGGAGCCAGTGAATAAACCACCTGTAATCTAATTGGACGGGGCCGGTAAATCCCCGGAATCCGCGGCATTTTTCCATCCGCGCGGCATCCCACGTCTCGACCGGGCCGCTGGATTTGTTTACGTGTGGATCAGGCACAGATGAACAATAATGCCGGCCATACATCTCCCACGGCCAGATTACTGCGGCCCGGGGATGAATTGGATCATTTTTACTTGTACGAAGGCGACGGATGGCTATCGCGCGTTTGCGGGAGGAACCGGAATGAACGCCACAAATGGAAACTAAGGGCTACAAATTGGCGGCCATTTTTCGTTTGTCTAAGGAAACGGAAGGCGCCCGTGTCATATGCCGCGCACGTTGATAAATGCCTTCGATTCTGACAGTTTCGGAAGTGTTTCCATCAAGCGGGCGCGGATTCGGACGTGTGATTTAGGGGATGCCGTGGAGTTACCTTGGGCTGCAGAAAATCCTGGCGGATGAGAGATAGCCGGAATGGTTAGGTTTACTTGCTGACAAACGCATATTTCTCTTCATACAATAGCTACTTACTGACTTTGTCAGAAAAGCTTGAGGTCCTGCCGATTCATTAGGCACTGTTATCATTGTAATTGTCAAGTTTTCTAAAAGTTCTCCATAAAAGTTTCGATTTTATTGGAACTTTTCTGCATTTCCTGATGGCGGACTTCAGCTCTGTAGACAGAACCCATCTGAGATATTACACAACTAAAATCCCCAATGGACATCACTTAGAAGACCGTACTCAGCCTACAGGCTACTCCCGGTCCATTAATATTGACCACAGTCTTCGAATTCTACAGTTAAATACAGAAGGTATATCAAAGAATAAATCTGACTACCTTGCAAGAGTTGCTCAAGACAATAAAGTAGACGTGATACTTCTGCAAGAGATGTTCAAGATCTCCACAGACAACAAAATCCTTGTGTGTATATTGTGACTTCAATAGCCATCATAATTTATGGGGTTACAACCTTGCATGAGCAGACTTGCTCTGACGAACTGGACAGAATAGCACAACCTGCATCTTGTTTACACTGAAAAAGAGAAGAAAAGCTTCCATWCGGCAAGATGGGGACGTGACTACAATCCAGACCTCTGCATCTGCCTCTTCGAGTGATACGGCAAGTGTTGAATGACTTTCCACCAAGTCAACATCGCCGACAATTAGTAGTAGTTGGGATACAGATTAAAAATGTGACATCACTTGACAAACCACGATGGAACGTTAAAATACGGACTGGTTGGGATTTAGTACTCAAATTTACATGAATCTTCCGCAGTTTCCATCAACTGCTGAAAACTACGAGAGATTTGTTCGAGTAATAAAGGCTGCTGCAAAGAGAATAACTCGAAATGGTTTTTTGAAAATGCTGCGTTCTTTGTTGGAATAAAGAAACTGATGCCTTGTATAGACAATATCAAGCTCATCCGAGTTACGAATGACTGACAGAATTCTAGAATCTCTGAATCGATCTCGGAAGAAAAAATGAAATACTCTAATGCACAGCATGACTTTACCCACTCTAGTCGCAGCAGATCGAATCTGCTGAAAAAATTAGAACCAACCGTTAATGAAACATAAACAAATATCATTAATTTCGCCTAAGATTTTAGCTTCTCGACTGGTTCATCTCCAATTCTGTTCAAATATCTACAGAGGAATTGAAAAAGATGAAGGGAAAACTTCGTCAGTTAAGAAAAAGATGCAAACTTTTAGTAGAGTTGTCACAATTATTCTCATTGGAAGAATTTTAGGAAGCTATTTGTGCCCTGAAAGCCCGCAAAGCTGCTGGTTTTAATGATATTTACCCAGAAGAGACAATCGAGAATTCTATTGAATACAGAAGTAACTTGTTTTCATCTTAACAATGATCAAAAGACAAAACAACTTCAAATTATGTCAAATAACATAAATCTCAAACATAACTTCTCGCCAAAGTATGACTCTAGATACGTCTCTAACGTACAGGAAATAACATCCTGTATAGGCTTACTGGTACAAGTTCGGGTGCAAACGCAATTATACTCCGTACTTCTACAACTATCTTGCTTTATAGCACTGCAGAGTCCTGTCTGGAAAAATAGTCATCACACGGGAAAAATTGACCCTCAACTAAATACTGCAATGCGACTAATCACTGGAACAATTAAGTAAACTCCATTATTCCTTCAAACATTGCTCCTTCGGAGATTCGCAAGACAGTTTGTTATATGTAAAGCTTGGCAAAAATATCAATCAGATCGTAATGAGTTTCTGATTTCCCGAGATCTGCAAGGGCTACCTACAACTCGGCTAAGAAGATTTCGTTCATGCTCCTTACATCATTGAAGATGGATGGTGTTCTGTTTGGCAACTTAAGATCAGCAGCTTATAGACGATGCTACGGAAGAGGTAGCAGGAACTGACATCCCAAGAAGGTCTTGGGTCACTCTGAATCGTCTTCGAAATGACCCTATATATAAACAAACTAAATTAATCGAACGAGTGGCAAACCAACAACAGTTAGCATTCTTTTTTCTTTCCTCCAGCCGAAACGTCGAACGAAACGTGTCGATAATAAATCTCTTCCCATTAGGAGCGCGGCACGGCACTGTTCTTCACCTCCCTCTTAACCCATATATATATATATATATATATATATATATATATATATATATATCTCCAATTATATTCAAATCCCTAAGGAGGAATTGAAAAAGGTAAATCTTTGTCAGTTAAGTTCAGTATAGTTGTCACAATTATTCTCATTGGAAGAACTTCGGCAAGCTATTTGTGCTCTGAAAGCCCTGCTGGTTTTGGTCGTAGGTAGGTACCTAGATTTCTTGAAAAATTTAGGGTGAACGCTTTAAAGTCTTTCCAAGTCTGTTTCAGAAAACAAAGGTGATTGCTGCCTCCAAATGAATCAGGAATTTACCGACCCACTGCCCTACTGAGTGTCTGCTACAAGTTACTAGAGAAATTACTCTACCAGAGAATAGCCTATTATTGAAGGAAGAAGCAGGTTTTAAGAAGAACAGTCTTGGCTCTAACAGTATTGTGAAAAGATGGATTGATCCTCAAACTATTAATACTCTGAAATGTGGACAGATGTGTGTGAAGCTTATCGAACGAACGTCGTACCAACTGTTTCTGGGAGAAAAAAGTAAATAATGGTCTTCCACAAGGATCGGTTCTGTCGCCTATCCTTTTCAACCTTTACATAAGTGGGCTTCCAGTAACTCAATCAAGGAAAAATARTTTYGTTTTTTTTTTTTTGGATACACAGAAGACCCGTCAAAATTAAATTTCCACAATGTCTAACGCGCTCAGTGCTTCAGAAAACGAACTCAAAGCACGTATCAATCATTTTCGCTGAGCAAATCACCCCGCCCGCAAGGAGGGTGGATCTGGGCGGGATTTTTTGATCCGTTCGTCCGTTGACACAGTGAACACAATCGAATTACCGGAATCGGGCAATCTTGTGTGAAACTCAGTGACCCCTTTGAAACAAATATTACGCATCGACGTTTAATCCGGTTAAATCATGGCCGAGTTTAATCGGTGTGTGCAGGGCCGTACAGCCGTGAAATAATTGTTATGAACGGACACGTGTTATTGCCACCGTGCTAATTGAAAAGGGGAAGGAGGTAGGGGGAGTGATTTCTGAAATTACTGGGCGAAATGATGGTTTAGGTTTAAAAATATTGGTGGGTTTTTGTATAGCCGTATTCGATGTTTTTTTCTCTTTTAGCCTCTTTGTAGAGGGGGAAATCCGTGTTCAACGGCCTGCTCAGCTTGTAGTCTTAAAATGTAAAAAGAATTCGTTAGGAAAGGTGTACACTTTCGATAAATATAATATAATATAATATAATAATAATATAATACACTTTATTAATTAGCACAAGGCTAGTATTTGATACATTGGAAAATAACATCTATTAATTTAATGTTCAACATGAATACACAAAACAAACAACCCAAAACAAATTAAACAATATTCGCACGCTACCCAGTGCCCTTAATATAAACCAGCAACTGTGATTTGCAGCATCTAAGAGATTTAGCAGATCTAACATGAAGTGGCAATGAACTGTATTTTATAAAACCTTTAAAAAATAGAGATTTAGAGGCAGTTGCGTAAGTTCTATTCACAAAAATATCACCAGCATTTCGAGTTTCATACTGATGAACATCATGCGCCCTAACTATCATTTTTGTTAGGTAAGGTGGCATGAGATTATTTATTATTTTATATATAAAGACCATCGTAAGATGCAGCACCCTATCCGTAATATTCAACCACTGTAGAGCAATCAACATAGTCCTAATCGGCGTGAGCCTGGCACACTTTAGAATAATTCTCATTGCACGATTTTGAAGTTTTTGCAAGCAAGACATCTTGTTAAGGTTGAACTGGAACACTATCGATGCACAGTATTCAAATTGAGGTTGTATAATACTTTTGTATACTCTAATGGTCGTTTCCATAGAGAGGAATTTACCTACTCTTGATAAAAAGAACAACTTTTTAGATATTTTCTTTTGCATGTAGTTAAAGTGCTCATCAAACGATAACAAGCAGTCAATTGTGAGTCCTAGGTATTTATATATCCTTACAATATCAATTCTACAATTGCAAATATGCAAATGTATTTTATCTAAATCTAAAAATTTATATTTGTATTTAGTAGTCACAATCATACCCTTAGTCTTTGATACATTAAGTTTTAATCTATTTGAAGCTAGATACTGCTCTACCTTTGCAAGAGTTTTATTCATTTTTGCTATTGCTACATCTAAATTACAATCACTTTCAACAAGTAATGTATCATCTACAAATAAATTTACAAAATCACAACCAACAAACAAATCAATATCATTAATATATAATGTAAACAACAGAGGCCCTATCACACTCCCCTGAGGTACCCCACATTCACTCACCGCCTCTTCCGAAACTATGTCCCCAATCCTGACTCTCTGTTTTCTACTACTTAAATAATTAGCCAACCACTCGTGCACCTTTCCTTGAAAACCATATTGAAATAATTTTCTGAGCAATATCGACCTGTCAATTGTCTCAAAAGCTCGCTTCAAATCGAGAAAAACACAAACAATATACTTATTAGTGCTAATATCAGCATAAAATTTACTGAAATTCAACTGGAGAGCACTCTCACAAGAATGATTTTGCCTAAATCCGGATGGATAAGGCAACAATATTTCATATTTTTCTACGTGCTGTAAGAATTGTCTGTAAACTAGCATTTCCAATACCTTCTCAACAACAGGCAAAGTATTAATTGGTCTAAATTCGCTGCACTCAATAGTGTTTGCCACTTTTGGTATAGGAAATATAGTACTAATTTTAATGAAGTTGGGCACACAAGCACCAGATAGTGAAGTGTTAATGAAATTCAAAATAACATGACCTATAGTTTGAAATATTCTTTTTAGGATTCTAGAGTTAGTGCAATCATTCACATTGAATTTATTATCCAGACTATTAACTATTTTCCTTAGTTGACTCATGTCCACTCGGCTGAATTCTGATAAATTTGGATACCTATTGCTGTTTTTAAATTGACATGAATCATTGTAATCTATATCACTGACAATTGAACCAATACTTTCTATAAAATAATTATTGAACCTATTCGCAACCTCCACAGTATCTATTACCAAAATAAGAAATTGTAACGCATTGTTGATGAGGTAAATTTCTAATTTATCTCGTTTCTAAACGAACCCCATCTTTTATGCCCTATCACCGAACCAGTTACCCCAGACTTTAACATGACCATCATAGCTATCTTGGGACCCTTAAAGAGGCACGCACTTCCCTAAAAAGGGTCTAAGTCAGCTCCACGGGCTCTCGTTAAATGTAATTATCGTGGCATTAGACTGTATTCTTATCGAACGGCAACGGGAACCGACTATTTAGACATAATTAAGTAGAAATCCCCGAAGAAAAAGCTTATAAGAAATTAGTTTTACAACTTTTTCCAGCTACAAGCGTAGATGCTGCTGCAGTTAGTTTGTTTAGTCGATAAACAAATGCTTTGTATATCAATATTAAATTCAAAGCTTTTTAAATTCCAAATATTTTTAAAGAACATAATATAGTCCTTAACAACCGGCGGCTGTAATTATCTTTTAACTTTAATAGAGTCAATTGAGTTTTATTAAATTGAAATACGACGATGATATTAATGCGCCTGTGTAATAAATTTTGTATTTTGAATTTATAAAATAAGGGTCACTTCTGAGTAGCTTAGAATTTATGACAAGATAACTGCACAATTTTATACAACGGTATTAATACAATCAAGAGTAGATATTTAAATTATTTCATGGTGAAGAATCGATTTTATAATTTGCGGAACACTAACTTATGATATATAATAAACATCAAGGAACCCTACGGCAATAATGGTGTCCAAAATGAATCCGGACAAACACTTTTTTTACTAAATCGATCGCTCCTAATATTTTATAATATAATAATAATTTCATACCACAAACGACACTTACATTTCTCAGATGCAGAACCATGCCGCAATTTACTTCTCTGTCATTCCACAGGTCACAAACACTCAAAAGTCATTTTCGAAAACGCAAATTGAACAACACCGCGTATATACCCGCACACCACGTTCGCTATCACCGGCTATACTAACACTTCAGGCTCCGCGTTAATAGAACCCGGCGCAAAAATGGACTGCTCCTTTTTTTGTGCATAATCACGTAGCTACACCGGCCGGCAACAAGGGCCGACAAAAAAACGCATAAAAAGTGGCCACAAGAATGCGAACGCGWAGTCGTTTGATTTTAAGGCGAAATATTTAATAGAGGCTCCTTTTGGGTTTACAGTCGGGATGATGATGTTTGTACAGATATGTGTTTTACATATTTGGACGAATCGTGTATACGAGGTTGAATCAAAAAGCCATTACTTTTTAGATAATTATAATAAATTGCAATTATATCTTAAATAAATTAAATATGCAGTCATCCTGTGTTTGTGGATTTGTAGAAAAAACCAAGCATAATTGTAATTCACATTATGTCGTATCTTTATCTAAAATTATTAATGTAATTGTCTGTCTGTTGCTACAAAAGGGCCGGCGAGAGCCCGGTACAGACAATACAAATGTACCGGGGCCCGGGCTAAACCCGGGCCCCGGCGGAGCCCTAAGTCGTAGTCATAGTCGTGAATAAAAAAATATGCAATGAATTTGAAAAATAGCATCATGAAGTGTGAAGACTGTTTTTCGTCGATATACTGGTACATAGGGTGACAATGACATTCTTCAACGATGGATTTTTTTTAGAAATTGATATCTTTTTCTTTATTTGTTAAAAGGTTTTGCTGGTACATTCTTTACGAAAGAATAATCTAATCAATGAACTGATTGGTCAATATTTGTGAATCAATGAAAACCGGTAAATGGAGGATTTCTCACGAGTTATCTGATAAAGATTTGGTTTTAGTTTTAGTTTCTTTCTTATTCTTTTTGCTTCATTTCGTGCTACTAGCCTACATATCTATGTATCTCTATCCTGTGGTGTTCCTGTTTTCGTATTTTTTCAAGCTTCTTTCTTTGTTTTGATTTCCTCTTTAATTCCTTCTGTCCCCAAGTTTGTCCCTTTAAATTTTGTATTAACCATTTTTTCTTCGCATACCCCTTTCGCTGGTTTTTTATTATTTACTTTACTCTATTCCAATGTATTGTTGTTCCTTTTTGTTCTTCTCTTTCTAATATTCTTTTTTAGCAGGTTTTGTGACCTTCTTTGAAAGTATTATCTTTCAGCTTTTTTTCTGTTATTACCTACCTTCCCCAGGTTAATCTTTGCCTTCTTAATTCAGCACTTCAGAAGACTCCTACCTCTTCTACTTGTTGTCTTATTTCCTTATTCTGCATGATGTAATCTGTGATACTCCTGGCGTCTCTTCCCTCTGATACAAAGGTCCATTTGAGGATACTTTTATGAGGGTACCATGTATTTCCATATTAAGGGCAATAATATGATTTTTACATTTACATATAGTTATTTTGTTGTTATTATTTTCAAATTTGCCTTACTTAAAAATAGAGGTGGGCATTTCGATTCTTTTCAGTGAGTCAGTTCACTGCATCTGCTTCTTTGAACTGAGCTGACTCAGTGAGTCGGCTCAAAAGAGCTGCAAGATCCCTACGATTCGCGGTCATATGAATATCGTCACGGCTCTCTACCAGTCTCTATTTGATCTAGATCTCTCGTATCCGAGACGTACTTGAAGTCTGGATTTACGTATTCTTTTTTGTTGGACAAGCCAAATGATCAAATTTAAAATTAAAACCGGAAGTAAACTTGATAACTCCCTCGTCTGTCCAGCAACAAAGTGGAAGAAATATTATTTTTAATTTGATATATTTTTGTGAATTGTAGAGTTGTGTTTTTGTTGTTGTTTGCATAATGATGTTTTATTTTTTGTTACATACTACCTTTGTTGCAAACCCACATATTTACGTTCGTTAAAACGTCGACTTTCAGTTATTAATTACCTGGCTCATGTCGTTTACATAGATTTTGTAACTATGTACCTGTGTACCTACTTAACATGTTGGGAAAAAGGACGGATAGAACACAGCTCGCCGGAGTCGTATCAATGAACGATAGCTGCGTTCAGTTGTCACGTTGTCAGCCAGCTCGGCAATTCAGTTCAGTTCGGCGCTGAGCCGGAGAGCTGCACATACTGAAATAAGTGAGCTCCCTCAACAGCTCTTTTGAAAGAGTCGGCTCTCCGATGCAGCTCACTCCTGAGTTACACATCTCTACTTAAAAAGGCATCAAAAGGATTTTTTCATTTACATATAGTTGTTTTGTTGTTTTTAGTTACGAATTTGTCTTAAAAAAGCAAGAAAAGGGTGTAGCAGTCACAGATGTTTTGTTGTTCCAAATAAATACTGTACCATTCTTTCAGTAAATGTTTCTTAGTTAATTTTATTTCCTATTCCTCTTTTCAAAAAACCAATTTTGCCCTCAAATATGCTATTGGTTCAATGACTTCATTTTGGTGGATTTCGGTCGGGTTATTGCATTGCAATAATTGTATTACGAGTATTTCACAGTTAGTTGGTAGATCCGCTATGACTTTTGACCGCACGGGCTGGACCAAGTGTCAGAACACTAACAAACGTAGGCTAGACCTAATACGGAAATGTAAAGCAAAAAATTGAGGCCAAAATGACGTCACAATGTTCGTAGGCCTAACACCCATATTAAACTTTCAGTTTACTTCTCCTTTTGGGCCTAGGGGCCTTGCGACTAGTACCGGGGCCCGTGGAAATCTCCTGCGATGGCAGAAGCATACATTGACAAAACAAGAAAATTAAAATTACGAAGACCACTACTGCTAGCGCTAATATTCCTAAATATAAATCACATCCACTACACTAAATCGATTGTAAAGATTAAAAATCGTTCCAGAAACGGATTTTTATATTTCAAAATTGTTAATCCAGCATTCAAAGATATTCTAGTCTTTAAGGAACCTGACCTGACCTACCTAATCCGATGCAGTCATGTGTTAATCTTTCCGAAATACACTGGAACTTAGTTTTTTATCTGGAGAAAATTTATTTGAAGAAAAATTTGGTTTTCACAAAAATTGTTCTGGAATTAGAATTATTAGCTTCCCTATCGCGAACCTTTAATTCACGAGTAGTTTCCACGACGACCAGACGTTATCTCTGGTTTATTTAGCCGAGATTAAGTTTTGGCAGTCAGTGCGGACACATTTTTACATATCTCGCAGGTACCCGGACCAGTGGGGGTTCTAAATCTTCATTTCCCTGATCCCAAAATCCTCCACATTAGAATCCAGACGATACTCCCGCCTACCATCTCGTCTCCCGCATCCTCCGTTCCTATCTCTATTTGTCCTGTTAGTCAAATCGTGATCCGTCCTAGATTTGCCGGGGCGTGCGCTAAATTTTCCACGAGGTTACGGAAATCCATCAGGGTGACGTATATTACACCTGTAAAACTCGCTATCTCTGTCCGAGTTCACGATAATGCATCATTCCGGCTCTTTCGACCGGGAACATTTGTCTTGCTCCTGACTGACTGGTACGGCTTTGGAGATGGCGGTTCTTTGTGGGACACGGGGAGACTTCTGCACAAAAGGAACGGACGTTCGTTCGGAATTGTTATCAACTTATCTTGGGCGAGCAGTCGAGATGCGAAAACTTAATTTTTTTCCGTAGTTGACGCGTGGGCATCCGATTAAATCGTCGTCGCTAAAAGCAGTTGAGTTATATGGCGTACCATGAATTTTCGTGATTTAAGAAGATATAAATGGAGGAATTACTGTCTATACCGTTGCAAAGAGGAGGGCTAACGTAGTGTTAATGCTATCAATTTGACGACTCCCTGTTTTACCCTGTGGGGTACACGGCAGGGTTTAGCTATAATTATTATGCCCAACTTGACACTCCATATGCCCAACTAATAAAGGCAGCAACTGCAGCTTTATTACCCTCTAATTTGGAAAAACCAAAATTTTATTATCCAGCAGACCAAAGATATCGACAAAGGATTAATCTATACATAATTAAAATGGTACAAATTACACAAAGTTAAGGAACAGGAATTACGAGTAACCATAATTAGCAATTATGAATAGCAGACACTTGCTGATCAGTTAAAAATAAACGCCTACAAAAGCCAACAAACACATTAATATTTGATAAGAATAAATCAAGAACAGGCGAAACTGAATTATATTTTCGACAAGTAAAGGACAATGAAGGTGTTGATTTGTCCTGCTGTAACTAGAAACAAAAGTTATACGATTTTGACTATCCAATCTAGGAACATAAAGAGCGATGTCAGAGAGCAAGTTACTATTTTCAATTTGGCCACGAATCAGCTTATGCAAAAATATAATGCAAGATATACAGCGTCTTTGTTGTAACGTGTCCAATTTAAATTCTTCCAATGAAGATATACAGGGATACATTCTTTCAGGAAAACGTCCATGTTTAACATAATACAAGTATCTACAAAACTTCTTTTTTTTGAATCCACTCAGTAAGTACGATGTGTACATCATAATAAGGATCCCAGACAGCATTCTAGGTTTGACCATACAAAACTATAAAAGAGAATTTTTAAGGAATCCGTGTTCCTAAAACCGCTTGTATTTTTGCAAATAAAACCTAACATCATAGACGTATGCGTACAAATATGTTGGATAGGAGGCACAAATGACAATCTTTGATCAATAATGACGCCCAGATCTCTAATTTGATCTACCTTATCTATCTCGACACCTTCTAATTGATAATTAAATTCAATAATACTTATTTTTCTAGAACAGGTCATACTTTTACACTTCTTAACGTTTAAAC
Organism: Rhyzopertha dominica; assembly: GCA_025024175.1. Taxonomy (NCBI): domain Eukaryota; kingdom Metazoa; phylum Arthropoda; class Insecta; order Coleoptera; family Bostrichidae; genus Rhyzopertha; species Rhyzopertha dominica. Next base: position 65,137,423 of record QCXZ01000003.1, on the reverse strand, counting down.
TAAGTCTGTTTCTTCTACACCATGAACTAAATCTGTCTGCCCGTGTATACAGCCGTTTTCCAAATAGAAGAGCTCCTGCCGATACAATTTTCAAGAGATTTTTTAATTAACTTTAAAGACAAACTGGCCACCACTCAAAAAGTCAAGAGAAAGAACAGCAACAGGCCCTGACAATGAAATTAGAGTATTGGAAAAGATTGACAAAAATCCTCAAATTAGTCAAAGGGTAGTCTCAAGAGCAACCAGTATTAATTTGTCTTCTGTACACCGAATAATTAAAGGCAATCAATTTCATCCGTATCACTTGCAATTGGTTCAGGCCTTAAAGGAGACAGATTATCCTAAAAAACTGACTTTTTGTAACCTTTTTCGGAAACACCAAAATTTGAATGTGAGATTTAATGACAACATTTTCTTCTCAGATGAAGCAAGATTTTCTAATAATGGTGGAGTTAACAAACGTAACATGCATTATTATGCGCAAAAAAATCCACGTTGGATTCGAGAAGGACATTTTCAAACTATTTACTTGACGAATGTCTGGTGCGGAATATTGGGGAATCAAATTGTTGGGCCTTATTTTTGTCGCGATAGTTTTTTTTTAGCGGTACTTCTCCAAATGTAAATTTACAAGTAAGACAAGATCTATGGTTCCAACAAGATGAAGTACCTGCGCATTATCATAGAATAGAGCGAAATCAAGTTGATTTGGTTTTGCCTAACCGATGGATAGGAAGAGGTTCAATTAATTCTTGGCCACCCAGAAGCCCCGACCTTACTCCTTTGGATTTTTTTCTGTGGGGAATGGTAAAAGAGCAAGTATACCAAACACCAATTGAAAGTGTAGAACATTTAGAAAATAAAATACGTGATGCATGTAGATCCATCACTCCAGAAATGTTAATGCATGTTAAAAGATCGTTTTGGGCACGAATTCAAGCTTGTGAAAACAGCGGAGGGCGACATTTTGAGCATTTATTACATTAATGTTATTGAATAAACATATTCAAAAATAAATTTGTTTTACAATGACGAATTTACTTAAAGCAAATGATTAAAGTTCATGTCAGAATTTACGAATTTATACAGCTCTCTACGTTTTATATTTTTTAAGGCGATGAACAATTATCAATGTTACCTCTGCAAATGTATTTTGGGTTGCATTTTTAATTACGTCAGGGTCATTATCATTCGTGAAACATCCTGTATTCAAACAGTGTGAGTGTAAGGTAAATTTTATTAACAGAGCGTAAATTCTAGATCTTGCCAAATGCAGTATCGTTCAAAGGCGTCGAGTTCAGGCTCTAGACTGTTTCTACATCAACCGCTCGTTCCTTTTTTCATGGTTTTTTTTTGTGAATGATCAAAACTCATACGTCAGACATCACGTGATCTAATGGACGTCACCGATACTTTCTAGTCCGATAATTATTTATTTTTAAGATAACAGCTACAAAAAAGGGAAAACAGTGTTTCACGTAGATTACGTTTTTAGCACTTTCGGAAAATTGGAATACAGCGATTGGTGTGATGGTGCAGAAACTGACCAACACTTAATTCTTTCTCTATGGTTTAGTAACAACTAAACTTGCGAATTCTTCCCCCGTCCATCCCTCTCATGGATTTCCCAACACGACTGGATTATCCAGGGCAACACTCAGTTCCCACGAGATACACGGCCATCGAAAGATGTTCTCGTTTCCCTCTGCGTCTGGGAATTTAGCCACCGACATCCGGAAACATCGCATCACTCCAGCAATTATTTCGGATTCAATCGGAACGTTTTTTCCCTTACGGGAGCCGCCGAATCCATTGGAAAACGTTGTTGGTCCTCCTCGTTCTCGGGAATATGTACGTGTGGAAAATTGCGTAATTGAAAATAAATTGGTTTTGGGAGTTGAGGGTTTTCTTCCGCGTTTAATGTCGGAGATGAGGAATTAGTCCCTGGCGGACGGGGCGAGATAAACAATTTGAGGATAGGTGGTTGACGTGGTATTTGGTGGCGCTGGCTCAAGAATTCGCGTGGGTTTTTATATTGAATTTGACAAAAATGGTATACAAATAACCAAGTTTATTTGTTTCTGAGGTATGACTCAAAGTCATGTTTTTAAAGTAGCAATCATAGTTGGGTTTGACAGATTCTGATTTGCTATTTTTTAAGGTTTCAGAATACTAGCAATATCAACCACCCGCCTCTGTGGGAACCTGTATTCTTTATGCAGGGTGATTCATTAGAAATGGGCAATATCCGAAATGGAGATACTATACACTAAAATATGGTGATTGAGCTTAACATGGCTTATGCAAATGTTGCAGGTTTACGAGATACAGGGTGTTCAAAGTTGGAATTTTAATTCGAAATTTCTCAATAATTTTGTGATTTTAAGCAGTATCGTCTGGAAAATTGGCAGCTTTATGTTTTTTGGCAAGAGAATTACGAATTTAATGCTAAATACAGCGCTATGTATACAGGGCGTTAGTTACACCCTGTTACTTAAGTAAATTACAACATATCTTTTTTACCTAACAAGTTATGGCTAAAAAACGCACTCTTTTTTTATTTCATGTAACACGTAACTCTCGTCAATTTCATGAAACTCTATCAGTTTTTGAGTTATTTGCATTTTAAACCTTCAGTGTAGACTCATAAGCCACTGTTATTACTTTCAGTTTTTTTGAAGTAGGCTTGTATCAGCACTTATTAATTTTTTGTGTAAAGGAATATTTGGCAATTTTACTGTCACTAAGTAAGAGTGTTTATTGTATTTTTCTAATTTACTCAGTATTATTTGTAGTAAAAATTCTAAAATAAGAAAATGCCACGACATAATGAATTTTCTAACAGTGAAATGCATGATATGATTTGTGTTTTTGCTCATGCAGTCAAATTATAGTGGACTTGGTGCAGTCAGAAGGTATTTAGAATTATACCTAAATCGAAGACAACCTAATCACAAACTGTTCAGACGTATTTACATCCGCCTAGGCGAAACAGGGTGTTTTCGTCCTAAAAGCTTAAATGGTGCTAGAAAAACTATCAACGTCGATGATGAAGATCAGGTTTTAGAGCCGTTTGCCACTATACTTATTTAAGTATTGAAATAAGTTCTTAAAATTATTATACGGAAACTGGATGTGCGCGCCCCGTTTCAGTACAAGAAATTAGCTCACGTTCTTTTTCTTGTACTGAATTTCCATACATCGTATTAAAACTGCGCAGATCGATGCGCACTAACCTGTTTTACCGTTTGCAAACAAAACGTTCATAGAACCTACTTTTCGAACCTACGCAATAAGCAGGGTTGTGAGATTAGGTAGCTTTTGTACTGATATCGGTGAAATAAACTTTTGAATAGGGGCTATCTGTTATTGGGCTGACTACCTACTACCAGCTAATTAATACATCATTTTAAAATGCAGTTTTAGGCCTCTTAAAATATGTATATTGGTGTGAGTAAACTTTTGACAACCCCGGGAACGTGATGTGTTGTCATGCTTTTGTAAATGAAACGGAAGGAATGCTTTCACGGAATTGTGTACCTTGTTTTCCTATTTTGTTATGGACAAGTTCAAATAATTTTTCAAATGAAGCATTGCTCATTTGTAGAAAATTTTTATATGCTGCTGGATCTTCTATTAGCAGCTCTTCTTTCAGCACATTTAAGAAGCCATGAACATTCATTCTCCTTGCCATATCATTGTTAGTATCAACGCTGATGCATTTAATAATTTTTTTTCCGTCAACAGGCATTTTTTTACTTTTAACTACAAATTGTGGTAATTTGGGGTGACCACAAACACAAACAACATAAAAGTAATTGTTTATGAGTGGGTTACATCTAAGGTCTACTTTTGGCTAGCAGTAGAATAGACCTTACGTTGCATTTGCTATTGTATAAAGACGGAATTTAATAGATTACTGTTAGATTAGCGTTACGTTGAGAAAATCACGATTAGAACAACAAAAGGGCGCACGCGCACGTATTGAAATGCTTACTGAAAAGAATTTGTAATTACAAACTGAGAACAAAGCCCTACACTTATTTCTTGTATTGAAACGGCGCGCGCATCTAATTTTCAGTATAATAATTTTAAGAACTTATTTCACTACTTAAATAAGTATAGTGGCAAACGGCTCTTAGTTCATGTTTCGGAAAATCCAGATACCAGTACTCGTCGGTTAAGTGCGGCAAAAGGGATAAGCCAATCGTCTATCTGGAGAATTTTAAAGAAAGATAATCTCCATTCATATCACTATACTCTTGTTCAAAATTTGTTACGTCAAGATTTATCAGTTCGCCTACAGTTTGCTCAATTTATCCTAGGTAAACAAACCGAAAACCAGGATTTTCTTAATAACCTCCTTTTCACCGATGCGGCGACGTTTGGAAAAAGGATCATCCACATGCTCTAAAGGAACGACATTTTCAGCATGAATTTGGTGTGGTGATATCTGAATTTCTTATTGATCCTTTTCAACTTCCTTGAACAAAATTTAAACACACTACTAGAAGATGTACCATAAGGCGGAACATGTGGTTTATGCAAGACGGGTCACCGCCACATTTTTTTCTGACAGTAGGTACGCCAATACCTGAATGAACATTTTCCTCACCGGTGGATTGGGCGTGGCAGTGAATTTGTTTGCCCACCTAGAAGTCCAGGTTTCAACCCTCTAGACTTCTCAATATGGACACAAATGAAGGACATGGTTTACAAAGAAACAATTAATTCCATCGAAGATTTACGACAGAAAATTCAAGAAGCTACTAATATTATTAAAAATAATCGGCAAATGTTATTTAATATAAAAAGATCTTTAAAGATACGCCTTACAAAGTGTATTGAAGTGGAATGCGGTCATTTTGAGCACTTATGTAGAAGTTATCTTTTATTACTGTTACTGATTGTTATTTGTTGCCTTTACTTCTGTTACCCGCATTGTAGTAATTTAAAAGAATAAATTCATTTTACAACAAACTCAAAAACTGATAGATAGAGTTACATGAAATAAACGAGAGTGGTTTTTTTATTGAAAATGGAACTGCCTTTTAGATTTTCTAGTCATTTTAGCCATAACTCGTTAGTCAAAAAAGATATATTGTAATAACGCCCTGTATGAGCAGTGCTAAATTTAACATTAAATTCGTAATTCTCTTGCCAAAAAAACATAAAGTTGCCAATTTACCAGGCGATACTGCTTAAAATCATAAAATTATTGAGGAATTTCAAATTAAAATTCCAACTTTGAACACCCTGTATCTCGTAAACCTGCAACATTTGCATAAGGCATATATATATGCCTTATATATATTTCATTACTTTATTAGTATTGTATCGCGAAAAAAAATTTTCAAAAATTTTTACTTGCTCATTCGCTTTAAAATGGTCGAAAACGCAAAAAACAAAATTTGAGCAAAAAAATTTCTTGTCTGTGTGTCTGTACCTGTGCCTGTGTGTCTGTACCTGTGCCTGTGTGTCTGTGGTTTTGTTTGTAGACACGATAACTTTCGAAAGACTTAATATATGAACTTGAAATTTGGCAAACGTATAAATCCCAAAGCGACCTATTGTTTGTGGGGTAAAGGGTATCGGGAAGTGGACGAAATTGGGGGGTAACTACCCTTTTTGCAAATTTTTATTTTTTTTATTCGCTCTTATAAATTTTCGGTGCAGCAAACTGTTTAGAAGATATTAGCAAAAAAGCGTCACTTAAAGAAAACGGTTTTTCCTAAATATCTCCGAATATATTTAATATATTCAAAAAATGAAAATACCCTCAGATAGGAAATAAAATTTCTCACAAAAAGTGTCTTAGAAAATTTATTCAAAATTTTGACATTTTCGAAATAATTCCAAAAAACCTATTTGGTCCCTGCTCGTACGATTTTTTTTTTAATTTTGGTATTATGTAGAAAATCAAATTTCAGTACAGAAAGCACTTGTAATTTTTTGTTAAGGTAATAATTTTCGAGTTATTTGGAAAAAACCGATTTTAAAATGTATATATTTTTGCTAATATCACGAGGACCGTTTGTCTTAGAAAAAATGTGTAGAGAGAAAAAATGCTCAAAACATCTTTACTAATCGTATAGTACTTATAATAAAATAAAGACGTAAATGTCATTTTGACAATTGGATGTGGAAGTATTGATTCAATTTGCAGCGGTTTTTTTCGTAATGGGCCACGGTATTTTCTTATCGTTCTAAAAACTGTCGTCATCTTGTGCGACTTTGAGTCGTTTTTTGGCAACGCCGCGAAAACAGCATATTATAACGGTTAGCACCTTTGCGAAGACGCGTAAATAATTTACGGCCGGTTTAATTCCCGAAAATCCCATTTGAAACAATGGCACTAGGCGCTCTAAGCCATGCAACGGCAATAAGATTCAGCGCCTAGCGGTCATATAACTTAAACATGCTAGACTCTATAAACAGGCCGGGCAAACACCATTAAGCATACCGAGGGCGATAAATCTCGTCTTAATTTAATAAAAGCCACACACACATCCCGAGCACCACGTTATAATTAACAAACAACATTGCCGGGCGCTTAACGAACGACTTGGCGGCCCGTAACTTTTCAATTTTCCCGCTATTACGCCTCGCAGCCGGCAATTGGGCCATTAAAAGTAATAACCGCTGAATACGTTTTTATGTTTATGCCGTTGCCGTTTTACAGGAATTGCACTCGCCGTTTACAAGGGCGGAATTACCGCGGACTTGTAAATGTGCCCGGAATGAACTACTTATCCCTATTACACGATGTTCGTGGCGTTTTCCGAGTAGATAAGGCACGAACTAACGAATGCTTCTTTACGCGACGTAAAGGACACTCGATGGATGAGTAAGAAACGTGACTGGCCTTTATTTCTGCTTGTATGGGTTGAATTTAAGAGATTTTCTATTCACTACTTCAAAAAAGGAATAATACGCCAAGTATGCGATGCTCTAGAGTCCGCGGCTCCATGATGGCGACTAAAATTGAAACATTATGATCCAAAAAATAAGGTGCCGCCTGTCATAACTCCGTTTTCTTTCCCATAAACCCTATTCCCGCCCATTACTTCGTACAAAACAAGGTGGTAGATTACTGGTGTTTCAGCTTTGGCCATTTTAGTTCAAATGTCGGTTCCAAAATCTGAGTACACTTCAGATGGCGCCAGGTTCGTTGTCTCCCAGGCCAAGTTGATTAATATCAAAAGCAAAGCGCCGTGTTGGAACCAGCGAGCAATGGTCAAATTGTGAAATTGTCATTAGCATTAAGATTTTTGCATAAGAAAAGTGTTGCATAAATGTTAATGTGCAGATTTTAACCTTTAAGACGACAAGTTTATACCATGTTGTACATACCATCAGTATGGGCGGTAATGGTGACAGATTAAAACAATGGGATATGGGCTTGCAGATTGCAATTACAGGTAGGTATAATTCATCAATACAAAGTGATGCACATGAATAAAAGGTGAAAACTATTTTGTTGATTTGTTTATTTTTAGTTGCTGCCTTGCTGTTGTCCAACTCCGAAGGTGTAACTGATGGTTAGAAAGTACTTGTCCTCACGTATACACAGGAGTACAAARACCTGCTGAGTCTCATAATCATTATTAAATTTAGACCCACAATAGAGTACAGCTGCAAAGTATTTGACCAGTCCAAGGGATTGATATCGTTGTAGTGCAGTGCACTAATTCTTCGTGGTGTCTGCTATAGAAGTGTCTGATGTCCAATATTCTGAGTAAATAACTCAGACTTCAAGACGCTAGTGAAAAGACTTAAATGCCTAGAAAGATCTGACAGTTTACGTACAGAGCCAGAGGATATTACTCTTATATATTAATTTAAAACCATATTTTGTAATCTATGTAGCAGAACTTATGCACTGATCGCAGTAAAAATAAATTAGTGTTAATAGGTATATTGATTAAGATATAGTTTTGGTGAAATTTTTTTTTTGCTCAAATTTTGTTCTTTTTTTCATTTTCGACCATTTTAAAGCGAATGAGCAAATAATTATTTTTGAAAATTTTTTTTGCGATACAATACTTCCCATCCGTTGGATGTAGAAGTAATTAAGTAGGTTAAATGATAAATTTAATAAGTTACAACAAACTTAAAAAAGGAATAATTGTTGTAAATGAATTTTGGTGGACCAAAACCTGATAAGCTGATTACTTACTAACTTAACCGCTACGTCATTTTACTATCCCGCATTTTTGTGTCAGCAAATTAAAAACTCCACAATGAGTAATCCCGTTGCTCTAAACTATACGTATAATGTTGTCACTCTAGGCACTTTCATTTTACAAATACTTTCAAATTTTATTAATTTAACTATGTAATTTACATGCAATTCATTGTATAACGCTATTTACATTTGGCAGTTAATAACTAGCTATTTGCGTGGCGCTTATTTATTGATATAATTTTCGATAATAATCAATGCCTTCATCAGCATTACTGTTATAACACATGAAGTTAGTCCATCAAATCATCGACCATCGATCAGGGTCAATTATTAAAATACCTATGTGTACGAGATAGTTAAGTTTTAAAGTTTAGTATACAATGCGCATCAAAAGTCTCCTTTCTCCATGTTGATAGTAGACTGTATTACAAGTAAAGAAAACCCACTTTTCTTACGCGTGCAACACGTATGTTTTCGTGTATATCGCGAAATTTACGGTAATTTTAAAAATAAGTTGTTTATCCTGTTTTCAAAGTAAATGTGTCAAGATTGTGTAGACTTGTCGACATGGAAATAAAACATAAGAATAGTTAATAAATAATTTGTGATAAAGCTTTCCTGCAAACTTCAAAATGCATCAATTAAGTGAAATAAAAGAAGATATTTTGGAATTAGTATCTATCAGAAGCAGGGTCAAGTTTGCTACCTACAAAGTCTAAAGCAAAGTACGAGAAAGTTTACCAACAGTTTCGTCTCTGGAGAAATGAAAAAATGTGCAAAGAGCAAATGGAAACGTTCTAATTGCGTACTTTTGTGAAAAGGTTTGTTCCATTTATGAAATTTATTACAAGAACTAATTTTAAATATTCTTACAGGTGAAAACTCTTAAATATTCAACACTGTGTATTCTGCGTATGCAATGCTACGAAGGACTATACAGTTAAACGAAAACGTGGACATTGCTGCTTATAAAAAATTGCTGGCATATATTAAACATCAAAATGACGGTTACGTCGCAAAGAAATCAAAACTGTTATCAATGGACAATGTGAAGAATTTCATTAATAATGCTCCTGATAACAACTTTCTCCTTATGAAGGTTGTGACAATAATAGCATTACACGGAACTTCTGACAGTTGATGACGTAGAAGATTGCGGACATATCTTAGTAGTTACATTACACGACAGAAAAACAAGAAAAAAACCGTGCGTTCACAGTAACATCGGAAGATGGAATAGACGACATAGGGATTTACTACTGGTACATTGCAAATATGCCAAAATTACTCACATCCAAATTATCAGGTGAACTGGCAAATTTCTATCGTGAAAATTTAGCTCCTTCTCAGAGCCATGAATCTAAAGCCTTCGTAATTTAGCTGAAGCATTGGAAACCCACATATTGATTTGCTCCCATCCCTCTGTGTTAAATTTATGTAAGCACTTAAGGATATTTATGTTCTCCTATTTTATACTATTTCGAATTTCTATTATTTCGCTAAAGTGTTTTTCACCTGTCTCCGGGCTCCGCTGTTCTTGATTCGGCGCGCTGTTGCCAATCTTTAAAACGCTAGCGATGAAAGAAATGTGATTTGACCAATTAAGCAAAAATAGTATTTGATTGTAAAAGTTATACAGGCTATTCCACGACATCGTGATAGTTAAAGGTGTAGAGAATAGTTCAATTAAACAGCAACTTCCAAACTTCAGTACACAGGAGGTTTCACGAATGATAATGACCCTGACGAAATTAAAAATGCAACCCAAAATACATACTCATAGCCAAATGTGGTTATTTTACATAATGGTATTATTTTAAAAATTAATTGGGAATCCATGACGGCTATGCGCTATGGTTCCTGTCACTGTATTTATCAAAAGTCAAAATGTATTCAAATGATGAAAAAACAGATATGATTTTGATTTATGGTGAATGCAAGAAAAATGCTTCGGCTGCTGCCCGTTTATACAGACAACGTTTTCCAAATAGAAGMGCTCCTGCCGATACAATTTTCAAGAGACTTGAATTAACTTTAAGGACAACTGGCCACCACTGAAAAAGTCGAGAGAAAGAACAGCAACATGCCCTGACAATGAAATTAGAGTATTCGAAATGATTGACGAAAATCCTCATATTAGTCAAAGGGTGGTCTTAAGAGCAACCGGTATTAGTCTGTCTTCAGTACACCGAATAATTAAAGGCAATCAATTTCACCCGTATCATTTGCAATTGGTTCAGGGCTTAAAGGAGACAGATTATCCTAAAAGACTGGATTTTTGTAACTTTTTTCGGGAACACCAAAATTTGAATGTGAGATTTTATGACAACATTTGCTTCTCAGATGAAGCAAGATTTTCTAATAATGATGGAGTTAACAAACATAACTTACATTATTATGCCCAAGAAAGTTCACGTTGGATTCGAGAAGGACATTTTCACACTATCCACTCGACGAATGTCTGGTGCGGAATATTGGGGAATCAAATTGTTGGGCCTTATTTTTTTCGCGTTAGCTTAAACGGCAATACTTATCTAAATTTAAAAATGTAAATTTACAAGTAAGACAAGATCTATGGTTCCAACAAGATGGGGCACCTGCGCATTATCATAGAATAGAGCGAAATCATCTTGATTTGGTTTTGCCTAACCGATGGATAGGAAGAGGTTCAATTAATCCTTGCCCACCGAGAAGCCCGGACCTTACTCCTTGGGATTTTTTCTGTGGGGAATGGTAAAAGAGCAAGTATACCAAACACCAATTGAGAGTGTAGAACATTTAGAAAGTAAAATACGTGATGCATGTAGATCCATCAGTCCAGAAATGTTAATGCATGTTAAAAGATCGTTTTGGGCACACGGATTTTGGCTTGTGAAAGCAGCAGAAAGCAACATTTTGAGCATTTATTACATTAATGTTATTGAATAAACACTTTTCAAAAATAAAATTTTTTTACAATACCGAATTTACTTAAAGCTAATGATTGAAGTTTACGTCAAAATTTACGAATTTATGTAGCTCTCTATACGTTTTATATTTTTTAAGACGATGAACAATTATCAATGTTACCTCTGCAAATGTATTTTGGGTTACATTTTTAATTTCGTGGGGGTCATTATCATTCGCTAAACATCCTGTATTAAACTGAAAGCACAGATTTATAGAATAAATTAAATACTGACAGGTGATAATTATATATTGACTTTTTTATGTTGGCATTTGGGCCTACTCATTTACTGTTTATTCAAAGTAGTGCGCGTAACGATCCGCCATAAAGGCATCATCTTCAATCGGCGTTTGTTCGGTTTTTCTCAGTTAACTCGCCAGGCTGAAATTCGAAGCCTCCTCCTTCCGACAAAACGAGTACCCGGAATTTGTTCCGCAACACGGCATTAGAATTTTCGAACGGATTTATAAAAGAAGAGGCCGGCCCGCTCCAAAATCCAGGAAAACATTCGGGGAAGAGGATTTTCCGTTTGCACTTATTCGAAATGAATTTATTCGGGCGGATTTCCACAGTAGCCGAGGCCCGTGTTATACATAAAACGGAAAAGGCGCACTTCTGCAGTTTAATGGTCCGCGGACTCACGTGCATACAATTTAAAACAGGTAAAACGTCGCTGGAATGGAGTGAAACTGACACCGCTATCTTGAATAGGGCACATCGTTTTGCATGCAAACGCGGCACGTTAGGCGAAACAAATACAGTAAAGGGTAATGTGACACCGTTGTATTTGTCATATAAAGTGGAAAGTAACGTTTTACTCAAGAAGCGGAGTTCATGCAGGAATGGAAGTGCTAAAGTATGACGGCGATTGCTGTTGTGTCACTAGAAGTTTGCAAAAATGCACTCCCGGCGCGTGAGTCTTTATCACACTGTTATGGAAACCTGCCCCTTCGAGTTAGACAACCAGAGTGATGTTCAAGCGGTTGCCAGTGAATTTGTTGCGCTCTTATTTTCGGCTCTAAATTATTCTGAAAATTTTGTTCTGGCGCCTTATATCAATTATTAGTTGTGGTCTCACAAACCTTTTAGTAAAAAAATCAAACACAGCTTTAAAAAGTTCGAGGTTTGTAAAGTAAAATTACTGTAACACACGCTAACGGCAGCCTTTTCGTTGGTAGAGCGGGTCCCGTGGGTATAAAATTTCTATGGGTCAAGTAAGGGCACCACCAATTTTTTACAACGATACTTAAAATTGGAAATCTAGATCGTGGACTATATAAATAAATAAAGCAACCGGTCTTTTTATGTCTGTCGGCATATAGTGAAGTGAACCGTGTTTAACATTCAGATAGATATTGCAATTACGTATTAATACAAATAAATGTGGAAACAACCATGAATCCCTCAAGCAAAGCTTTGCGTGATGAGTTTACAGTATACTCACAAAACAAATGGTTAGTATAAGAAATATGAAATGGTAAGTATGAACTGCTCCGTGCCACGATTTATAACTTATCTGATTTCCGTATATTTACGCTATGATGGAATGGCCGCGCTCTACAGGAACCTGGTGGATGGCTCTTCCGGAATGATTATATGTAATACCTTCTTGTTTCCCCTCGGTTGCAATGTAAGTGACCAGATCGTGAGATGGATGGGCTCTACAGGGGCCTGGTGGATTAGAAGGCCCAGATTCGTTTTATGGATTGCAATTGAATGTGAACAGAGCTCCAACGATATGGCCCGTACGTAGGACCCTATTTAATTTGTTAAGTAAGTATAATATTCAAACACTGACAAAATAACTACCTCGATTATCGAAGGTTACCCTCAGATAAATGGATGATTCAAATCTTATATATAAGTATCAAAGAAGGATGCAACTTTCTAATAGTTGTAGCAGGTAAGAAATTATTATTATTCTTTAGCAGAATGTTAACGATTTTTAAAGGCTAACAGTCCCCGTGCTTTGCTGTCTGATGCCAGCCACAGAATGAGCGTCTTTCACGAAGGACCGGAGGCCACGAAGATATTGTTTTGGCGATATGATAAGATGGAGGGCCTTTTTAAAAGTGTATATATAGGCAACTTTAGTTGCATAGCAGTAAGTTTACTCATTTAGTTATGATTTATTATAATGTATTACACTTTCAGCAATCTTATGGGCGCAATAAGGTAGATGTATTATTTGTATGCATGCGATGAACTTGCTAATGAATATACCATTTACTACCTTTTTAAGGATGTTGTTTCTATAGCTAAAATAAAAATGCTACACCTTTCGAGATAGAACACCGTTGTTCTATGTTCTATCTTCATTGAGCAAAAAAAATTTGATCGTTTCAAAACGGATTAATATCTAGTCCTGAATTTATTCCTGAAAATTATGCAATGTTTCGTAAAGATGAGGACAGAATGCGTACTAATCTTTCGCGCAGTGGAGGAGTCATAAAGGCCGTGTCGTTGCAATTAACAATCATTATTTGAACAAATTAGTTCCTCTTATTAATTAATTATAATGTAGAATTAATTCAAATAATTCAGTTTTGCGTGCATTTGTTGTCTACATCCATCCTCAGAGTGGTAGTGATGATTTTGAACTGTTTTTGGAAACCTTTGAACTCAAGTATAAAAAAAATTGTGATCCCTCCCAAATAATTAATGGATTTTTCAAGGTTTTTAGAGATGTACTTACCATCAGCGATGTCAATAGTCTGAACTTGGTAAGCAAATATTACCACAATCAATGTAAGTTTTCTGAAAACGATATTCGAGCGTCCATCACGAAGTTGAAAAACGGGATGACCTAACTTCTTAATCAGAGACTGTACGGATGATTTGATAGCAGTTTAATCTTGACAGCTACATTTCCAGATATCTGGAAAATTACAAGTGTCCCATTCTGAAGAATGGCAATCCCGCAGAATTAAAAAATTATCGCCTTATCGGTATTTTATCCAACTTAGCGGAGGTATTCGAGAAAAATTTGTAATGAAATCAAGTGCCCACCTCATTTCACCTAACCAACATGGATTCTATCCAAAACGCTCTAATGTAACCAACTTGGCGCGCTTAATGCAATATACAGCGAATCATACACAAAAACAGCCGTTGATATTCAATTACGTAGTTAAAGATGTTTCATTGATGCCCTGCAGTAACATTAAAGACCTTGGTGTCAGTTATTACCCTAAATTATCATTTGCTGATCATGTAGGCTCAGTAATAACTCATTGTAATTTACTATGGTCAATGCTCTACAATCCTTGTATTTTTCTCTTGTTCGCTCCAAGCTGGAGTACTGCAGCCTTATATGATACTCTCATCATCAGATACATCTTGAAAAAATTCAGCGGGGCTTTCTTAATTTTTTTCATATCGTGTCAACAATTTTTATCCATACAGAGTATGTGACCATCGTTTGTTGTTAGAAAGGTTTAATATCGCATCTTCCATCATCTTTCACTGTTCTGCTCTGCTAGATTGCTTAATATAAGGTTGCCTAGATTCGGCTTCAGAGATTGCAGCTTTTTTCTACTGTCTTAATGCTAGACCTGGCGTACTTGTTAATTCACCTACTTTTATTATGACCAATAATTTCAATAAAATATCCCGACATTTTAACTTACATCTCGGAAGCCTAAAAAAATTGTTGGAGGTGGTAACAGAGCGGGCTGTTTGTGCTTTGTTATTTATAATATAATGCGATATAATCACTTGAGCATGTTATTTATATTTGATGATGATCCAATTGCAACTGAGAGAAACGGTTGGACGTGGAAATCATTTGGTTGTACAAACAACAAATAATGGTATCCGATAAATCACTTTTTCATTTGAGAAAACTGCAAGTGCTTGTGGGGCTGCAAGTCTTGCAGCACACAAAGCTTCTCTCTCAGCATACTAGATCAGATGCTTCTTTGGACAATAGTAACTGCGTGATGAAACATTATTGGCCGCGGTATGAAAAATCTACAGTTATAGTCTCGAAACATTGACATTTATGTCATTGCAAGTAAATCCCTCCTAATTATTGTGCTACATCATAATTAACCAATTACCTATAGCAAATGCCAATTAAGCGTTTGTGAATTCTTACAATTGCTCCAGCGTTGACATCAGCGCGGTCTAATTCCTCCGAGCTGTCAAAGGAACCACAGTTCCAACTGTGTAATTATGTATAAGCTACGGTTGTGCAAACTTTCTGTCGTAGTTTCAAACAAACACAAAGGCAATGTAAATATGTTAACAAGTTGGAATTATTCACACCGCTGTAGCTTGAAATGGCGGGACCCCGCCGCTTCAGACGCTTTCTCGAGAAGTGGTTAAAATATTGGAGTAGATGTCATTGATTAAAAAAAAAACGAAATATTTGAACGTAGTATGTATGAATTTAACCGCAATATGAGTCTGTACTTAAATATTTGCAATATTATAATTATAACACTTGGTCATGTTTCAGTTTATATTGAGTTTAACCTCTTACATGTTTCGGCTTATTAGGCCTTTCTCAAAGAGTTTACAAAACGAAACTGTTGCTCAAAGTTAGATGCAGATCCCACGAGCCTCTATACCTGCGAGCGGGTGACATTTATGGCAGCGTTGATAAACAAACTAAGGAATTCCACTTGATCGTTACAGATATTTTTGTGGGGGTTGTTAAGTGTTCTGTTTATGTGTAGCTGTTCCAATAATCCTAAGCTGATGCCGTTTTGAACGTTATGTAATATTTTAAATCTTTTTTCGTCAAATGTATGATTGAGAGTTACACAATGTTTTGAAAAGCCAGTTAAGTTCCTATTATTTAATATGGATTTTTTATGTTCTTTAATTATTTCCTTAAATCTACGACCTGTGCAACCTATATAACTAATATTACATTCTTCACAATTATTTTGGTATACAACTGAAACATTACCAAGTGTTATAATTATTATATTATTAATAAAATGTTTCATTTAGCGCCGTCATACAAGTCAAATGAAGTTATTAAAAGTGCTGATGTAACGCGTCTGATGGTCTTATATAGACGAACTGTGCTAAAAGTGAGAAAGTGTCAGAACCACCTGTGTTCCTAAAGGAGTGGAAGAGGTCAAATGTTTACGCGAAACATATGAAACTGGAATGCCATTACAAATCAAGAGAAGCCACGCTCGCAATCCTAACAGCATATCGATCTTGGTTGAATAACGAAATCAAGCAATGGTATACCAGAAGACATTTTCTCAAATTACACCAAAAGCTCATACATTTTCAACTATTAGAAAATCTGCACAACATAGAATTTGATTTCCTGGATCAGCAAATTAGAGAAGATACCCAAGTGATAGCTCATAAACAGTACCAGCAAGAATTGAAAAAATTAAATAAGTTGAAATTACGTAATCTAATTTTGTTGTTTCTAACAATGATAATTTCACATATGAATTCTATCCAAGAGTAAATAATTTAAGTGATATCAATTTCAACAAAGAAGAAACAGAGTTACTAAACAAAGGTTTAAAGTTTTGTACAAATATTTCTAACGAAAAATACTTAAATCTGTTGATTGTAGATATAGCTCTTAAAAAACAACATACGGAAGAGGATAAAGCCAATTGTGTCAAAATTTTTAAAAAACATAATCCAAAATCAAATAATTCAGATTTAAAAACAGTAAAGATCATAAAAAAAATAGTTGAAAGCAATGCAGTACTATGCAAAGCGGATAAAGGCAGCACAGTAACAATTTTTAATAAGTCAGAATACATACAAAAAATCTAAGATATTTTGAATCCGGAATAATTCACCTTGAATAAAAAAGACCCAACAAGCACATATCAAACAAAGATTATTCAGCTACTAAAACATTGCAATACACTATTCACTGAACAAGAAAAGTATCAATTAAAGAACAAAAATCCACAAGCGCCAAAACTTCATGCTTTACAGAAATTGCATAAAGCAGACTTACCAATAATACCGGTTGCGTCATACATTAACGCTCCCGCTTATAAAATTTATAGAAAACTCAGTCGCTTGATACCCGAATTAATCGATTTTAAATCATCCTTTGCAGTAAAAAACCTATTCACATCCATTCTAGTTGAGGAAGTCAAAAATCTTGTAATTGTACATATTAATTCAGTTAATTTAGATGAATCCCTCAGAGAAGAATTGGTTTTATTATTAAATGAATGCATTAATAAAAATTACTAAATATTACACGCAAGAAGATGGCTTACCAATGGGGTCTCCACTGTCACCACTGCTAGCTGAGATATACATGAATAATTTCGAAAAAGTCATATTCAAATCAAATAGTAATCTAGTCAATTGCATTCAGTTTTGGGCATGCTATGTGGACGACATATTTTGTATTTGGACAGGTACAGACAGAAACCTGGATCAATTTTTGAATTACATAAACAGTATTCATGAAAAAATACAATTTACTATAGAAAAAGAAAACAACAAAGGCATAAACTTTTTAGACCTTACCATAACAAGGAATTCAGGAAAACTAAATTTTAGCATTTATAGAAAACCAACCACTACCGATACATTAATTCATGCTGACTCTAAACAATCAGTAAGTATAAAAATGTCACCTTTTCATAGTTTAATTCACAGACTACTAAAGGTTCCGCTAAGTATAGCAGATTTTGAAAAGGAATCACACATTATTAAACAACTGGCAATAAGAAATGGGTACGAACCAAAAATGATTGAAAATATGATCAGTATTAAGCAATGAAAACTAATAATGTCACAATTTTACCATTCGCAAAGCTCAACTGAAGTTAAAATATGGCAGTCAATAAATTACACAGGCAATGTTAGTGAAAAAATGTCAAGATACCTCTCTAATGAGAATAGAAAGTTTATTCCCGTGAATAGAAGCAACTTATGATCATTGTTAGTAATCAATAAAGAGAAGACGGAAAACGGTAACAAAAGTGGTGTATACGAAATTAATTGTGAATAATGTAATATTAGTCATATAGGTTACACAGGTCGTAGTTTTAAGGAAAGAATTAAAGAACATAAAAATCCATATTAAATAATAGGAGCTTAACTGGCTTTTCAAAACACTGTGTAACGATCAAGTGGAATTCCCTAGTTTGTTTATCAACGCTGCCATAAATGTCACCCGCTCGTAGGTATAGAGGCTCGTGGGATCTGCATCTAACTTCAAGCAACAGTTTCGTTTTGTAAACTCTTTGAGAAAGGCCTAATAAGCCGAAATATGTAAGAGGTTGAACTCAATAAAAACTGAAACGTCACCAAGTGTTATAATTATTATATTATTAATAAAATGTTTCATTTAGCGGCGTCAAACAAGTCAATTGAAGTTATTAAATATTTGCAATATGAAACCAATTTTTTATAATTTTGAACGGAATGCAGACAACTAATTTAAAAACGTTTTAGGGTATGCAGAATGCCGCATATGTATAGAATAATTGTTGTTGTTGTAGACAAAAATTTTAACTTTTTTTAACATTTCGGCAAATTTCACACTACATGCAAAAGTGCCATAATTTTCATTAGACGTGGTCCTCTCTTTGGGAATGCTCCTGAAGTTAAATTTTTGTATTTTTAGCATAATGCTGTTTCCTTTTTAATTTTCTAATAGAATTTCTTTGAATGCACAGCTGAATCCAACTAAAGACAAAAATAATATGGTGCTATTTTAAAAAAAAACAAAGAAATAGCTGCCTAATGAAAAACTAAAGGTCACCAGAATGTAGAACAAAATAGCAAGAATTTTGTCTACAACATTTTTTATACAAAGTGTTTTTAAAAGCTAATATTATTCCGCACATATGGGCCACCCTGTATATGACATCTTAGTGTTAAGGGTTGCCAATTTTGATTAATTATTGCGTTTTGCACACGGAATGCAGAAGTCGGCCTTCTATATACCAGTTTAGTTTCAAACGGAGCTGCGATGGCTACAGCACCAATACGTTCACTGAATAGACTAGATCATGTAAAACGGATATAATCGGTGCTCAGATTGGTTGCGTAAAATCAGGCTCCACCACACTGCGATTTGCACTTTTTTTAAAGCGGAAATAAGGCTTTCCAGTGGCGGCTTTTAATAATTCTTCGCTAAATCATAACCCTACGCTGGCTTGCGGATCTATCCATAGATAAACCCCCTTTTTACTTCGCAAGCTCTAAAAGCACTTCAATACGCGGGACTAAATGGAGCATCACGTCGGAACTGCCGCAAACCAACGTCAT
This sequence comes from Rhyzopertha dominica, assembly GCA_025024175.1. Taxonomy (NCBI): domain Eukaryota; kingdom Metazoa; phylum Arthropoda; class Insecta; order Coleoptera; family Bostrichidae; genus Rhyzopertha; species Rhyzopertha dominica. Next base: position 65,118,056 of record QCXZ01000003.1, on the reverse strand, counting down.
CAGAACTGCTCTCGGAGTGGCCGTATGTTTTACACGGATAAAAGGGGCCGGTATGTCCGTCATTAATTTTAATTCAGAACTCCGCGTTGTACACAGATACAATTTGGGTGCGTCATTATTCCGGATCCCGGAGAGGATGTTTTTGGAATTAATTATATAAACGCGATTAAACTCCGGTGAAGTTTTCGTGGACATAATTCCCAGTGACGGACTCGAGGGGAGCGATCCGGGGTGGCCGAGATTCGTTACGATCACCTTGTGTGCCCCGACCTCGTTTTGAGGACTCTGATTCGTCGGTTCTAATACTTTAACGGACACTTCGCTAGTGTGGCAGCGAATACTTTTTTCACCCTTCAATTGGAAATCATTGGAATTATTATAAACGGCTACGTAATTCAATTAGCCATGCTATAAAACGGGAAAAGAAAGCTTATTTGTATTACCAAATTACAGCAAATAAATCTACAAAAACACTCCAGCAGGAGCTAAAAAAATTAAATATTTATAAAAAAGCAAAATATCCGAACTTCCTGCTAATTTGCTTGATTTGGACGCCTTAAATAAGTTTTTTGTGTCGTCAACACAGACCACGGATAGCCCTGACAATAATACACTGCATAATCTATCAAATACTGTACGTGACGGTACTGGCATGTTCAATTTTGTTCTTGTCAGTGAGGAGGATGTATTAAATGCGTTGCATAGTATTAAATCAAAAGCCATAGGCGCTGATGGCATTAGTACGGCCATGTTGCTCCTTTGTTGCCCATAAGTCTTAAAATTATTAGTGCATTTATTCAACTGTATCATAGAAACAGGGACATATCCCAATGTTTGGAAACTTGCTCACTTTATTCCGTTACCTAAAGTAAACGCACCGAACGAACCAAAAGACCTTCGATCCATAAGCACTCTCGTCAGTGTCCAAAATATTTGAAAATATTATTATAATTACAAGCTAATGACTTAACCTATACATCATTTGTTTTTTGAAACTTTCTACACAGCATATTTTAGTAAACAAATCAGAGGATCGAAAGACACGAAACAAGAAAATTGCAAGGTGGTAATGAAAAAGTTGATCAATTTTTAACCACTTAAGCTGCTGTGTGCACTTACTGATATGAGCATACTCTTTTAGTCCAAATATGAATCTGCAGCAGTTATTCTGCACCTTCTTAAGCCTGTATTTATTAACGGCATCAAGACAAGGAAAGTATAACATAAAACAATAAAGGAAGTGAGGGATTACCAGAGATTCGCATAATTTCTTTCTATGTTTAAAGTTGAGAATAAGATGATTAGAATACAAGAGCTTTAAAGCAACATAACATTTTTTAGTAACAGAAGACACGTGATTTTTAAAACGGAGGTCATTATTTATACTTAAACCAAGACTTTTTATCCTTTCATATACAGGCAGTTGATTGTGATCCACATGTACTTTAATATCATCCTTCACAAAACATTTTTGTGACGACTTCGACGCGAAGTATACCACAGAACACTTATTGCTGTTTAACTTTAAGTTAATGTTAGTAGAACATTCACTAATGTTGCCTTGGTCCTCATTCATTTCTAAGCATGGCCTCTCTATGTTCTGTGGGTCGAAATGGTGTAAAAGGTAAGCATCGTCAGCGTATGCCACGCAAGTTGAAAATTTGGGCTTCGAGAGTAAATCAGCGGTGTAAATTAAAAACAAAATTGGTTCCAGAATAGATCCTCGAGGGACTCCCGACGTCACTTTGCCGACATCAGACATTTCGCCACTCAGCAAGACTCGCTGGCACCTATAGAGCAAATAAGATCGGAAGAATTAACAGAAACCTCATCAAAACCGTAGTAAGTCAATTTACTACAAAGCAACACATGATCCAGTGTATCAAAAGCTTTCGAAAAATCCAATGAAACGAAAAGACTTGCCCTGCCGGCATCTAGGGATCCAATGCACTCGTCCACCAAATTAGTCAACGCAGTTGTTGTACTGTAATGAGTACGAAAACCTGACTGGTTTTCGGGTATAATTTTGCTTCACAAACATAATCATATATTTGTTTATGAGGAAACTTTTCACATACCTTAGACAACACAGGTAAGATGCTGATTGGTCTCAAATCGGATACAGGTTTAATTTCATCAGTTTTAGGCAAAGGTCGTATTAAAGCGAGCTTCCACTCATCGGGATAATAACTGTGCTCGAAACAACAATTGATAATGTGAGCAACATAGTTGCAAATAACAGGGCAACAGAATTTCAACATCTTAGAAGAAACGCCGTCGTGTCCGACTGCATTTGATTTCAAAGCAAGAATAACATTAGCAACATCTTCAGGGGAAATTAATTTAGTATAAAATTTAGTATTTTCATTAAAAAATTTTCTATCAAATTGTTTTACTTCATTGGAATAGTTACTGGATGGGGAAAATACCGACATAAAGTAGGCATTTATTTCATTAGGAAGAGTATGATGGTATGTCACAGGACTTCCCACCTCGCTTGACGTGTAAGTAATTTAGAGCTTTTCACAAATGTTTACTGGAAGTATTAATGCTGACTTGGTTTAAGTACGCAGTCTTTTCCTTTCTGATAGCGCTAACTGTTACGAAACTGCTTATACTGAACCCAATCCTCCAATTTTTCCGTTCGTTTGTACTTACTTAGTAACTTATTACGTTCTCGCATCATGATCTTAATTGTTGGCGTAAGCCAAGGTGCATATGGCTTGGAGATATAAGCAGTTTTAACTGGTGCATGTTTATCAAACAATTGCAGAATGTAGGAATTAGGAATCTTTATTTTATCATTTATATCGGATATGTATAGTATTGTATCCCACTTCACCTGTATTAAGTCAGCATAGAAATGAGCATAAACGAATTTTTTGAAATCTCGATGTGTGACATATTTAGAAATATCATGGCATTTATTCACACGCAAAGTACAATAGATTAGGCAGTGATCGGACACTAAATCAGTGTTTAAGGTTCCGCACTTCAGCACAACATCTGAGTTGTTAATAAATATTACATCAAGCTATGTGGAAGAATGCTTGCTAATTCTAGTGGGGTCTTTTATTAGTTGAACAAAATCGTATGCATTAAGAGGGGCGTTTACCTAGAGCGAATTGGGTCGTTTTAAGCACCTACCGTTTTACATTTTACCGAGTTATTCGAAATTTTTTCGAAGTGAAATTTCGACATGGCAATGACAAAAGATGTAGCTACAACGTAGAGTTCGAATTTTTTCTGAATTTGGTACGGTAATGTAAATATTTGTTGTTATATTTTGCTTAAAAATGCGTATTTTTAGCGAGCTATTTCTCGAAAACTAATGCACATAAACGAAAAATTCGAACTCCACGTTGTAGCTACATATTTCTTTGTAGACTACCAAAAACATGAGCACGATAAATGAGTAAAAGCTTTCAAAAAATCTAAAACCGCAAACCCTTTCACACGAGTCCGTCACGAGAGCGGAATTCCAATGCCCATCCCCACCAGGTCGGTCGCGTGGTATCCAGTGAACAGTAAGGCTAAGATACAGTCCTGTCGGGAATGATCGAGCGGTATACGATCTATTCCGATATGACGATTTCTAAGATTGTATGTCTAATTACACGTGACAAGTTTAATGTTAAAAGCTCTTTCACATTAATTTACTGTCTGCTGAAGCCAATGGGCAGGCGAAAGGAAAATTATTATAAAAGTTCCTCCAGAAATCATAGTCGACATGCAGTTAGAATGAAATGTTATATAGTTCATATTTACAGAAAGAAATGGGTTATTCCATATTTTGAATAACCTGGTATAATATCATAGTAAGTTACTAATATAATGCTTACTTTTTTATGCACACCCTACTACACTCAACAATTTTGCGAATATTAGTTTAGCCCGTCTATTGCTCGTACGATCTTTRCGTGATTTCAACCTATCGGCTACCCTCTTACGTCCCATGTCCCGCTGGTAATATGGGTTGCATAGTTTACATTTCTGCCCGATCGCTCCAAGTAAATGCCCCTCTTAAAACAGTCTTCTAACTGATTCGAACAACTTTGATCGACATTTAGGTCTCCCATGACAATTACATTGTTATATAAAGGGATTACAGATGACAGRAAGTCATCGAAATATTCGCGACAATCGTTAATGTTGGTGGAGGGGGGCGATATGATACTACAATAAGATGACGTTCCTTGCGAACGCAGAGCCGGACGCCAAATCATTTCAATACCTTCCAAAATATCGTAATCGTCTACTAAAATGCATGTCTATGCTGTGCTGTCTATACCGCAACCAACTGCAGATAGATCTATTTCTCTAACATTATAGCTTAGCAGTTTAGATCTAGTGCAGACAGCTTGGCATAGAACTGGTTTTGCTTATATACCAAAGCAATGGTATGATGTAAGTAAGAATTTAGGATGGCAATGCCATCTGTCAGCATTACACTGACATGATGACAAAGCCACCTAGCTGCCATTATGCGATTTACTGCCTAAAAGAAGTGACCTGTAACCTGACAAATTGGCATGCAACTGCACTGATGAGCTATAATGACAACTATTAATGTTGATTGAGGGGGGACGATATGCTACTACAATATTTTGGACTTGTTCCAAAAACGTATAATTTTGGAGCTACAATAAAAATGTGACCTTGCTGGGGCGAAAAAAAACACTAAATAATTCTTCATATGTATCTATTTTATAATTCCACGAGTGCCTATAATTTTCCACACCATTACACTGAAATTTTGAAAAATTGCCTTATCTTCTCCCTTTATTAAAATAAATATATAAATTTGTATTTTTAAAAAGCGCACTTGAGTTTTTTTTACGCGTGTGACAGTTTTGTCTAGGTCTAGCACAACGTCCACGTTGTTAATAAATATTACATCAAGAACGCATACCAAAAATGGTGAAGGCGCCAGGAGTAATAATTAAATCTATTAAATCTCCTTAAATTTGTCGAATTATTTGATATGAATTGTTCAGGTACAATTATATCAGCATAGTTTTTTATATAGTATATCAAATTTGGGGATAATTTTATGAATCTGTCGCACCAAGCTGGGACAACCACCCAAAATGGGCCTGTATACTGTTTATCCGTGTCCACTTTTGCACATCAGCGGGGCATCAAAATTCCGTTTCCATCACCAACGGGATCTCGTTACGCTGCGCTTATGCGATTACCAACAGCAAAGCCAAGGCAAACGCAAACCGTAAGTATGCAAACGGGATCACTGTGTACGCGCGGGCCCCATTCACCGACAACAAACAGAACTAATGCTTTAATCCCGGCGTACAGAGCTAATCAAACGTGAAGCTGATAATGCGCTGCATACTGCTAATGCGCCGCGCTTTCGCGTTACACTGCGAGGCCAGCCGTCAAATGGAATTTTAAATTTCGGACGGTTGCAATCAGCGTTTTGTATATGCAAGTGGACACGGTTGATTATCTGCAAACGTGATAAGCATCGGGTTATAACCCCCGATGTGGTCAGTTTTTCCGTAAAGCAGCGGAAAATTCGGATAATATCACCCTGACTAACAAAGTAATCGTGTTGTTCAAAACCACTATAAAAATTATCATTAAAGAGTGCTTCAAGTCGTTCAGCAAATGCTGTTAAAGTAAACAGCAAGTCGACTTATAATTCGATATTCTCGCCCGATGAGTCCAAATAAGGACGAAACTAGAGTGGTGGGATCAAAGACGTTCGTTAATGAATATGAAAAGTAAATAAACATACATTTCTAACGATACCTTATTATGTGGGATTACGTCCTCACGTCTTTTTATAAATATTGTAATGTTGGACTCAACACTATCAACATATGCACGAAAAGCTACCTTGATATCATTCTTTATTTCTTCTTTCTATAGCAGTCTTTTCTTTTTATTTCACGAATACCGTCACTGTTGTACCATGGCGGATATTTCCGATTGGAAAATTTAACAACAGGAACCGCCTGGTCAAGTGCACATGTGTTTGTAAAACAATTCGACTAAGGTGTTAACACCCGCGCAAGACTTCATGTCACCCCAGTCTGTATTCGATATAAGATTATACAATGTTAAAAAATCTGCCTTTTTGTTACAACATAATTTTAGTTTTTAATACTGTAGAAGTCATTTGTGATTTTGAAAAATGGCAAATATGGCCAATAACTGTAATAACTTTATGTCCATTGTTCCGAAAACTGCAAAATACTGGCTCGACCTCAGAATATAAAAATGAAAATTCCAAAATTGGTTGTTGGTTGCGATGGACTTTTTGAACTTGGCGATAGTGTCTATTCTGTTATTCCAATAACAAAAGGCGATTATGTAGAAAAATTAATAATAAATGTGAATAAAAGAAATTTCTAGCGAATACTTCTGATCCTGCGATACAAAACATTCCGAGTGCTCCAAGCCGAATTTCGTCCCCGCTAGGCGTATTTTTATTAAAAAACCTCCACTCCCGTTCAAATAATTCATAAAAAAACGCGAAGTAAGCCGTGCTCCACGGCAAATGTTTGCGAAACCCCGTTCCCAGCGGGCTTTTTCAGCAGGTGAAATTAAGGGCTTAATTGCACATCCCGTGGCGCCCCCTAGCGGCGCGCGACGAAATCGCGCGAAAAAGACGGCGACTGAGCCAAGGATAATTTGAAAATAATTAAACTTTACGCGAGAAATCTGCATAGTACGGCGAAAAGTAATTTGCAGGTTTTTTGACTTAACTTTCCTCATAAAAAGCGGAACGCGAATTCACCGAGTTTAAATTAAGACTTTAATCATCTTTTGTGCGATTAAAGTGTATTTTTATTATCAGCGGGATCTTATCTCGCCGAGCCGCTCGACGGACGAAATCTGGCGCGAGTTCAAACTTTGCCGGAGTAATAACACTGATTACCCACAGGAACGCTGGGTTTTTGCACGGATCGGAATTATTTTATCACATTCTTTGAAATTTTTCAACTTACCGCAGAGTCGCGATGACAGCATTCATCGATATTAATGAAGTAACGAACTCACCTGTAAAGAAAAACACAATGTATAATTGTGACAATGAAATACATGATGCTTATACAAATAATATTTCGGATGATTCAGTAATCTACAGTTTCTACTATAACTAAATATAATTCAGTAGCACAACACTTGCCTGAAGGACAATGCAACTTTTAAAAATAAAAACAAGTTCATATATTTATATATTAATACAAAGAAGCCGTAAAAAAGAAATTTTCTAGAATCGGAGAGAATCAACACAACTCGGCAACGTCGCCCTCCACCGTAGCTACATTTGAAACTTGGAACTTGGAAAAGAAAAACTTGGGAAAGTTCTTTTTCTAGCTCATACGGCATAATAGACTCAAAGTCAAAACAACACAGAGTATGGAGTGGCATCACAAAGGTTCTCCTCCACCACGCAAATTTCGAGTTGTGCCCTATGCTGGTAAAATTATGGCCACAATTTTTTGGGATGCGAACGGAATTTTAATGGTTGATTTTTGGAACGTGGACACACAATAACAGGTTTTTACTGTGCCAACTCAATTTCAAAATTGCGCGAGCACATCAAAGAAAAAAGACGGGGAAAATAAATAATAAATGTTGTACACAAAAACCATATTGCAATGAATGCTATTCACGAAGCAGGATTTGAATTGCACAAGCATCCTACGTGTTCACCAGACCTAACTTCTAGCGATTACTTCTTATTTCTGAAATTGAAAGAATACTTACGTGGGACCAGATATGACGATGATTATCAAGTGATGACAGCAGTAAACAACTGGTTAGAGGACCAACCACAAGAATTCTTTTCTAGATGAATCAGAGCGTTGGAACAGCGTTGGACCAAATGCATCGAAGGAGACTATGTCGAAAAATAAACATATTATTATTTTCACGTTTTGTGTCTTTCTATGTCAGGAACCGAAATTAATGATCTTCCCTCGTAACTTTGACAGACCTCAGTTTTGAACCAAAAAAAAACGCATGGAATCTTGATGAAAAGACATTTGCTCGCGATCTTTCAAAAATATAAATAGTAGGAAAGAGCTACAAGAACAGTCAATAGCCCTAGAGGAGAAAACACCGCTGCTCTGCTGGTTTGCAGTGCATCCTCAAAATGGATGCTGGCACTTTCAATAGTCCTAAACCTGAAATGGATCTAAAATAGAATTTACTACAGTCTCTAGAATAAACTAAGTGGGATGGGGCTCAAAATTAATCTAAACGATAACCAAAAACAGAATATGCTAAATACGTTTAAAAAATTTCTTCCATCAACTATTTCTCCCCATAACCAAAGAAATCAATGAGCTAAGAAGACTAAAGTTTGTGTCGGAACAAGTCATTACATCCCAAGAGTGTAAGAAAATGTTTAAAGAGTAAGAAGGTGGCGAAAAAATAGTATAAGACAAACCAAACCAAAAAAGGGACAAATAAAGAAGAAATACAATTAAATATGTGCTTTAATAAATCAGATAAAAGCTTGGAACGAGCAATAGTAACTGATAAAGAGTTTAAAATTGAAAACATATCAAGCCATCTTGAGACTAGTTTATAAATTATTTGTCCTGAAAATATTATGTTTACATTATTAAAACCAAAACAATCGGCAATTTTGGGAGTTACAGACACTGGTTGATCAACTCTAGCAATGAAGATGGGCCAGTAAAAATTCCCGTTCTGCCATTAAGGGATTCAGGTGATTTTATTTTGGTCAAGAAAAACTGTAAGAAATCAAAGAAATGTACGTTTTAGAAGRGCGTTTCGTTAGATATTTAGGGTCTGTAGATGAAAATAAAAAAGACTCTGAAGTAGATGACGAAATAGAGCGTGGATCTGTTTATGGCTTTTCAAAACCAAACCATCTGCTGTTAAATTTGCCGAACTGTTTCCACTAGATTATCAAACAAAAGAGAAATATATGTCGATCACACACAAATGACGGTAGTCATCAACTATATGGGGCAACTTAACTGCCATAAATCAGCACATAGTACTGCTGACTTGGCCAAGTTATGTGATAGCTTCGAACCAATAATAATTAATACAAACTACGACTGTACCCTTCTTTACCCATTAACCCTTAAAGAAATATTCCTGAATAAAGTTCTATCAAAACGAACTTTAATAAGCCTACATTCTTAATTAAACGAAATCGATTTGTTTGTCGCGCGTTTTAATAAAGCTCGCCGAGATATCTGTTAAGCACAATTAAGAAGAACCCTAACAATCGATCGGAGCCAACTTACCAAGATAGCTTTTTCGTCCCTTTGAGTCGCGGCATTGTCTGAAAGAGACCGCAATCCGTAAAAGCCCTGACGGATTTAAAAAACTTGCTGAATGCTAATGACGGCGTTCGAGATTTTCTTGTCCGCGTCGGCAAAGTTAAAAACATCTTAAGCTTCCCCATTTAGGATGAAAGTTTCCCAAACACTGAATGAAGTGTTTTTGTCGACACAAAAGTACTGACGCAGCTACGAAAGTGGAGGAGGTGTTGACTGGAATAATTTATTCCTGCATCGGGGGCGTTAATATGGATGACATTATGGATAAACACTTCAAGTTTTTGCTGTGGACGTTAAGAAAAGTGCCTGTCCACATGTCCTTGGTAAATTTTTAGTAAAGTATCAAGCAACGATTTAGGAGACTCATTATACGAACAGCCGATTACCGCTCACAATGGTTTACAAGTATTACCTGAAGCTGTCGTAAATAATAGACGGGTTCTGCACGTTCCACTGTTTTGCAGCGGAGTAGACCTTATCCAAAAATTGTGTTTATGCTTTTTTAGATTTTTTTTCCGTACACATAAATCAATGAGCATTATTTGGTATTATTATTTGAACTACAAATATTTCTCATCTAATAGCTTTTAATGTATGACTAAATCGTATTCTTTCCTAATTTAATGAATAGTACCTATCTATTTTTATAACCATGAATGGTAAATATTCCAATTTCAATGCGGCTTCCCATACTTTCTAATTTTTGATCGCGGTGTGCAATCGTCCTCTGCCCAGGTTAAAATTTTCTTTTAATCCGGAGGGTCATAAACGTAGTTTCTACCTGCATAGTTTTTTTGAAATAAGAAGAAATCGGAACTATTCTACTCCTACTATAAACGGTATTGAAAGCATATGTGTTTACTTATATTTTAAAGTTTTACGAAACATGGTACGATACCCATGAAGCAATAAAAAAACGATGGGTTGATGACTCCGGGAACTGCAACGTCGATATTCCGGCGTCAAAAGGAAAAAGAATAATGATTCTACACACAGAAGGTGAAAATGGTTTCGTTCCTGGAGCCCTGTACCTTAGATGCTAAAACTTAAAAGAAGCAAGCGCCGATTATCATTCTGACATGAATGCGGAAGTGTTTGAAAATTGGTTCAAAAACATTTTATTGCCTAAATTGCCACCAAACGGCGTCATAGTAATGAACAACGCTATAGTTACCATTCGGAGCAACTGGATAAAATTCCAAATACAACAACTAATAAGGCAACCATTCAAAAGTTTTTAAGAAAAAAAGATTTATATTTCGAAGAGGACTACACAAAAAACAATTGTTGGAAGTGCTTGGCACAAAAGAAATTGACATTCTCGCTTCTGAATGTGGACACACCCATTCTACGATTACCCCCATATCATTGCATTTTCAACCCCATAGAAATGATATGGGGGCAGTTGAAACAAAGAATTCCACGAGGGAACACCGGTGGAAAATTTAGCAATGAAATGCTGCTAAAAATTAGACACGAACCTGAAATAACAAGTGTCGATGCATGGAGAAATTCAGTGCGGTATGTACTGGACATTGGAAATCGGTACAGAGCGAATCATGTACAAGAATTAATAATAGAAGTTAATCGTGATTTTAGCAGTGAAAGTGAGTAAATTTTTTTTTAGTTTGTGTCTTGTAATGTGCTTATTAACAAGCTGTAATGAACATAATCGATACCGCGTATAAATTTCATTGTGCACTATTGTAAATTTTTTCTAATAAATGTAAATAATTTTCTACTTACTAATGTTTTTATATTAAATTTGTATAAATTCGGTATGACATGCAAAGGCTTTTATTTTATACATCGGAAAATTTAAACCTAATAAAGTATCACATAAAAATAGTTCGCCAGTCGCGCCAGTTAGCATCACGTCTGCATTAACTAAAATTTGTTATAAAAGCTTCTATGTTTTATCGATTGCTGAATTGTCACAACTAACAAATTTCAAAATTTATAGTGGAAAAGTTAAAATTTTAGCCAACAAGATTTTTTTGAATACGACCCATTTAGGAACCTTGAAACGTGCCACTAATCCCCATAGTTTAGGACGGCCGACCATAAGGTTGTAAAAACCCTCATTTACAATACAATAGTTTACGACGGCCGACCATCAAGCTGTAAAAACCCTCTGCATAAGTCAGTCTCATAGATCGTTGCTTGATACTATAAAGAACAGTAATTCCAAACCAAATCTTTGGGAATGTGCACTAGGAGTTCGAAAACGGACTCTATTACTGTTCGGAGGGGAACGGGAATCATTTTTAACATTTGATATGAAAAAATATATGTCGTGGAAACAGATAGAATTTTATCCACGCAAGAATGTTTAGACGCGAAAGCTAAACATTTAACTTTCTTAAGTGGATAAGATGCGACTGAAACATGAATGCAATACAACTTTTTATCCATAATCACATGCATTTAGAACCCAAATCGCAAAAATTTTATCTGATTACAAAACTGAAAACTGAAGAAAATGTTCCTGGGATAATCCTGAAGGAAGCTGCAGAAGCAACTCTACAATTATTGCCTGCGAAGCCTAAAGGAACATTATGAAAAAGTATTATCCGAATTTAACGAATTGAATGAAAAACGGGGTGTATTTACCATAAATATTTCTTAAAATTGAAGAAGTATGTAATAAAAATTAGTATACGTAGGACATATTTTTACAACTGGATTGCAGTATGATTACATTACTAAGACTCCTAAAAGCTCTAAATTAATATACAATTTGTTTCCGTTAAATCTATATGGCTAAAAGACTTTTTTATTGGTTTTAGGCTTCAAGTTTGTTTGCAGCTCCCGTCGATAAATAAATAAATCAAGGAGATCGCAAAATCCACCCTCAGCAAACGATTATGGCGAATAAACACTGTCCCTTGCAATCCGACGACGAAACAAAGGAATAGTGCAAACAATGGAAGTCAAACAAATACGTTAACCGAAAAAGAACACTGTTAGCCCTGGCGGAACATTGCCTTCAACATCTCGCTATGGAGTGGACGAGATTTTTCAGTTAAATTTATGGCCTACACGCCATTACTGTAATGATCCTGAGCAATAATTAGCCTACCCAGCCCTCCTTTATGTGGGAACAAATTGCTTTTCCAGCTACTGGCACCTCGTTGAATGCTGGTGGTTGGTTTTTGGAGGACTAGATGGTTGGCGTTGATATTTAAGGTATTAAGCGATGTCCGTAAAATGGATGTCGGTGCAGGTTATTTGTCAATGCTAATGTGGAAATATTTATGAAGCATTCATTGTTTCTGAGTGTATATTAAAACGCACCACGAACTAAAGAGCTGGGTTCATAAATTATAAAATATAGTACATGTCTGAGTTTGTTAATAAGACGTTATCCAGGTGACGACAGAAAATTTCGCAAAATCCTAAATTACATACTACTCTTTAATTTTTTCACTGACATACAAACCATTAAAATTTTAAGATACTTCTAGCGGACGAGCATTGGTCGCAGTGTACATTCAAAGACTTAATTGAACAAACGCCTAGCTTTGACACACGAATTGGGTAACCTCTTGTGCTTTTATTAGATTTCAAGCGTGTTCTTTTATCCTATTTGTACCAGGTATGTCTAAATGGCCTATCTTATAGAGCTTTAGTTCATAAACTGCACTTTATCTAATTTATTAATTTTGAGCTTATTAATTAAAATAATTTTTTACATTACATTACGTTATTTACCTCTACTGACCCTACTGTAAGTTTATTTGATTTATTTTTAACACCAACCGTTATAATTGGGTATTTAACGAAATTACGGAATTCAATATAGTTTAGTTACTAATTGTAACACATGCAAGTAAGTCCATATTTTGGTTAGTATAAAAAATGTATTTAAGTAAGTAAATATTCAAGTCAAAGTTGAAGTATTTTAAAACGCCCTCCAAAGGATGTGACGACTTAACTGAAAACGGAAATACGCAACTTGGCAACAGTGGTGTTACTTTGCATTCCTTTGTGTCTGTCAAATCACGGTAAGATGTTAGGCGTCAGACAAGCTGATTGTAAACACGCATGGTTTTCTAAACGTTATCATCTTTGCCGGTGTTAACGCAAGAACAACGAACAATAAACAAAAAAAAACAAACAACACATAAAAAACATGTTTACAGATGATTCAGCTCAGCTGTCACTGTACTGTCAGTGGTCAGCTGTACACGATGTTGCTACCTACTCCGATTGTTGTTTATCCCTCTCTTTTCAACACGGTACAACCTGATTGTTCACTTATGTCGTCACAGCGGAATTCCTTAATTTATATTAATTAATATCTCAATTTCTAGGGAACATTGAAAGAAATTTAAAAAACACGCAGTCTTATTGCAATTGTATCGTTCGGAATGTATAATAAAAAAAACGCTGAAATACCCAATCGTAATAAAATTGAGGGAGGTGAAAATATGTTTTACTAGCATCGTGCAGTATTTTTCATAATACAGCTGTTTGTTGTTTTCCATGTATTTTTTTTGTGATCTTTATGTCAGAATCGTTGTTAAATGCTACAATTATCTTTTTTTAGAAAAGTTACTTTAATGAAGAATTGCATACTTGAGCGATAGAAGACCGCAAGTGAGGTTGGAGACAGTTTTTCATCATTGTTAAGCCTTTCTTCTAGAATTTCACATGGGACCATCAATTTTATTCTTTATATAGATGTCACTAATCTAAGAATTCAAACACCACTTGTGTCTGATTTGTTCACTGGGTTAGAAAATATGATCCCATTTTGGAAAAATTCTAAAAAATTGACTAGCTTATTATGGAAAACAGATAACATAAAACGTCGCCTCAGTACAGAGCGTTTTTTAGCGATCATTCTTATATGTCAATTACTTGGAGCCTTGTTTCGGACAATGAACAAAAAATATATTTTAAATGAAGATGCATCAAACTTCGACGAGTATACTCCTTGATATTTATCACCAAAAGTTTTTACTTTTGTATATGTATTATTATTATTACTTTAATTTTTATTACTATCAACTGTAAGGAGCACAAGTGAAACGATCTTTTGTCAAGCTGCATATTAATAAACGTGCCTTTCTTTTTCCATTTAATACATCTTTGTCTGATAAAAAACTGCCCTTGGCTTGTAAATTATCAACTTTTTTTATTCGTGATTACTTATAATTACTTATAAATTTTAATATCAGGTTCTCTTATTACGATTCGAGAAAAAACCCATTGAAAAATTTTACTCAGCTCAGTACATATAAGGAGACTTCTTCTCTTTTCCAGGATTTGCAAAGTGTACTTTGGTAACAAAAGCGTATTAAATAATTTTGACAAGTGAGTACTTTTAATACGCGACATACGCGTTACCAAGTAAAAAATTAACATGTTATGGTTACAATTTTTCTTAAATTAATGTAAGTAACATAAATAACAAATATACTAATGCAGAACTCGTAATATGCACTATTACTACTGGTTATCTCGTGGTAATTCTCTTGTGTGTCCCAAATTTGAAGATATACGATATACAGACAAAATTGTTATGAAAAGAATTAATCGAAAAAATAATTTTGACACCCTGGCATTAATTTTTCGAGATTTCTAATTCAAAATATAACAGATCTAGGCATGGGCGTACCCAGCCCCTTTATTACTAATTCCGTTATTGATGAACCCAGTTAGGTGAGGCGCATTCAGTTGCATCGCTCTCGCGTTTAACAAAAATGAGTTGATACATTTTATTTGGGAGATTAAAGATCCGTGATCCACAAAATGTATAATGATATTATACGAAGTACCAAAGGAACTTAAATTTCACCTTAAAAGTTCTACTAATAGGAGCACGATTTCTGATTCAGAATTAACACATATCAAAGACTAATGCATTAACCTTTTAACGCTTTTAGTACAGTTTCAACTTCTCACACCAGAAGCTTTAGAAATTTAAGCTGAGAATTCATATGTATAGGTGCTAAAGATACAATTGTAGTAATTTTTACTCCCCGGGAAAGAGACTCGATGGATAACTAACATTATTAAAATAAATAACAAATGCCTCAGCTTTATGCGTCAAGCTAACCTTCTTTAATCGCCAGTGCATTGCTCTCAAAAATTAACCGACTACTTAATATTTTAACCAAATTTAGCTTCATTTAAATAAACTGAAATATATTTAATTGCATTTATAACAACTCACCGGGTTTTAATTAGTGCTCATAATGCTTTTACTGGATTCCTAAAACTTATAGTAAATAAATTGACTTTCATAAACGTGAGTTCGGATGATTTTTAGTTTTTTTGTATTAATTGTTAAAATGTAATGTGAATTTAGAAATTTGGTACAAAAGTTATAGTTATCACTGAATACATGACAGATGCTGATGTGATTCCATATAACAGTAGTTAGTTGAATAATCTTTATAGGAAAAGGTAGAAGAGCTGAACTAAGCATAAATCGTGTTATGACTCATCCTGACCAAGATAGTCTTTTTAAGCTATATCCGCCCTAAGACAACGATTCGTAACAACAAGAATGTTGCAGTTACAGCTTCAAAACGCACATGGCGTCGATTAAGCTTGGAAACCATTTGACAACGACTTATTAGAGAAGGTCATTCGCAGGGGTCAAATATGAGTTCTGGATGAAAATTGTGAAATACACTTGCCTATAAATTTTACTGTATTTACAATCTTTAAATAAGACAATTTTTAGGTGTACACAACCCAGGTCCAGGGGGGCAGCTGCCCCCCTTGGCCCCCATTCGGTACGCCCATGTATGTAGGGCCTCGAACACCAAACTGAATTAGATATTCCATATATCTTGGATCATGTGCGCAGTACGAAAACAACCCGAACGCATATATTTACAGCTAAATTTCGAACTTTTCTGTACCCTTTTTTTGTTGTCAGTTTTTCCTTCAGCTAATCCCGTTTCACCCCATCGAAAAAATAATAAATACGAAATTAGGATGTACATCACGCTCTCCTCTAATAAATATTCAAAGACATGAACTGTATCGAACGGCAGTTTAATAAACCGTCTGCCCAGGTCCTAAATTGTTTTGAAAACGGCACGTGTCCGCACCTCCCCAATGGCGAAATTAATTAACTAATGGACGGATGACTTATTCAGGGCAATTTCGCAACCTGCATCGCATGCCTCGGCCCATAAAAGGTCCCATTGTTTGCGCAATTTTCAATTTTACGATGCCCCCACGTAACTGGATTTTAGCGGCGTTTAATGTGCTGTCGGGGATTTCCTAAAGAAGAAGGCCGAAATTTTCGCCGGTGATTTAGCCGGCGAACCGGGAGTTATTAAGGGCCCACCGTATTAAACGATAACTCACGCCGGTATAGTGCATTTTATGGCGGGACATAATCGACACCTGCATTGCGCCTCAAGAAAGTTGGGGTTGCAACAAAATTGAAACTTCGAAAGAAGAGCTAAAGGAATATTTTTGCAATGCTAAACCTCTGTTTCCTGGAGGATTAAGTTCATTGTTATGGGCACTGGACAAGTTGGACACTTTTGAAGGTAAAGACCGACCAGAAATATTCTGTGAATATGGTCTTGATTGTTTAATTACCCACTATAAACCCCCAGTCGAGTTGGGTGAGGCCGAGTTGAGGTAACCGATACTTTTATTACCTGGGTTCTAAAAGGGTTGGTTTAATCCCAGGTCGAATTGCGGTAAAATGTAATTTAATGACAAGCGATTGATATATACCAATACGGGGTGAATGCTTTCAGCGTCCATAATATAATAAGATAATATTTTGTCGGATAGATCGCTGTCTCTTGAAAACACTGACAAAAAATTAATAGTCTGACGTTTCGTTCACACCTGTAATCTTTGTCAAAGACGATGAACCTCAAAATTTGCCTGACACAAGTTCAAACAAAATTTTGACTATTAACTTTTTGTCAGTGTTTTCAAGAGACAGCGATCTATCCGACAAAATATTATCTTATGATATCTACCAATTTCTCCAGAAATAATAACTGTAAATCCTAAGTAAATAATTGTGGGTATTTTTCATATAAGGTTAAAATATAAATACTTATAGGTTTTGGAATAATGCTTAGTTTGTCAAATTTGTCAAATCGAGTGGACATACCGACGGGAATGTCGCTACAAACGATGTTGAGCGAAAAAGGCAAATTGCTGCTTGTGTTAGATAGTTTTAAATTTCGTAGATATCGCGAAAATAAATCGAGTGGTGAAATGTGTTGGTGCTGCACAAATAAAACCTGTTGTGCTAAAATATTCACACTTGGGCCGGACAACGTGTTTTCCAGAAAAGTGAACGAACATACTCATGATCCATTGTTGACAAAGAATCTAAATCGGCAATCAAGTGAAAAGAAAAGCGGAAAGTGACTTGTTCGAAAGACCCCGCAAGTTGATTCACAGTGAGCTTGCTGTGCAAAAATCTACATTAGAGACTCTTACGGTGACAGGCATAAAACGCATCAGTAAAAATACGAGTATAAACCGCGCACGTTTACAACAGTATCCAAAGTTACCATCTTCAATCGCAGAAGTGCACGTATTCTTGGACACGATAACAATTAAGACAATTCACGAAGAAATTTTTTTATCGTGCAACAGTAAAGAGCACAGTGTGGCTATTTTCTCATGCAAAACTAACATTGATGTTATGTGCCGCCAACACATAGTCCTAGTAGACGGGACCTTTGACTACTGCACAAGACATTTTCTGCAAATGTTTACGGTACATGTATATATGAACAACACGTATGTCCCAGTCGCGTATTGTCTGTTAAAAGACAAAAAAGAAGACACATATAGAACAGTTTTCGAACTTTTGAAGGCCGAAGCCAGAAAATTTGGTTTTGCATTTGAGCCAAAATACTTAGTTGCTGATTTAGTTGCTTTAGTTCCAGAAGTGGAACTAATCGGGAACAGATTCCATTTAAGTCAAGCCTGGAAGTTTTTATGCACCTGCTTATTTTTTTAATTAGAATAGAATTACCTACAGAATTGCTCATCACTTCCGACCATTTCAGCAATAAAGAAGTTTTTATTCCTTTCGTTCTTTGTCAGGCTGAATTATTGTATTTACACTTTTCTCAACTCAGAAGCAATAAATTGTACAAGTGTGATACATTTTTGAAATCAGGAAAAAATATCCTTTTCAATGATGTGCCTCTTGAACCTATATCTCGGAAACGAGAGCTGACAAGGAGTTGAAAAAATCCCCAGAAAAACATTTTAATTTTGGTTTGAAGGCTTCCGTGGTTGTTGTCGATGACATGTTGTTTTCCGGGCTGGTTCCCACGTTGGTTATTTGACCTTGACGTTTGGACACTCATGTCGGTGTCTTCCTCGGAGCTACTTCTAAGGAAGACACCGACATGAGTGTCGAAACGTCAAGGTCAAATAACCAACGTGTGAACCAGCCCGGAAAACAACATGTCAGCATTTTAATTACCCAGAAAAATCGTTCAAACCTGAAATATCCTGCTGGTTCCATACTTTGTAGTGACCCTGAATGTGTTGCTTATTGTTTTCCTGTCCTTTGGATGCTCTGAATCTGTTGGAAAGCCAATCTAATAAATAAATGTGTGGAGGTTGATGGGAGTCACTTTGAGAATCTGACAATTTTGAACGATGATGTCCCCGCTTCGTTACGTGAAACACCCGCTGCTTTTATCGCAGCCCGTCGCCAAAAGGAAAACAATTCGATATTATACAAAAACAAGCTCACCATATCCGGAATCAGATTAGGTGGAGTGGCGCTTGAAAAGAAACAAAAGACCGGGTCGCAATCGCGATTTAATATTATGAAGGAAAATATTGCGGCCATAAATTATCGGCGTCGGGGGGCAAATATGAAAAACGGACGGCACGGATACCGGATTAAGTTCATTATTCCCGAGTTACGGGAACAGACAGGGCGAAATGTAAATTCTGCGGGGCAACCCTTTCGGAAAAACCCCGCCAATTGAATAAATAAGTTGTGCGGGCCAGGTTTGCGACAGTAGTTCGGTAAAAGGGCGGCAAACCGAGCGTAATTAAAATATTCACGTCAAGAGCAGGGCCAATCGGATGGAAAGTCGTTTTCGGGAGGAACTCGTTGCGGACGATTTAGCATAATCGTTCGAAAGGGAAAACGCTCCGGATGGGCGCGGGCCTTTTCAAAGATGCTAATTTCGCTGTTTTGTGCCGGCTCACGCTAAAAGAAAAGGTGTATACAAAGAAGTTCTTTGACTCCATGTTTGGGATTTGACGTGAAGAAGAATTCAGAATGGACGTTTTAAGTTTTGCAATTCCGGAGCTTTGACTCTATAATATGTAATTATGCCCTGGACGAACTTTAAAACCAATTTCAAATAAATAGTGATCTCCACCTTCGTCAGAAATATTTTCTAATTTTTTCAGTTGTTCGTTTGTTCGTTTATCCACTTTTCAGTAGTAATCTTATCGGATCGTCCTTAATAACGTCCACCACACTAGCACTTAAATTATAATAATAATCCATTTATTACCCAACAGAAATTTCCATTTACAGGATAAAATAGAAAATCAACATTTTTAGTAAATACACAGCACACGCTATAATATAATATACTACCGATCGGTTACCACAAACGACAATAGCTTTTTCAGACTATCACAATGAATGTCACAATGTCCAGATATCCTAACGGGTACGCTATCTCGATCTTCGGTATGGAAATATTGAATAACTTCGGCAAGAAATGAAAGTGAATGTTTGTTAGTGTTTTTTTATTTGATTTAGTCCTTTACAATTTGTTTCAACTGTACTTAGAACACAACATCCAACAAATGACCACCTTTACGAGCCACACAATATTGTGCTCTTTTTTTCGAATTTTCCAATACTTTGGCCAGCATTTCGGGCGATATTGCCTCTATTCCAGCCCGAATGTTGGTCTTGAGCGGTTCCAACGTCGTTGGCGTATACTTTACTTTTTAGATAACCCCACAAAAAAAGTCCGGCGGCGTCAAACTCGGCGATCTTGGAGGGCACTCAATATCGCCACCTTTCGACATCAAACGGCCGGGGAACTTTCGCTTCAAAAAGTTCATCGTTTTGATCGCCGTGTGGCATGGGGCGCCGTCTTGTTGAAACCAGAAGTTCAATAATTTTTTTAAATATTAGGCGGTAACAAGTTGGAAATTAGTACTGAAGAAGAAATCAGCTGGTTTCTCTATTCCAAACATGCATTTCTCCTTGTTAAAAAGATAATTTATGCTCTAGCGTTTTTGTTATTTGTTTTGAAATATATCGTTGTCTTCAACAGTAAAGATGTTAAAAAGTAATATCAATTTATATAATTAAATGGGATTTCGTCCTTTTTTATTCTTAACACTTGATTTAGYTATTTTAGTACAGTTCTCAWTTATTCTGATTGCTCTTTCAGTATTTTCAACAACAGATTGCTAACCTTCTTCAATGGAATGTTTTTACCAATGCAGCACGTGTTTTTTTTATATAAAATTAGCCATTTTGATCGGGGTCTACTCATTGTAATTAGCTTAAAATGTAATAGGACAGCATATTATTTTTTTCTTTATTTGTTTAGTTTAATCGTGCGAACAAATTTTTACACATTCAGCAACTGGAAGAATTCAATACATATGTATACTAAACCATAAAGTGAACTTTGCTTAGCGCAATGCTGATAACAAATTTACACCCCTTCAAGGGTGCAATCTACAGCTAGCAAGTGATACCGGACATCGTCAGAACCGAACGGAGCCATCCAAACCAAATCGGTCGAACCGTGTAAACTGCCCTCGACTCATTGAACATCACCCTGTTCAATTACAAATGAATCTGTTTAAGGGGCGGAAGCCCATCTTGAGCTGATTAAAGCCGGTCCTACAATTAACATTAATGTGGAGGATGGACCCTCTTCAATGGAGCTTATGACCAACTAAGTTTCAAGATGAGTCTACTGACCCGAATAATCCGACACAAGTTACGATGTTTCGTTGTATCGGAAATGGAATAATTAACTGGATCGTTTTGAATTTTTAACTTATCCAGTGAGGTGAAAGTTATTGGGAATTTACTCAGAAGGCTGTAAATAGCTACGATGCGCGATGGGATGAAAAATCTTTATCAAATTCACGATGAGGCAGTTTTATACATTTTTTTAAGAAATAAAGAGTTTAACGCCAACGAAAATCAAAAAGCTTTCCCATTCAATCGTCAAACCATGCCAAAATTGGCTACCACTGAAGAAATAAAAAAAGGTAAATAAGAAATTAGATGGCAATGCCATCTGTCAGCATTACACTGACATGATGACAAAGCCACCTAGCTGCCAGAATGGGATCTATTTTCTAAAGGAAGTGACCTGTAGCCTGACAAATTGGCATGCACCTGCATACTTCAATTTGACAGCAGGCCCCCACGACATTTTTTGCAAGCGGGCAAGAACCGACATACTGTCTGCACCGCAACCAACTGCAGATAGATCTATTTCGCTATCATTATAGCTCATCAGTACAGTTTAGTGCAGACGGCACGGCATAGACCTGGTTTTGCCTGTATACCAAAGGCTTGGTATGATGTAGGACTACACGAGGACAACATCTTCACATGTTCCCTCGACCCAAGGGACATCCTGGTCAGTTTCGACGACACGTCTTTGTTTAGAAAAGTTCCAATTCCAGAATCCGTGATGATCATCCGTCAATTATTATCCCGGGACAATCAGCCTGATATATTCGCAGACTTGGTAGAAACATATCTCACTTCAAGGTATTTCACATTTCATGATCAACCTACCGACAAATTTCTGGCACATCTACAGTTTCCGAAAATAAAGGTACTTGTTTATTAGCCCTCCATTCTACTGCTAAGTACTGCTGTCTTATTTGGAAAAACAGGCATCACACAGGAAAAATTGACATTCAGTTAAATACTGCAATGCAACTAATCACTGGAACAATTAAGTCAACTCCACTACCTTGGCTTCCCATTCTTTCAAACATTGCTCCTCCGGAGATTCGCAGACAGTTTTCTTCAATACTCTATCCAGAATAAATACATACATGTATGTATCTATTATGGATAAAGCGCAAATGCGAGATCTCTTATCGTTGAATGAAAATATTTTTTTCTTTCTTGATTTCTTATCTCTGGTGGAGTATTTGAAACATCCAAGTCACTTTCTGGATCAAAATTCATAGCTAAACCACTACAAACAGCGATACCGTGACAGCTTGATTTTGATGAAAATTAGTACCTAAGTAATTTTCAGCTCTAGTCTTTTCACATATGGTCATAGAAAAAGCTTTTTACCGGCAAGTTTTCCGGCATTTTCGGTGTATTCCGGAGTCTTATTTCGAGTTCCTCTTTCAGTATAGCTTAACCAACTCCCTGCCCTTATTCAGGGAGTGCCATCATCGTCTTCACCTGGCCAGATAAGGAAACTTTTCGCAAGACGATCCAGTTTTAATTAAAGCATCCTGTTCGGCAGCAGTAAACGTACAACGTTATTGACGTCCGGCGGGATGGTACAAGGCAAACAGACCGAAACTCTAATCTATTTCCAGATAATACTTTTCAGTTGCAGCGGAGGCCCGGAAACAGGATAGCACGTTCGGGAATTGAGTAAGGGGACCG
Source organism: Rhyzopertha dominica (assembly GCA_025024175.1). Taxonomy (NCBI): domain Eukaryota; kingdom Metazoa; phylum Arthropoda; class Insecta; order Coleoptera; family Bostrichidae; genus Rhyzopertha; species Rhyzopertha dominica. Next base: position 65,095,145 of record QCXZ01000003.1, on the reverse strand, counting down.
CTGTTAACTGCTTCATTCCGTACGCAAATAAAATGATCCTGCGACGAACTGCCATTACGAATTTATTTAGCATAATGCCCGAACCGTTTCCTAATTACGTTCGCCTTTACGATGGACCGTTCTCGGGGGTTCATAAAGAATCTATAAAGCGGATTAGATGGCTTTTTTAACGCGCCGAGGGGGGGGGGTGAATTTCGCCTACTTTATGTTTCGGAGAATCACGAACCTGCTTTTCGAGATGCGCGTGAATTTATTTTTTCGAGATACTGAATTGGAATCTTTTCATTTTTCTTCTTAAAATATCTAATTTTCTTCCTAAATACTCGTAGCTCAAGCTTAAATGAGTAAGTTATTTTATAAAAGTCACTATCTCACACCCTATTTAGAGCCATTGAAATTTTCGAGAAATTATAATTAATAAGTAGTAAATGCCACGACCTCCTTGTAGCTACGATTTGATCCCTATGGATTATCATTTTTGGGGTTTCATGAAATCAAATTTTGATAGCTGTTGTCAATGTCAATTCCCTCATATCACTGTCATTTCAATCCTATTGAGCTGATATGGGTAGTAGCCAAAAACTATTTCGATAAAAACATCGCAAAGTTTGGCTGTAAGGAAGATTATGTATTAAAAATGCGGGAAGAAGTTTTGGGCTAAATTTCAACTGAAAACAAGAAAAAGTTATTGATGAAATTAAGCCTCTAATTTTTACCATTTATACGGACGATAGTGAGAACAAAGATTATGACTAATTCGAGGATTTTTAAAGTTTCATTTTGTATAATTTTGCTAATGTTATTCTTGCTTTGAATCAAATGCAGTTGGACACGACGGCGTTTCTTCTAAGATGTTGAAATTCTGTTGCCCTGTTATTTGCAACTATGTTGCTCACATTATCAATTGTTGTTTCGAGCATAGTTATTATCCCGATGAGTGGAAGCTCGCTTTAATATGACATTTACCTAAAACTGATGAAATTAAATCTGTATCCGATTTGAGACCAATCAGCATCCTGCCTGTGTTGTCTAAGGTATGTGAAAAGTTTCTTCACAAACAAATACATGCTTATGTTTGTGAAGCTAAAATTATACCCGAAAACCAGTCAGGATTTCGTACTCATTACAGTACAACAACTGCTGCGTTGACTAATTTGGTGGACGAGTGCATTGGATCCCTCGATGCTGGCAGGGTAAGCCTTTTGGTGTCATTGGATTTTTCGAAAGCTTTTGATACACTGGATCATGTGTTGCTTTGTAGTAAATTGACTTAATACGCTTTTGATGAGGTTTCTGTTAATTCCTTCCGATCTTATTTGCTCAATAGGTGCCAGCGAGTCTTGCTGGGTGGCGAAATGTCTGATGTCGGCAGAGTGACGTCTGGAGTCCCTCAAGGATCTATCCTGGGACCAATTTAGTTTTTAATTTACACCGCTGATTTACTCTCAAAACCCAAATGTTCAACTTGCGTGGCATACGCTGACGATACTTTCCTTTTACACCATTTCAACCCACAGAACATAGAGAGGGCATGCTTAGAAATGAATGAGGATCTAGGCAACATTAATGAATGTTCTAGTAACATCAACTTAAAGTTGAACAGCAACAAGTGTTCTGTAATATACTTCGCGTCGAAATCGTCACAGAAATGTTTTGTGAAGGATGATATTAAAGTACATGTGCACCATAATCAACTGCCTGTATATGAAAGGATCAAAAGTCTTGGTTTAAGTATAGATAATGACCTTCGTTTCAAAAATCACGTGTCATCTGTTATTAAAAAATGTTATGTTGCTTTAATCTCTTGTACTCTAATCATCTTATTCTCAACTTTAAACTTGAAAAAATTATGCGCATCTGTGGTAATCCCTTAATTACTTTATTGTTTTATGGCATACTTTCCTTGTCTTGGTTAATAAATACAGGCTTCAGAAGGTGCAGAATAACTGCTGCAGATTCATATTTGGACTAAAAAAAGTATGCTCATATCAGTAAGTGCATACAGCAACTTAAATGGTTAAAAATTGATCAACTTTTTCATTACCACCTTGCAACTTTCTTGTTTCGTGTATTTCGATCCTCTTCGCCAAAATACTTGCGTGATAAGTTTCATAGTCGTCGCAGCTTGCATTGTACTGATTTATCTCTTAGATATGTGAACCATTTATCAATGCTTAGCTTCCGAACCTCCCTAGACACGCGGTCTTTTACTTATAATGCTAGAAAATGTTATAATGAACACTATGATTTGTTTACTAAAATATGCTCTGTAGAAAGTTTCAAAAAACAAATGATGTGTAGGTTAAGTCATTAGCTTGTAATTATAGTCAAAGCATGGTATTATAGTTGTCTATGTTTTTGGTTTGTTTATTTATCATACTGAACTAAGTTTATATTTTTTTGGGTTGAGTGGAACAGCTACGCTAGACGTCGCCCAATAGTATGTTTAGATAAAGGCATATTATTATTATATATTGTTCTTATTTTGTATAAACATGATAGGTAGTTGAAATATTTTTTAATAAAATCTATATATTCTAGACGATTTAAACTTTATTTTAATTATGATTTCTTATGATTGTTCCATAGGAGAAATTACGAAACTACATAACTTTCAATGATTTGCCACCTGATTTCAACTACAAAGATGAGGGCGATACCTCTGGTTGCACCCCTGACTACCTCCTAGCCCTAGGAGTCGATTTTATAAACTATACTTTATTGAATACTGACATTAAATATAGAGAGACGTTTATATAACCCCTATCGCCCAATTCCAGTGCCGCAAGACCATCCTGTAATTCCCCATGTAAACAAGGGACGGCGCCCGGGCCGTTATTGTTCTTCGGCGATGGCATGTTACGGAGCGTGTCCGACATGTTAACGCGGACGGGGATGAAGTGGTAAATCGCTTGTTGTAAACGGGAATTGCGGTTAAACGCGTGCTGCATCTGTATACAACGCGTAATGTGCGTGGTAGATACCAGCTTTATACGTTTACTGGCTCCGGGGCCTTTTGAAATTGGCCAGGACGCAATAGTCAAAATATGAGCCTTGCTAGATCGATATAACGTGGAATAATTGGGACGGGAGAACTGGCGGCGCAAAATTTATAGTTGGTGTAATATCTGAACTATGCCAACTAAAACTGTACGTGCGGGTCCTAGACGGAAATGCTGAAATTCTAGAAGTTTGTCAAAATTTAATGCTCGTGGCGATGCTACTAATTTGTATCCAACGTTTAACGATGTGAGCGTTATAATTTCCGACATACCAATATCCACCAGCGTCTAATTATGTTAAATAAAGCTTTTGAGTTCTCGTATTCATTAGTAATTCAGAGATCCACGCAGAAGTCGCGAGCATCAAGTCGGTAACTTAATAACCTTTGGAGTTCTTGAATATTTAAAAATTTTCTCATTAAGGGAAGCCTAATGGAAAAATGGACGTGCTTTAATAAAAATATCTGAGAGTAGACGAAAAAGAAAACGTAGACGCATCTTGGAAGCTCAGTGGGACGTTTGCTACAAATTATGCTTCTTCAAAGAGCCTTCACGAAAAATTGCTATTACTACAATTTGTAATGTAAAATTGGAACATTCCTGTTTGCTTTTAACACGCATTCCTTGCTACATTCTCTCAAATATCATCAAAAGCATAATTAAGCGCAAAAACGCACATTCTAAATAAAATCAAAAGCCAATTGATTCACTTTTCGTGCTTGATGGTCAGTTTAAAGCTAAAACCCATTTAAATTAGTCAGAATTAATCAGACATAATAGTATAAGCAATAGACAAGAGGATTTTCGGAATAATTTGCAAATTCATAAGAAAAACTAAACCTAATTCGATAAAGTACAAGAACTTTAAAATCACATTGTGGTTTTAACCGACTAATTAATTTGTATATTTAATTGTCCCCTTCACGTTCTTCACATTTATACAGAGTGTCCAACAAAAAAGGTTTTGAAAGTTTTCAAGCTAACTAATTGAAAAAGAGCTATTTGAACGAAAATATTCTCAAATTGCTATTATATTATTATTATATTTTTGGATTCTACGATTAGTTTAGATGTGAGTCTGTTTAAGGTCATCTATATCTAAAATGAGCTGTTTCAAAGACATTTTTACGAAAAAAAATGACACCGGCATCGAACACTTTAAAGTTCACCAACTTCAATTAGCAGACGCTGAAAAATAATTTGGCTTTCAGAAAGAGTTAATAATGTACAATTTCTTATCAATGTCTTTGTATTTTTTTAAATAAATAGGCAACTTTCAACCAAAATGTCTTCCTTATATCAGGTAGAACCATATAGTCTAATAGTATTAGTTTTCGGTCTAGCTCTATCAGGATAAATACATAGTATCTTAGACTTATGTGTACCGAAACATTCGGTTAAACATAAAAACGAATATCCTCATTGGTTTAATGGCAGTGTTATCAAAGATATTCGAGACTTCGTGAGCTATACTCAAATAGTCCTGATATTCAGGTTCTAGTTAACTTCAAAAGCCTTAGAACAAAGATAAAACAGATATTAAGAACGCACATAAACAATATATAAGAACATTGAATTCGTTATATCTGTGAATCCAAATAAATCATGGGCCTATGTTAACAGCAAGAATAGTTCAGGTAAAGTTCCTTCATGCACGAATTGTGAAAATCAACATCTGGATTACCCCGAGGACATAGTCAATTCGAAAGTCCCAATTCTAGAATCAGTCGCTCGCCTGCACATTGACAGTTTTAGACAGGATCAGGTGCTGGAAGCAGTGAAGTCGATCAAACCTAAGCGAACAACATGTCCTGATCAAATATATAATATACCAGCCTTTCTAGTAAAGGACTGCGCTGTTGAACTATCGTGTATCCTCTCACTATGCTATTTGCCTCAAATCGAGTTCTATTCCATCTACGGTGTCTTCCTCAGAAGTAGCTCTGAAACAGTTTCAGCCCGGAAAACAACTTGTCATAGACAACAACCACGGAAGCCTTCAAACCAAAGTGATAGAACGTTGGTAGAGAACATCAGGCCAATATCTATTGTTTGCAATTTTTGTAAGGTCTTCAAAATATTGTTAGAAAAATATATTTACATACATGTATGTAACTCTATTTCAGTACATCAGCATTGCTTCTCAAAAGATTGACAGCGCCTTCAAAAAGCGAGAAACGGATTTAAGGAGGAGTACCCCAATGTAAATAAGTTTCATTTTAAGGATTTTTCTGCGTTGGTATTTATAGCCCCCATTTGTTGTTTTATTTATAATAAATCGTGGGTAGATTTGAGTAATACAAAATCATCATTCTGACATTCATTATTGTTTGTTAAACCGTATTTTTGTGTTAGTTTCCAATTTAAAACAATGAAAGGAATGAAAGTTTGCAAAAGAGAGGTGTTCAGCATTATGAACAATACGGTAAATCAGAGTGTATACAACACTTTAAACAAGGGGGAGTTAGAAGAACCATCATCTATAGAATAATAAAAGTGTACGAAGATACCGGAAGTTCGGAATTCCGAAAAAATCCAGGACGTCCAAGGTCCCAAAGAACCCCGAGGAATATAAAACTGGTAAAAACAGTGTTTACGAAAACACCATCGACTTCTGTGAGAAATGCAGCAACAAAGTTGGATCTGCGAACTCAATACTGTCTCAAATTAAATTGAAGGATCTGGAAATGAAGACATTTTCAAAATTATCACCGCCAAAGTACTTGAAAGAGGCCAAAAGAAGATGTCGAAAAGTGAATGAGAAAACGCTACGAAAAACTGTCATCATAGACGATGAATCGTATGTGGCTGCCGACCCAAATGATGTTCCCGGCAAGCAATATTTCCATGCCTGTAAGAAGACAGACGTAAAAGAATGAAGGCCATAGCCAAATTTTTCAAAAAGCCGATTGGGATTGAGTTGGCTGCGTAGCTGAGAAACTCGTTGAATTAATTGACTGACCATCATAGACACTGCTTGCTCTTTATAAGCAGAACCCTCCTGTAGAGGTAACGKGACAGCTTTAGATATTCAATAGTGAAGTAATAGGGTACATTTGGCATTGTAGGGTTTCGTTGGCAGGGATTTTCCAAGCGTTTTAAAGGGCGTACTATTAAGACGTGCTACAGAAGGGATTTTCCTAGCTTTTAAATGCCACCGGTTGCTGCCGACTGCTTCTATCCGCCATCCCTCAGCAGTGTTGCTTTCTGTGGTTACTGCATAGATCCGTTTTGCAGAAAACTCTGCAAGGGCTTGAGAAATTGACGCTTCCGATAGTAAACCCGCTGAACGTGCCGTCCAACGCCGACAACCTGCATCTAGACGCTCGAGGACGCTTCTTACAGCTCAGCAAACTATTTCTTTTGCGTGGGGTGGTCTGATATGCGTGCAAAGCTGCTAATTTAATTGTGCTTTTCAATAATCCGCTATTGCTCATTCTTTAACTGTTAAGACTGATATCAGATCATCTACTCAAGTAATCCGCCACGAATTCTTAATGCGTGTTTATATTATTTACTATATGTGTAGCTATTAATTTACATTTGCATCTGTTCATATTTAATGTGGATGTTTTGTGAACCAGCATAGAGCTCTATACGGGGGAACATCGTTAATTGTTTGACTCTACACATTTTTGAAGTACACGAATGCGATGATATATCCGTGCCGTTGAATTTGTAATAACCATTGAATGCCATTGGTCATTAAAGGGGGTAGCAATCAACCAGTTGTCTTTTGCTTATGATTTGATTTTGCTTTTCAGTGAACGCGAACTATTCAGCCTGTTTCTAAAATTTACAGGGCGGCTGATCTTTGCTTCGACATTTTCGTGTTAAAATTTTGGTGGCGCCCTAATTTAATTAATAACTAGTAAGTGGAACCTCCCCACTCTCCCAGAATGCAAGTCGTTTATTTGCTTGCCGCAAGCGAATCGATTGGCAAATTTTATACTAGTTTATTTTTGTGACGGTAGGTAATTGTTTTTATCACTTCGCCGTCATAAGGTTCTACGATCTCAAAGGTTTATCCCTATGTAAAAAAGAATCTGGTTAAGCCACTTTGCGTGCATTTAAACATAGGTGAACAGTCGGGAAAGGCTGGTATTGCGCAGAGCAGCAATAAACTTGAGAAATATAGGTTGTGCAGGAATTGCTGGAGCAAATTTGATATGATTTAGGTAGAATAGTGTTACATAAATGTTTAAGTAGAAATTAAAATTTAATTGTTCCTTAAATAAAAAAAAAATAAGTTAAAAAGTAATTTCGTCCCTTTACTCATGAGACAGACCCTTATTGTTAATACAAGTTATCACCATGTTAGGTTGCACGCCCCCTAAAACTCAGTTCTGTATCCGGGCTTGAGAAAGCTAAATATTTTTCAGTGATTTCTGAATTCGAAGTTTCACCCTGAAATTAATAGTGGGGTCCAAATAATATGAAAAACTACAGTGGTGGTCCTTTACTTCCTTTATAACCGTTGGAGATGGCCGACCTTATCGCCTCTCCATCAACGTTAATAAGTGGGTCTAACCTGCATCCGTATGTCACTGAGCCAGCAAATTACCTCAAAAGACGCATGGCCCAAGTTGAACTCCTTTGCGGCATTGCCGGCGCACCCCCGGTGCTGTTACGGTTACGCAATAAAGGACTCGCGAAAACAGACGGTAATATCCGCCCCTCCGGCGCAAAATCCACCTGCAATGTGTTTGGCGGAAATGAAGGCAGCATTTCGCTAAACAGAGAATGGGAACTACAATAAAGACTTTAGTTTTGACGGTTTGCTTATCAGGATAAAGAGGGTGAATATGCTGTTTAGACTTACAAAATTAATTTAATGTAGGACTGCGGAAACCGTGATTTTAGAAGGAATTGTACATGAACAGATTTTCGTGTTCTTTTTACGAGTATTTTATGCTTATGCTCCATCCTGCACGCCTTTTGATCAAAATTCTGGAAAAGTTGATCTACTGAATGAGAAAGATTTTGGTGCCGAGATTTTGCAGCCAAAATTTACAAGAAATTATAGTGTCAGAAGATAAAAGTGGTGCAGAAATAGAAGAACCTGAATCCAAAAATAGAAGGCTTGAATGTGTTTGATGTTGATTGAACTGAATAGTGAACAATTTCACTTTTTAACTAACAAAAAAGATCATGTGTAAACTGAGTGGAAAAGCTACAAATTCTATGGATTTGTTAGTGTGCTACGTTCTTAGAAGTGTTGGAGGTTTGCAGAAGTTTGTCGATCCGAACTTACGTGTCCAATATGTAATAAAAGTCACAAAAAGAAGGCTGAAAAAGTAGTGAAAAGGAGTGTACAAATTCTAAATACATGCAGGGCGCCTTGAAGATATAGGGGTTCGTAACGATCACCATGTCTTTAACCGGGCATATCAGAGACAGTTAATGTTAAGCAGGGAAAGAGTTAAATATGATTTCCAGCAATCAGCTGCAGTAATAATAATAATAATAATAATAATAATAATAATCGTCTTTATTAGAAATGGTACACATTAGGCGAAATTTAGCCTAAGGCTATTCTTACATTTAACCTATTGGTACCATAGTACAGAATATATAAAACAATACAAGTAATGATATAAATAAGTCTAAGAAACAGGAAACACTCAAATCAAACAATTATTGTTGATCCAAAAAATGCTTCTTAAGGGAACGTTTAAAAGACATCAGAGAATTGCAAGAGAATATGCTTTTACAGGAATTATATAATTGTGCGCACTGAAAAGTAAAGCTTCTACAAAATAATGCCGTACTATGATTTGGCACCGTTAGCCGGTCATTCTCTCGAATTACTCTGTTGTGGATTTCATCTCGAAAAACCAACTTCCGACGTAAGTACGCAGGTGCACCAGTAATTATGATCCTGTACACTAAAGCAAGCAGATTATATTTCATTCTAGCATCCATATTTAACCAACCGATCTCCTTTAAATGACTTGTGACATGATCGTATTTACGGAGGTTATTAACTAATCTACAACATGAATTCTGAGCTTTTTGTATTCTGCTCCTGGAGTCATGGTCTATACAAGAGTAATACAGAACATTACTGTAGGAAAACACTGACAGTGCCAAACCCTCACACAGATCTATTTTAAGATTTTTATTTAAAACATGTTTATTAGCATAAAGTAACTTCAACCGTGCATAGAACCTACGTATAAGAATATTTACATGTTCTCGAAAACGCAACTTATGGTCTAGTACTACACCAAGGCATCGAATACTTTGCTGGAAAACCAACGCATGCCCGTTTATTGCAATATTCAGTTGTTGCATGAGTTCTGAACGAGTAGAGTCTGACGAAAACAACATAACAACAGATTTGTCAGCGTTTAGCTTCAAGCCACGTTCACTGCAATACATAGCAACACACTGAAGGTCAGCGTTGGTCTCCCTACAAGCAACATCTGCATCAGCAGGCCCAAAGCAATGTAAGATCTGTAGATCGTCTGCATAACCTTGTATGTGACAGAATTTTACGGACGAAAACAGATCGGCAGTATATATTAGAAATAATATAGGTCCAAGCAACGAGCCCTGGGGTACCCCAGATGCAACATTGCATGCAGTTGATATATTGTCATTTACTGACACGCGCTGGGTCCTGCCTGTCAAATAAGACTGGAAAAATGCTACGCTAGTTGGGTCAAACCCATAGTAGATCAGTTGAGCGCACATAAGATCGTGATTGATTGAATCAAATGCCTTGGAAAGATCGAGTGACACGAGGACAGTTGACAATTTCTTGTCTAATGCTCTTATAATGTTATCAGTAATATTTAGGAGAGAAGTGCTTGCGCTGTGAAATTTGCGAAAGCCAGATTGATGCTCCGGGATAATTTTATTTTCTAACACATAGCTACTAATTTGCCTAAATACAATTGATTCGAGCACCTTTGATAAGATTGGTAATAGACTAATCGGTCGAAGGTCACTAATAGAGGCAGGGGAACTAGTTTTCGGTATTGGGTACACCTTAGCTTCTTTCCAGCGTTGAGGAAAATAACCAATTTCTAAACAGCAATTTATGACGTGCGTAATGTATGGAAGAATTTCAGGCAAGAAAAGTTTGATAATATAAGTTGTTATGCCGTCAGACCCAGCAGCATTAGATTTTAAACCCTTGATAGCATTTAAAATGTCCGCTGTTGTAGCTAAGCTAAAGGAGAAATTCAACGTATCATTAAACTTACGTAATGAATAAAATTGCTGCGCTGTAGAGCAGTCACAAATTTTGAAAACAGAGGAAAAATGGGTATTTATAATATCCGGATCACAAAGATGTGCTGGTATATTTGTTTTGTTGTTGGATGCAATATTTAGCTTCCTCAGCTCACGCCAGAGTATTTTAGGGTTTTTCTGAGAATGCAAATAATTTACGTAGTTTTTTTTCTCTCTTCGTATTGCCGCTAGCGTAAAATTTCTAAGCTCTTTGTATGTTTTCCACGCATTCTCACTATTAGAGATTTTGAAATATTTAAAAGCAGCGTCACGTTCCTTCATCATCATTTTTATAGCATCGGTAATCCAAGGATTTGCGGGCTTGGTTACTCTCACAGTACGCACAGGTGCATGATGTTCTATTATGGATTGAATACTATCAGTAAGCCAGTCTACTTTGGCATCAATATCAGTAATATACAACACAGTATCCCACGGATGATTATTGATGTCACGGTTAAAGTTTTCCTGATCAAAAGATTTAAAATCCCGAAAAGTCACAAATTTTTGCTTAGTCCTAAGTGTAGGTATTTTAAAATCACAGTATGTCAACCGATGGTCACTAATAAGATCAGCGTTTAAAGTACCCGATGCAACCACGTACATACTAGCACTAACAAATATAGGATCAATAAGGGTAGATGTCGAAGAGGTTACCCGAGTGGGTTCATCGATAACTTGAGAGAAACCGTATGCATCAAAACATTCGCTAATAGGATTGTCCGCGTTAAATAGGTTTACATTAACATCACCTAATACTACGATATTACTATAAACAGGAACCAGAGCTGCAAGAGCATCGTCCAAATGTTCAATACATTGATGTAAGTCAGAGGTGGGGGGACGATATAATATACCTACGACTAGGCTATAATTACGCAATTTAATTTCGACCCACAAGTTTTCCAAATCTTGACTGCTTTGGAACTTGAAAGGCACTAGGCTACAACTGATGTCATTCTTCACATACACCGCTACACCACCTCCTCTCCCACTTCTGTCGTTCCTGAGTATATGATAGTCTGGTATTTCAACCACTCTGGATTCTACCGAAGTCGATAACCACGTTTCACTAACGCCAAAGATATCAAACATATTATGATGTACAAGATTAGAGAATTCATTGAAACCAGTAAAGAGCGATCTTGCATTAAGATGACCTAATTTGATTATATCGCGTTTAATCACCATAATTAGTATTTCTTATAATTTTCTCTAGAATTGATTTATAAACAGAACAACATGGATCCTTGGCAGAGTGAGTAGTAGATACACTCTTCTTTTCACGGGTATTGTACAATTTGCAATTAATGCAGTTTCGCTCTGCTTCTCCAGCTATGCAGTTTCGCAACTCATGATTACCAGCACACATTGGACAGCAAAGGTCCTCTGCTTTACAATCTTTGGCTATGTGATTATAACGCGAGCACTTGAAGCATCTCGTAACATGGAAGTGGTCCATGATGGGATAACTGTTCCATCCAATATAAACTCGGGACTGTTTCAATAAAACATTTCTAACTATGGGTGTGGTTTCCAACACAACATTAGCACTCTTCTGAAATTCAATTTTGGTTACAAATTTAATATCACTGGGCTCAAAGGGTAGCTTATTTTGTTTAATTATGTCCTGAATAAAGTTTTGATTGCCCGCCGCGTCTTTTCTTATACCACGAATTATGAGTCGCGGATTACGCCTAGTACTCTCACTGATCACGAAGGAATGTCCTATTTTTTCTGACAAGGTTGTTTTAAGTTTGCTTAACGAGTCTTTWCCATCGCATGTAATTAGCACTCCGGTTTTAAGAGCCTTAGTAGACTCAATATTTAACGCTAAATCAGCTGGGTCAACGGCCGTTTTAATTTCACTTATATTCTTATCAGAAGCACTTTTTGCATTTTTTGGTTTAACGTACAGTTTAACATTATCTGCAGACTTTGACGTTTTTAGAACACTTTTTACGATGTCACTGTATGAAGCAGTAGTTTTCCCTTCGACGCTCGATTTACTGAGTGTAGGTCCATGTGAGCACGCTTCTAATTTTTCACGCAACAGTTTATTTGAAAATTCCATTTCATTAACAAGCTTTTCCAGAATACTCTTTTCTTGCTGGAGACTTGCATTTTCCTTGACCAGATTATCAGTCTTTACGCATTTGTCGCCATTCCTCTTGAAATTAAGCCATGCGGAGTTTAAACAGGTATCACAGAGCCATTTGATGTTTGGGCAATCAATCAAACTTCGATGCACATTGTCCTTCAACTTGGCACACTGCACATGGCACCTAACTTCACAAAAACTGCAAACAATATACTTAGAATTTACTATAAAATTATCGCTGCAAACAAGACACGTCGTGCCGTCCATGCCGGCACACAACTTAAACTTCAATAACTAAAAAAAGTTTACTCTGAATGTGCAAGGAATGGCGACCAACTTTGACCAGGTAAAGCAAACCATAGAAAATATTAATCCATTTGTGGTCGAACTGACAGACACATGTAACACAGGATATGGAGGGATAACTTTATGTTGAGGGATATGAAGTTTTCCAAAATTTATCGGGAAGTAGGAAGTAGTACAATGTGTAATGATGTATATACTAGCTTGTATGTTAATAAAGAACTTAACTAACTAAATCTAACATTTTTACTGTGCACCAAACGATGTCATCGCTTCGAGTTTCAAGGCACTACTTTATCATGCCTAATTCCTGTGACGTTAGTCTATGTTCTTGAACCCGATAATTTGTGCACAGTAAAGGAGCATGAAGCTTACATCCTACTATACGGTTAGAGGAAGCTTGCTTAGAACCAGCGTGCAGTAACAAAATATTTGTGTTGCTCAATCAGCGGAAGTGTCTAATTTGTCAGGCACTAATAATTCCTTGTTCATTCAAGACTTGAGGTAGTGTCAATGAAAACGAGATAATACTTAACTTTAGGAAAGTATACGATAGAAGATTTTTTTACGTCTAACACTGGTTACTCTTTTTATTTGCTTTTTATTTTTATAAAAACGTTGTATAGAGCCTGCAGACATGTGGGGTTCCTAAATCCTTAAAAGGAATGATGTGGGGTCAAACGGTAAACTAGTGTCTGTAGTTATACCCACAATTCCTCACACTTAACTACAATACTAATTTCGATTTTATAGACGAATACTCTGTACCTTACGACTATAATAATTTTCCTCTGCCAAAACAATCTATGATTAAGACGACAAAGTAGATTTTAAAGTGTTCGTGTAATATATTCAGATATCATTAAAAAGAGTGCAGAAAGCATGCATGTACAAGGCTCTATTCTAACGAACCTCATTGTCAGTTTAATTCACGATCTCTGTGGCATTATAACTCCAACTTGCTGCTAAATTGTTGTTTCCCTCCAATCACCCTATCTGATATTTTGACAACCCACATGACATCCGGTGACGTCCTTGTGGGTGTTTTTGCTCTTCCATTTTTCTTTTTTTAAACTGCTTGACATTTCGTGGCTTACGGACGTGTTTATTGATACTATTTTTTACTGGTTCTATTGCGTGTGATGTAACTATGTTTTTTATTGTAGTCTTGAGGAAGGTGAAATACAGTGTCGAAACGTCGACTTAAAATGACACTGTAGTTTTATTTTAATTGTCCAAAACCCTATAAATTCTCTTTATCACATGATTCTTTCTATTCGATGATTATCTAATTGGTCACAGTTACTGACTCGATAATGGATATTCCAACTTAACTAACAGAATCCTCCCCTTTAACATTCCTGTACTGATAATGACGCTTACAAGAGAGGCCGAAACGTCTACTCTATTTGTGTGACATACATTCCTAGTTTCTTTCCAAGCATTTAATTATTGATTCGATAAAATCAATTTAGTCTAGGCAACCAACACTGATAGATACATTGATGAATATGAAAATGAAGACCCTGATAACCAGCCTTTCATAACCAGCTCAGGTTTTCGGCATTCCCCTCGCCGAAGGTATATTCCGGAATCGGCGGAAATCCAATTAAATATTTATAGGTAAAATATTACGGCATCATCGCAACTTTGTAACTTCCCCCCGCGCGCCGGTATTCCGAACAGAAATTATTTTCCGTTATGCAAATAAAAAAGAAATTCCTTAATCCGAATTCCTCGGAGGCCCGTAAAGAAAATTGAAATTTAATCGCCGTAGCGATTTCAAAAATGTTCGGAGAAGAGCCGCCCCGCGTCCCCGTTTGATGCGTGTTATTTATCGTTCGTCTATTTGTAATGAGGCTGCCGGCGGCTAAAGAAAAACAAACTCGCAGAGACAGAGGGTAGCAAGTTAAACATGTAAATATAAACGAAGAAATTCGACGCCCGGTTTTCTCGAGGCAAACGAATATGCCGACGATTGAACTTGCCAATGGGGTGATCGTATAGCACTGGCATGATCTTGAAGTCTTAAATTTCCTGTTTTGGACGAGAGCTTTTTAAAAAAATTGCTTGCGTGCTGGATAATTTGGCTATCATATCACCCAGGGATCTATCTATCGTTTCACCCGTTTCAGTTATTAGTACTTCCGTAAAAACCATCACTTTTGAACTAACTAAAATCAGTTTCTGAATTACTGGAATTTTTTTTGTCGATAAAGCCTGGAGAATTCTTGATGAAATCTATGTTTTTTCCTGTATAAGGCTTCAAATCGCATAAAATTTTGCCAATTTGTATTGTATTGTCTTAAGGTGATACTAGTTTTATGCATTTGTAGCAAACCGTATACAATTTAGGTACCTTACAGGCGAAAACAGTTAAAAATCAGCATAGAGAATCTCTTTTGAGTTAGTTTTATTACATACAGGGGCGCTACAAAGTATGGAACCAGTAGAATATTTCAGGTTCTGTTCTACCGATTCTTCTGAAATTGTGCATGGGCCTATGAGTAATTGAAATGCATTTTCTGGAATTTTTTCAACTCCGTGTCAGCTATCGTGGGAAGGGGGGTCAAAGGACATCACTGAAAAGGATATTTTTCCTGATTTCAAAAATATATCACACTTGTACAATTTATTGCTTCTGAGTTGAGAAAAGTGTGATAACAAACTTGGATCTTGCAAAAAACTTCGTGATAAAAACCATATGTTTTGTGATGAAGCTACTTTTTGCCTCAATGATAATGTGAATAGACATAATTGCAGATATCGGTCGGACACAAATCCACATTGGATGGAACAAGTCCACACACAACACCCTCAAAAAGTGAATGTCTGGTATGGTATTATCGTTGAGCACATTATTTACAGTATTTACAGCTCTTGCGCAAATTTATTCGCCTGTTTCCTAATCGTGAAAATGCTGCGCATCCTTCTGAACACATACTACCAGTTAATTAGTCTGCTTTTAGGAAACACCACAGTACGGCTACAGCTTTGACTAGAATAACAGATGACATTGTCCGTCAGATTGATAAAAATAGGCTTAGCTTCCTATGCCCTCTCGACTACTCAAAGACCTTCGACTCGATTGATCGTGAGGTACTTCTTTCTAAGCTTCAATACTATGGCATAGAGGGTACTGCGATCGATTGGTTTACAAGATTTCTGTCCGATGGAATACAGGCCACAGTGTCTTAGTGCGATTCTACTGAACTCTGAAGTGATTCCCCTATCCAAGAAAGTAAAAAACCTGGGTGTAGTAATAGACCCTCATCTGACGTTGCATTGGTACTCTGTCTCATAGATTATTGTAACACAGTGTACTACAAATTTCTGAGTAAATCAGTGAGGGCCAAACTTCAATTATTGCAAAATGCATGTCTACGGTTCTCATTTTTAATAGGTTAGAGGGACCATGTCACCCCATACTACAGAGAGCTTAAAATACTCAAACTTAATGAGAGATATATACTGTCGTTTTGTGTGTTTTTGCGGAGGATTAGTTGTAGTGGGTTGCCAACGTATCTGCGAACGTCTAACTCGGAGATCCGATATTCATGACGTAGACTTGCGTTTTGTATATAGTCTTTCTATTTCTAGACATAAAACTCAGAAATTCAAAGGTAGTTTTGAATATACTGCTGCCATATTGCATAATCACTACACTGACATATTCTCTGAAAAATGTAGCCTTATAACGTTCAAGAATAAAATATCTTGTAAACTGCTGGAATTATATGAGAGGTAGGGACATTTGTATCTGTTTCGAGTAAGTATCTCTGTTTGCTTTATACTCTAGAAGTTTTGGATTAAATTATTCTGCTCATTTTATATGGAACTGCCCCTTATGTAAAAGGGCTCTGCCGATTTAGAGGGCTTTTGAACTATGCATATCTTTTATATTGCTCAATAAATAGTATTATTATTATATGGTTTCAGCAAGATGGTGCACCGCCCCATTTTGCAGTCAACTTTCATGGATATTTGAATGCGATATTTCCAGACAGATGGATTGGTAGGCGCGGAGCAATAGAATGCCCAGCACTTTCCCCTGATCTGACGCCGCTTGATTCTTTGCTGTGGGGGTATCTGAAAAATCGTATTTATGCTGATGGGCCAAATAATGCAGAATATTTAAAAGGAGGAATCAGGGGTGAAATTCAGAACTTACCTCCAAATATGCTACAAAGAACATAATAAAACTTTTACTCAAGGCTGCATTACTGCCAGGAAGTAAATGGGGAAAAGTTTGAGCATCTTCTGTAATGTTAATCTGAAAAAAATTGAGTATTTTTCACGGAAACCCATTGTGAGACGATTGATTTTTACACAAAGGGATCCCCAATACAACGAAATGGAAGACTATAGGTATACACAATAACTCAACCCACAAGGCAGGCTTTGGAAAAGCTGAGTGTAGGTATAAAATAACGATTGGTACTACTACTCTTTATTTCAATTATCATAAAAGTAGAAGTTTTTAAACTAATAGAACACACTTTATTCGTGTAATTTTTTCGCGAGGTCAGGATCAAATTGTGGCAGTTAGCCGAGGTTTATCATGCATCTATTCTTAACGACGAAAAGCCGTAGCATACATGCTGACAAACAACATTACGGTAGACACGGGAGGATATATGGTACAGTAAGTTTCACGGTGTGGATCATCCTAACCGGGTAGCAAATAAATTCATTTGCAAGGTTCTTAACCCACGGTCTTTGTTACGGCAGTCTGCCCCGCTTCTAGATCGTGCAGGGAATGAGGTTAATGTTGTAATACGAGCTCTAGAAAGGATAGTTAAGGACCGCTTACCTATATATTGTTAGTTTAACCACTGTAATACGAGCTGTAGCAGCAAGTTCGTTATTATCCGTTTTACTAGCCAAAGAGACGTAATAAAAACGTTTCTAACGAATTCTTATACTTTTAGAGCAGTCATTTGATGAGTTTCTGTAATAATATAAGTCAAGGATATCAGCAAGATCAACTTTCCATATGTTTAATGCGTCTTCAACAACTTCAAAGGACTGATGAACCGCCCTTCAAAAAATCCAATATCCGGTGACTAAATCGGTACGGATATTCTGCTATATCGTCAACTTAAATTACCAAGACGGTAATTTTAAAAGGAAGCATTGTGACAGAATGGAACGAATTTAAACAGTTCGAACGGTGGGATCGAATCCAACCCCAAGGTTTAGAGCCGTTTGCCACTATACTTATTTAAGTACTGAAATAAGTTCTTAAAATTATTATACTGAAAATTAGATGCGCGCGTCGTTTCAATACAAGAAATAAGCGTAGGGTTTTGTTCTCAATTTGTAATTAAAAATTCTTTTCAGTAAGTATTTCAATACGTGCGCGTGCGCCCTTTTGTAGTTCTAATCGTGATTAGAGGCAGGGAAACTACCGAAAACTAATTCCCCTGCCTCTATTAGTGACCTTCGACCGATTAGTCTATTACCAATCTTATCAAAGGTGCTCGAATCAATTGTATTTAGGCAAATTAGTAGCTATGTGTTAGAAAATAAAATTATCCCGGAGCATCAATCTGGCTTTCGCAAATTTCACAGCGCAAGCACTTCTCTCCTAAATATTACTGATAACATTATAAGAGCATTAGACAAGAAATTGTCAACTGTCCTCGTGTCACTCGATCTTTCCAAGGCATTTGATTCAATCAATCACGATGTTATGCGCGCTCAMCTGATCTACTATGGGTTTGACCCAAYTAGCGCAGCATTTTTCCAGTCCTATTTGACTGGCAGGACCCAGCGCGTGTCAGTAAATGACAAAATATCAACTGCATGCAATGTTGTATCTGGGGTACCCCAGGGCTCGTTGCTTGGACCTATATTATTTCTAATATATACTGCCGATCTGTTTTCGTCCGTAAAATTCTGTCACATACAAGGTTATGCGGACGATCTACAGATCTTACATTGCTTTGGGCCTGCTGATGCAGATGTTGCTTGTAGGGAGACCAACGCTGACCTTCAGTGTGTTGCTATGTATTGCAGTGAACGTGGCTTGAAGCTAAACGCTGACAAATCTGTTGTTATGTTGTTTTCGTCGGACTCTACTCGTTCAGAACTCATGCAACAACTGAATATTGCAATAAACGGGCATGCGTTGGTTTTCCAGCAAAGTATTCGATGCCTTGGTGTAGTACTAGACCATAAGTTGCGTTTTCGAGAACATGTAAATATTCTTATACGTAGGTTCTATGCACGGTTGAAGTTACTTTATGCTAATAAACATGTTTTAAATAAAAATCTTAAAATAGATCTGTGTGAGGGTTTGACACTGTCAGTGTTTTCCTACAGTAATGTTCTGTATTACTCTTGTATAGACTATGCCTCCAGGAGCAGAATACAAAAAGCTCAGAATTCATGTTGTAGATTAGTTAATAACCTCCGTAAATACGATCATGTCACATGTCATTTAAAGGAGATCGGTTGGTTAAATATGGATGCTAGAATGAAATATAATCTGCTTGCTTTAGTGTACAGGATCATAATTACTGGTGCACCTGCGTACTTACGTCGGAAGTTGGTTTTTCGAGATGAAATCCACAACAGAGTAATTCGAGAGAATGACCGGCTAACGGTGCCAAATCACAGCACGGCATTATTTTGTAGAAGCTTTACTTTTCAGTGCGCACAATTATATAATTCCTGTAAAGCATATTCTCTTGCAATTCTCTGATGTCTTTTAAACGTTCCCTTAAGAAGCATTTTCTGGATCAACAATAGTTGTTTGATTTGAGTGTTTCCTGTTTCTTAGACTTATTTATATCATTACTTGTATTGTTTTATATATTCTGTACTGTGGTACCAATAGGTTAAATGTAAGAATAGCCTTAGGCTAAATTTGGCCTAATGTGTACCATTTCTAATAAAGACGATTATTATTATTATTATTATTATTATTATTATTATTATTATTATTATTATTATTATTATTATTATTATTATTATTATTATTTTCTCAACGTAACGCTAATCTAACCGTAATCTATTAAATTCCGTCTTTATACAATAGCAAATGCAATGTAAGGTCTATTCTACTACTAGAGAAAAGTAGATAGACCTTAGATGTAACCCACTCATAAACAATTACTTTTATGTTGTTTGTGTTTGTGGTCACCCCAAATTACCACAATTTGTAGTTAAAAGTAAAAAAAATTGCCCGTTGACTGAAAAAAAATTATTAAATGCATCAGCGTTGATACTAACAATGATATTGCAAGGAGAATGAATTTTCATGGCTTCTTAAATGTGCTGAAAGAAGAGCTGCTAATAGAAGATCCAGCAGCATATAAAAATGTTCTACAAATGAGCAACGCTTCATTTGAAAAATTGTTTGAATTTGTCCATAACAAAATAGGGAAACAAGGTACACAGTTCCGTGAAAGCATTCCTTCCGTTTCATTTACAAAAGCATGACAACACATCACGTTCCCGGGGTTGTCTCACTCACACCAATATACATATTTTAAGAGGCCTAAAACTGCATTTCACGTTGATGTATTAATTAGCTGGTAGTAGGAAGTCAACCCAAAATAACAGATAGCCCGTATTCAAAAATTTATTTCACCGATATCAGTACAAAAGCTACCTAAGCTCACAACCCTGCTTATTGCGTAGGTTCGAAAAGTAGGTTCTATGAACGTTTTGTTTATAAACGGTAAAACAGGTTAGTGCGCATCGATCTGCGCTGTTTTAATGCGAAGTATGGAAATTCAGTACAAGAAAACAGAACATGGGCTAATTTCTTGTATTGAAAGGGCGCGCGCATCCAGTTTCCGTATAATAATTTTAAGAACTTATTTCAATACTTAAATAAGTATAGTGGCAAACGGCTCTTAGAGTTCTTTCTTGAGTTAATCCGTAGCTAGTGTTGCTATTTTGGAAACTATGGAAAAAACTGTTAGTGATAAACACCTTTCAAATTATATTAACAGAAAGATAATGTCAAAAAATTTTAGTATCGACGAATTTAACATCTTTTCATGCCCTGTCTAAAGATCAATGCCTCTTTCTTATTATATTTTTCTCCACTAATTATAATTGTAAAAAGCGGTCATGATCCTATTGCGCGCATTTTATCCCAACCTTCCTAATTTAACGCTCTGAAAAGTACCCTAGAAGTAAGTAGCACTTTTATAACAAACAGATAACTTAAATATATACCTGTCGATGCCGTTATATTTAAATGTTGAAGACGTTCACTTTTGTGTGCTATACTTAAAAGTAAAAATATATTGTACATTTAACCGATGAATAATCAACAAACCGTAACGGTTATTTAAGTATGCTGCGTTAGATGTTATAAAATACAAGCCAATAACTATAGACAGCGTGTTCAAGACGGTTATTTCATAAAACACTAAGCCAAAACTTTCTCACGAAGTTAGAATCAAACAATTTTCAGCATATAATGAATAAGTAACAAATACAAAGAGTACCATCTGACTCTTTCCTTGTTTCCTTTGACGTGAACAATTTATTTCCATCGATTCCTCTACAAGACTATTTAAATATTTTAAATAACCTACCACTTCAAAATTTATCACTATTACATATAAATAATTTGATGTCTTTAACAAAATTTGTATTAGATCAAAAAATTTTCTGTTTCAATAACAAATATTTTGTTCAAAAGTCAGGTTTAGCTATGGGTTCTTCCCTTTTCTACTTTTAGCAGAAATTTTCATGAATAGCTTAGAAAAAGAAATATTCAAAAATACAATCTTCTCGCCTCATGGTTTTTTTTGTACTGTTATGTGGATGATGTTTTATATTTTTTCTCATGAAATCAACATAATCTAAATAATTTTCTTGCATTTATAAACTCATTACATAATTCTATAAATTTATATTTCTTTTGAATTTTTTCAAAAAACCTACTTGTGCAGACAACATTATTCCTTGTTCTTCCGTGCACGCTCATACCTACAAAATAGTCGTTTTCATTCTCTTTTTCACAGACTTTTTAAAATTCCCCTTTCTTTAAATGCCTTCAAAAAAGAACTTGTGTAATTCTCCAAAATGCTTATAATAACGGTTTTTCAAATTACTTAATAGAAAAATTGTACAGACAAAATTTAAGTTTTCTTTAAACACCATCACATGTGATAAAAAATTTAAAATTTTGTACCCCCTTAGGTTTATTGGTCAAATCTCAATTTACCTCTCTAAATTATTTGCATCAAATGACATAAATATTGCCTTTTCTACTGCGGGCAGTGTATGTTCCCGTTTTGTCCATAATAAAAATAAAATTTTATTTTTAAATCATTCAGGTGTATATAGCTTTACATGTAGCGACTGTAACTCTGTTTATATTAGAAAACGGGAAGATCCTTTCTTATTACGGAAAATGACCATCTAAAACAATTTAATAAATATAAAAATACAGACATTGTAAAATTATTCGTTAGCGAATCATTTATTATTATTTAAACATACGAGGAATGTTTTTTAAGTAAGTACCGTTTTGGAATTAAAAAAAGACGTGCAAAGATATCGCAATAATTTTATCTTACATGAAAGCCTGTACCTTAATCTACTTTTCTACATAATTTCCGTGAATATTGAGGCACTTGTCATAACGTGGCACCAGTTTTTGAATACCCTCCTCATAAAATTCCGCCGCCTGACTTGTTAACCACTGTATCACAAATGTTTCGACTTCGTTATCGTCTTGAAGACGCTGACCACCCAGGTGTTTCTTCAAGTGCAGGAACAAATGGTAGTCGCTGGGCGCCAGATCAGGGCTGTATGGAGGATGATCTAGAGTTTCCCATTTAAAAGATTTGATGAGATCTTTGGTCCGATTAGCCACATGTGGACGGGCATTGTCATGCAGCAAAACGATACCCTTACTCAACTTGCCACGTCTTTTGTTCTGGATTGCACGACGCAGATTGTTCAATGTCTTACAATAAGACGCTGCATTGATTGTCTCATTACGAGGCAGAAACTCCACTAGCAATACTCCTTTTCAGTCCCAAAAAACTGTGCACATGATTTTCCGGGCAGAAATTGTTTGCTTAAACTTCACTTTTTTGGGTGATGATGAATGTCGCCATTCCATGGATTGTTGTTTCGATTCTGGTGTGACGTAGGCCACCCATGTTTCGTCATCAGTAACAATTTGGTCTAAAAAATCTTCACCTTCGTTGTGGTACCGCTCAAGGAAAGTCAATGCACTGCCTAAACGTTGGGTTTTGTGCAAATCCGTCAACATTTTCGGAACCCAACGTGAACACAATTTCCGGTAATTCAAGTTCTCGGTCACAATGCGATACAAAACACTACGAGAATATTGAGGAAAGCAGTCGCACAATGATGAAATTGTAAAGCGTCTGTTTTCTCTCACCTTTTCGTTCACTTTCTGCACCAAATCTTCATTAACGACCGAAGGACGCCCATTCCGTTTTTCATCMTGCACATTTGTKCGACCATCTTTAAATGCTCTCACCCATTTCCTTACCATTCCATCACTCATAATGTTTTGTCCGTAAACTTCACAGATCTCACGATGAATTTCGATCGGTTTTACGCCTTTAACACCAAGAAATCTTATAACAGCCCGTACTTCACAATCGGCGGGACTCACGATTGTCGGAGGCATCTTAAACACTCAGTAAACAACGTATACAATGAAGAATCAAACTGTAATGGCGTCAGTGCGTAGACAAGAGATGTAGGCAACCAGCGCGCATGCGCGGAACGCCGACCGTAGCGCTGCGGCGGCGGAATCGCAAAACGGTACTTACTTAAAAAACATGCCTCGTACTTCCACTTTGGACAATTTAAAAAGTTTACATTTTTGTAATAATTCATCAAATTTAAGCTATTTAAGACTTTTAGAGATATACAAAATTTTAAATGAGCAAAATTGGACAACACTGAATGTTTTTTGCAATTTCAGTTGTCTCATTCTAAATTTTTTATTTGAAAGCTAATTTTTATGTTGCTGGTTTAAAAGTAGTTTTCCATTTTTAGTCAAGATTGCTTATTTAGATTTTTAGTTTCATTTTATAATTTTGATAATGTCATAATTTTTTATATGGTAATGACGATGGCATATTAGCCGAAAGCTCTTTACCCGCGAATAAATTTGTTTCTTCAAATAGTTATTGAGCGATTCTAGCTATAAAAGAATGTTTCTCAAAAACTAAGATGTAAGTTTTTTTTTACAGAAATCTCGACCAGGAACCGTTTAATCACGTGACGCTTTCGCAATCAGGAAATAAACATTCCCTAGTTCAAATAATCACTTTCGGCCTAACCCGAATTGCTCCTCCGGTTTGGAAAGTTCTTTAAGCCCGCCCCCCTCTGTTCATCGGCAGGAACCAAGCATAAATAATTACACCGGAACCACGCTTGCTCACATTCATAAAATCACATACACGTCAACGTACTAATTCCAGACCCATGTCCCCTGACGAACCATCAAATCTTCATGCACCTTCAATCACTATCGAATTACACCCGACAGATCAAAAGTATAAACTGTTTACGTGGTCGTTATGCAGTGTATTTTTAATCGTAGAAACAACGTGTCGAGGCTGCAGTTGGTTTTTGTCTTTGGTTGATTATCTTTCCGTAACGAAACGTGCATGTGTACACCATGCTCGGCAGATGTTCACGTTTTTTAGGGAGCGTATAAAAAGAATTATTGGCGTCGCGTGACGTCATGGGTTTGATAAACCCAGGATGAGGAGATGTCTTTGCACCGTTAAATCTATAAATGACCTCAGAATCCTAATCTCAAAGTTTCAACGGATTTCTATTTCACTTTTAACCTTGTATTGACCTTCATTGTGCCCCTATAGGCCAAATATATTTTATGGCTGCACCGGCAAGGGTTCTTTAAATTTTGACCGAATGTGGGTCTTGCGTTGTTTTTATGACATGTTTTATTGTTCTCACGGAAATCCTTTGGGCTTTTATGCTTGGAAAGCAGACAGCTCCAGATAATTGTGTACGCGAGCTAACAGTTTCCATCATGTTCATATTTGGTGATTTATCCATATTACCAGTGCATATTTTACGAAGACGTAACCACTTCTTGTAATCTCGGGACAAACGCGATGTAATCTTATGAAATCCATCATGTAACCAGTATGTAAATCATTATGTAAACTTGTGAATATCTGTGTAGTATTTGCTGTGCAATCTGCACAACCTTAATGTTAATAGAATCCAATTTTTATTAATTAAAAGGAAAAACCAAACCAAACATTAATTCTTACGGATATTCCTGATGTAAGAGCTTGCAGTTTATCAGGACTGAAAGGGTATCTAAGATAATATTTTCTCGAAAAGATCGCTGTCTCTTGACAACACTGGCAAAAAGTTAATAGTCTGACGTTTCGATTACACCTGTAATCTTTGTCAAAGACGAAGAACCTCTAAATTTGCCTGACACAAGTTCAAACAAAATTTTTAAAGTAAATAAACAAATCACCAAGGAAGCGAGACGTCATAGAAACAACGTACCAACCCGATAAAAAAGAACATAACGACGAAAAAGGAGCTACTTACCTACTAGATATACACGAACTACTTGGTAAAAGATGACTACAAAATAGCCTTCCAAATTTTGGTTTGAAGGAGTTCCTGGACCATCTAAATAGCATCCATAGCGGCATACAATTCACGATGGAGATGGAGACCAACGGCGCCCTCCCCTTCCTGGATGTGATGGTGACAAGGAAACAAGACGGCACGCTAGGACATCGGGTCTATAGGAAGCCAACCCACACGGATCGCTACCTGCATGCAGATTCACACCACCACCCCGCCCAAAAACAAGGAGTCATCAACACGCTGATACAGCGGGCGAAGCTAGTCAGCGAACCAGACCATCTAGAAGAGGAATTAGAACATCTACGCAGAGCACTACAGAAGAACGGATATCCTAAGGCACAGATTGAGAAGGCTATCAACAAGCAACCACGGAGGAAGGAACCAGAGGAGCACATCGCTGCGGCATACCTGCCCTACGTCAATGGATGTACAGATAAGATCGGACGGCTGCTGAGAAGACATCATATAAACACCATCTTCACCGCCCCGAGAAAGATAGCTAACGCCTTTCCGAAATATCGTTCGACGACTGAGGAGCTACAAACACAAGGTGTGTACAGCATCCCATGCAGCTGTGGGAAGGTTTACAATGGCCAAACCGGAAGGCACATCAGCACGAGAATCAAGGAGCACATGAGGGACACCAGAGACCGGCAAGGTGATAGGTCGGCTGTAGCAGAACATTGAATGGAGACTGGCCACATCATCAAATTCGAGGAAGCACAAATGCTGTCGAGGGAAGCAAGATTCTGGCCGAGACTGTACAAGGAAGCCATCGAAATCCAGAAGAACCCGCACAATTACAACCGAGACCGGGGCATCGGTCTACCTGGAATCTGGAAACCGGTCATGCGTAACAACGCCCACGCGTCAGTGACCCGGACGAGTATAAATACCCGAGCAGGCTAGGACACTTCAGTTTCAGAGCTACTTCTGAGGAAGACACCGACATGAGTGTCGAAACGTCAAGGTCTAATAACCAACGTGGGAGCCAGC
This sequence comes from Rhyzopertha dominica, assembly GCA_025024175.1. Taxonomy (NCBI): domain Eukaryota; kingdom Metazoa; phylum Arthropoda; class Insecta; order Coleoptera; family Bostrichidae; genus Rhyzopertha; species Rhyzopertha dominica. The sequence goes on along the minus strand of QCXZ01000003.1, from coordinate 65,068,895 downwards.
CCGGAAAACAACATGTCATAGCCTTCCAAATGTCACCTAACTCATAATTTCCACAATCCCTATTAAAATTATTAGTATTCCTACAAATTTCTGTAGCTTCTATTATTAGACGTTTGTGGTAATATTTTTCTCTATGTAAAATTTTTGTTTTATCAAAGTCAATCATATGTTTAGTCAAATATGAGTGTTCAGCTACGGAAGATTTATCTATCTATTGCAGCCTAGTAGCACGTACGTGTTCTTTCAAACGCGTACCTACATTTCTTTTAGTGTGACCTATGTAACACTTCCCGCAAGAACAAGTAATTTTGTAAACACCTTCACTCTCTAAATGTACTTTATCTTTGGTGGAACTTAAAATTTGATCTAAATTATTATATGTACTATCAACAACTAAAATATCGTGTTTTCTAAACATCCTGTTTAATTTTTCCGAAAGGCCTTGTACATAAGGCAAACTCAACTTCAATTTACTTTGTCCTGGCTGAGAATTTACTTGATTTGGATGAGCAATTTTATTAAAAACTGACCAAATATTCTTACTACTATAACCATTTCTCACTAGCGCTGATTTAAGATGATATATTTTTTTTTGTAAAGAACTTTCGTCTGAGATCCTTTGTGCTCTAACAAATAACGTCCTTATAAGACTATTCATTTTAGAGGGAGGGTGGTGAGATGCGGCATGTAAATATCTGTCTGTGTGTTGGTTTTCTGTAAACCTTGTGTCCTAACTGTCCAGTGTTTATTCTGTAAATTTGGACATCCAAGAAAGGTAAACTACCATTGCATTCTAATTCCATAGTGAATTTTATGTCAGGATTTTGACTGTTCAAATGACTTAGAAACCTACCCTACTGTTCTATACCGTGAGGCCAAATAACAAAAGTGTCATCTACATACCTATATCAACATTTTGGCTTAAACTGAAAACTTTTTATCGCTACCTGTTCAAAATTTTCCATATATTATAGACGCTGAAGGCATTCATCTTTTTGTCTTCTATAATGTTTGGATCATCATTTATAACATGGCGAACACTTCAGCTAAAAGTATCACTTTTTCAGTGTCAAAGACTTATAAACTTACTGGTGAAAATAATGCTGGACACCCATTGCAGGTCGCAGGCTTTGTAATTAATACCATATGGTTCTCCATTTCAAAAAAGCCTTCGCTGCAGTGGCATCATTTAGCACCAAGGAGGAAAGAAGCACCTCTAAAAAGAACCGATAGCAATCTGCCCATTCCTAACATACGTTTCGCTCTTTCGATTTGTGGAAGTCGAGGGACGCATTTTTAAACTCGTCCCTCAAAAAAAATAGGGGAGGTTTGTAAACGATTCAGCGGGAATAAGCGGATGTTGCGATCCACTGACCGTGAAACCGAGGGGTGGCTTGATTTACAGGTGGATGGAAAAAAGGTCGGATTACCGGGGATAATCGACCACATGGCTCCAATTTAGTTCGCAAAAATTAGGGATACAAATGTGCCCGAGCTGGCGCTTTTTTCCGGATGGTCCTGTTTGCAGGAGAAAGTAAACGTTACAAACCGTGTCTGTTTAATAATAATAATGCATTTATTACCCAACAGAAATTTCCGTTTACGGGATAAAATAGAAAATCAACATTTTTAGTTAATACACAGCACACACTATAATATAATATACTACCGCACAAACGACGACAGCTTTTTCAGACTATCACAATGAATGTCACAATGTCCAGATATCCTATTAAAGTTATTCGACATAACAAAAACAGGCGAGTTAACAAGCACATTGGTTCTAGCATTTGAACAGTAAAAAGTGCCACCTTCCCGGGAACCAACCCTAGGTACTCTTATATTAAATAATGCCAGCAAAGAAGGACAGTCAACATCGCCATGAAATACATTAAATAAAAATGTTATACTAGTGCGTTACCTTCTAGCTTGCAGATAACGAACGTCAAACCTTTACAATAAGAGTGTATGATTATATCCTCTATGCGGATAATAATTGTCTACTCGATACAACAAAAGCTTAACAAATCGTCTCTGAATTTCCTCAGTTTGGTTTATGTGTACTTGATAATTAGGATCCATATCAAACTGCAGTAATCCAACTTGGAACGAACAAAAGTAAAATATAAAGATTTTAGTACACTAATATTATTAAACGATGCTGAGTTGCGAATAATAAAACCTAGAGCTTTATAGGCAGCTTTTACCATTGAGTCTATGTGACCAGTAAAAGATGATTTACAATCATAACTCACACCAAGATCTTTAACGCTGTAGCAGAGCACCAACTAGACTGTTTCAATTGTATAATTAAATATTAAAGCTTGCCTTCTAAGGGTAAAAGTGCAAACCTTACACTTGTTAATATTAAGGGGCAATCTATTCACAGCACACCTTCTAGCTACACGGTTAACCTGCCCTTGCAATACTAAACAGTCATCCTCGCCGAATACCTCAGAAAATAATTTCAGGTCATCCGCAAAAAACAGATGATTAAATTCTAACGAAAGTGATAGATCATTTATAAACAAAATAATCAGCAATGGCCCCAAGTTAGACCAATGAGGAACTCCTGAGGTCGCTAAAAAGTTGCATGATTTAAAACCGTTATGTGTAACATATAATTTACGTTGAGTGAGATATGATTTTACTAGCTGAACGAGATAAGCAGTCARTCCAAGCTGCTCTAGTTTATTAAGTAGAACACAATGGTCCACCCCGTCGAAGGCCTTCGAGAAGTCAGTATACACTGCATCAACTTGACCTTTATTATCTATAATATTTGCAGTATACTGCATAAACTGCGCTAAGTTAGTTACAGTAGAAGGTTTTGGATAGAATCCATGTTGGTTGTTAGGTGAAATGGTATGCTTAATTTCATTAAAAATTATATTGTGCAATAACATCTCGAAAACCTTCACAAAATTTGATAAAATTGCAATGGGACGATAATTTTTTGGGTTAGAGGGATTGTCGCTCTGTAAAACAGGACACACTCTTGAAATTTTCCAAATATGGGGAAATGAAGCGGTAGGCAACATAAGATTAAACAAATAGCTTAAAGGTGAGATAAGAACCCTCCAACAGTCTTTAATTAGAAAGCTAGCTAAAGTTGGAAGAATGTAGTATTATTCACAAAAAGATAGTCGCGTTTATGCTATACATTTATAATACTACCGTTATGTCAATAAACAAATTTGTTCCTTCCAACACTTGAAGTAATGTAACAATGTTTTCCATTAAGTATGAAAAAAAAACCTTTGTACGAGGGTCATGTTTATAATTCCTGCTGGAGATGGTGAAAAAACAAGTGCTGTCAAATTATAAAAGTCCATCATTGGGACATCACTTAGCTATAAATGAAGTGCAGGTAGTTCACTCATTTTATGTGTAAAAAATTCTCAAATCGGGGTAGATTGCTGCTATGGAACGCGTCACTGTAGCGGATTAATGTGCGTATATAAAAAATCAAACACTACGCGAAAAAACGGTTGGCAAAATTCACGCTGCCTTACAAGAAGCTTGCCAGGAGTCGTGCGTGTGGATAGTTCAACAGCAACTTGAAGGAGTAAGCATTTCAGAGCGTTGGGCTAGTGTTAAAGACGACCGAAGTTGGAGACCTCATACTGCTTCCGACAACTCTTTTACTGCTATTGTAACTACAATAATGGATGAAGACCAAATGGACAAACAAGCACTAGACAAATACCGTATTTGTCTTCTTTATGGAAAATTAAATGCATGATTCCAAAAGTGTACGTCTTGCACGATAACGCTTGATTGCATAAAAGAGTAGTGTCAGTCAAAGGAGCTTGCGAGAGGAACAGCTGTGAAATTCTCCCACATCCCCCATGCAGCCCTGACATGAGTCCTCCAGATTTCGTTCTGTTCCTCCAGTGGAAACGATAATTTCGTGAAGTCCGATTTATTGACTTGAAAGGATAAAAGCCGTGCAACAGCATATGCGTTCTAACTGCTGAAACATGTTGATGAAAATGGCGTATTTAACGACATTTCATTACTGCCGAAACGATGACAATGTGTTTTGGATATGCAAACGGATTATATTGAACGACTTTCATGTGCGAGCTATGTTTTAGTGTGCAGGAATTTTGACACGATCTTACAAAAATTAAACCTAATTTAGAAACAAAATCACAAGGAAAATGGATGCTATGAGGTATTATTTATTACTTTTCATTCGATTCCACCTTTGACTGTTAGAAACACGGCTAAAACATTCGTTAACGTCAAGCTAAGCGATTTGGTAAGCGATTCTTTCGTATCCGCCCTACATAAATCATTTCCACCAGCAACAATGCAGTAGGCGCTACGGCGTCGGGTATTTTTTCCTCCCCGAGGAGACGCTGACAGAACAGGTAAATATTGTATGAGCTTTTAGTAAATGCTCTCGGGAAAAACGAATGAATCGGCCATAATGTCGACTGCGGTCGGGATTCCAAAATGGATTGCGGCCATTACACCAACTGGATTTTTTTTATCTAAATGTATTCGAGCGTCGATGGTGAACGAGGTTGTGAAGCAATTTGTAGACTAAACAACTAAAAGTGTAAAATACTTTTATACACGAGCACCATATTAGGAAGATTTAATACGTCTGTTTTTCGCGGATTAGAAGCCTTTTAATAAACTACTATATTAAGATACATAATATCACGCTTCAATTTATTATTAATATTGACGTTAACATATATCTCGTTTGTAAACGCAGAATGCGTACGACAAAAAGCCTTAAGAAAAAGGTTTTTTATACAATTTTTGGGCTCGATTAACTTGCCCCCCCCCCCCCAACCGCCCTTTTTGATATCCATCCAAATAGGGGATTGCACATAGCTAGCACACCCTAGCACACCCCTCAATACAGCTAGCACATATCCCGTTTCCTCTATTTTTAAAAAAATATTTGGGGGGCCAACCCTCACATTTTAATAACCCATAACTTTAAGGGGTACATTTTTTTCTCAAAAATATGTGTTTTTATAGTCTTTGGGCCTCGTAAACAAATGTAGCTCTAATTGACCCTTTCCGAGAAAATTGGAGTTGAATGTTAGGGTTCACATTTACACTGCTTAATTAATATCTATTGTTTTTATCAAATTAGTTGTAACAAATAATAAAGATTGAGATTTCACCCTCTACGACCGCAAAAATTTTAGCATTTTAAAACAAATTTGATAATTGTTAAAATAGGTGATTTTCAAAATAAGAAGTTTCAACTATAGGAAATCATTAAATGCATGTTATCGTGCTCATTTATAAGAATATTTCAGAATTTTTGGTATTATCAAAATATTAATGAAACAATGACAACTACGACAGTTTTATTATTTATCCCGGCCAATTTGACAAAAACAAATGATTTAGTTAAGCAGTGAAAATGTGAACCTTAACATTCAACTGCAATTTGCTCAGAAAGGGTCAATTTTAATAGATAAGTAATTAAAAGAGAAGGGCCGGAGGGGGACAGCATTAACTTGGCGCCCTAATTAATAAAATAAATAATAATAAAATAATAAGATAATATTTTGTCGGATAGATCGCTGTCTCTTGAAAAACACTGACAAAAAATTAATAGTCTGACGTTTCAATTACACCTGTAATCTTTGTCAAAGACGAAGAACCTCAAAATTTGCCTGACACAAGTTCAAACAAAATATTATCTTATTACATTATGGACGCTGAAAGCATTCACCCTCGTATAATAAAATAATGTTCCAATTTTGGGTAAAATATTAGAAGCTGTTATAAAAAGGGAAAGTTGTAGTTATTTTGTAATTATTGTTTTTAAATGATATAATTCTAGGAGCTTTTGAAAGAAAAGAATATTCATTTGCTTTATGTTTTAACCTTACAAAGGTCGTTTAACTCACATTGTAATAAATTGGAAGTTGGGCTTCCCTAAGGCTCTGTTCTTGGCCCTATATTGTTTCTTACTTATTTTAATGACGTGCCTCTGTCTACAATGTCCAATTCCATCCTTTTTATTGATGACACCATGTAAAACTCAATCACTGTACTAGATGCTCATACAAATCCCATTGCATCTTAGGTTTTATTATAAATGGTAAAATGATTTAGGAACCACATTTTACCCACCTTGCTATTCAATTTTCATAATATTTTACCAACTTCAATTAGAGATGAAGCCACCACTTTTGGGAACACTCTATAAAATAATTCTCAGCGATTACAAAAGATGGTTCAGATTTAGATGTTGGAAAGTAATAATTGCAGAAGAATGATACTAACTTTTAAGTTTAATCATAATTTACCTTCATTGGACTTCGTTTGATACACTACAAGTCCGGCCCTGGCGCAACGTATGAAAAGCAGCGGATGTGTCTGGACCCCTACATAGTTAATCGCGATCGGCTATTTATACCAACCCCGTACTTTGACTTTGTCTAAAATTAGCCACACAGCATTCTCCCGGTGACGCTTTGTATATTATTTATACGCGCATGGTTCAAATGATTAACGCTATTGTCTTTCACGGTGAGCGCGACAGGAATTAGGGAGATGAACTGCTTCATTCATTTTTGAATGTGTTTTACATTGCCATCAGCCGCGGCTGCAAGTTCACTTCAACTATTTAGTCGTTTGTGTCAATAACACAAAATAAACTGTTATTACTATGTTATTTATCTATTTATTTATTTACACGATCTCTTCCATTGTTTAAAAGGTAATCGAGATACTGATACAGATACTACTCGTAGTGTCGTAGTAACAGCATATCAAAATCAAGAATTTATTACTTCCAAGATTTTAAAAATATCATCTACAGGGGGTTTCTATAAATGATTCATGCATCCAGGGCGCTTATGAAAATTATCGCTTAAATCAATTTGCCGCCTCTCAGGAAAGTGACTTATGCTTGTCATATGTCGATTTTTGAATTATTTGATATATATTAATATGAGAAAACGCCTGGGAGTGTGTATTTTCAACATATTCTGCAATGTTTCGTAGGACAATCTATTTTAAGGTTCCAGAAGGCTCACATTTCGGAGCTGTGGTGTGACATTGATCTGCAACCTTCAACTACTATCGCCGTGCATATTGTAGCTTGGCAGCAGCAGCAGTTAGAAAAAGGCGGCAAAAATCAACACCGCCCGCGTTGCATGATTCATTTATAAAAACCCTGTATTACAGGCAGTAACACGGCCGTATTTTTCCAGAATCCCGATTGATTGGAGGGCAAGATTAAATCTGTTAAGGTTAGCATCCAACTTTTTCACGAATTTTTGAAAGAATTTGCAATAGACTACTAGGTCTAATATTTTTAAGTTACTTCGGATTGATTCCTTGGCTAACGTTACAAGAGAAAGTGTTTATGAGCCCAATTTTTACACGAATATCATACAAGATTTTTTCTTCCTGAATGTGAATAATCTAGTATTATTAGAAATATTTTGATATATTCATACAATTTGTAAAATGTACGCAAGGGATAAATTTAAAGCGCAACACCAAACTGCCTAGAAAATACTGTTACTAAGCTAATTTTAGCAAACAACCAAAACAGCATCAATTTGGGGGTTATAAAGCAAAAAATCTAAAGTGTTTCGCAAAGACGATATTGCAAAATTTTTAACAACAGATGATGAAAATTACTTGATGATGAAGGTACGTCTATAATGCGTAAATGTTAGAGATAAGGGTGATGTTTATCATTTTGTTATACCCTCGACGGAAACAAAATGCTGTCGAGAATATTTGATCATCTGTGGAAACAATGAAGGACTGAACTTGGTGGAAATTTGATATCAAGGGATAAATGCATTTACCCACTTGTTTCTTTAATTTTGCTGCATTTGTGAAAGAAGCTACATGAATATTGATGTGCCTGGTAGACCCCAAAAGCGTAGAGTGTATCTAACAGAAATTGGGATTGCTCGGGCCGCCACCTTAATTCAAGAAGGCCACTCGAGATGACAGGTAGCTCGAATCTTAAATGTTAGGCGTGCTGCCATAAATAGGGGCTGGCTACGTTATCAAATTTATGGTATTATTAGAAGACGACCTTACCCGCGTCGCGAAAAGGCGACTTCTGAGCGAGTAGACCGTTTAGTACGCCTTTGGACTACCAGAGCATCGCAGAGCAAGACGTTTTTTTGCTGAAGAACATGTTCAATGGAGTTTACAGCAGCCGAGCAACGTTTTGTTCAGTGACGAATCCAGATTGTTTTTGAACCACGTTGACGGAAGAGTTCGAGTCTGGAGACGCCCAGGGGAACATTATGTAGACTCTACTGTAGAAGAAAGGATTATGATTTGGGGTGGAAAACTTTAAATAGGACACAGAGCTGGTGGTAATTCCTGAGGGGTCTATGACTGCTCGTAGGTACATCGACGAAGATTTACAACCACGTGGTACCATTTGCTAATAATATGGGTTCAGAATTTGAGCTACAGGAAGATAACGCCCGCCCACACATCGCCCGAATATTGAATTTATGGGCTGGCCCGCTCCCAGTCCGGACCTTAATCCAATCGAGCACGTCTCAACCCATGAAAAACTATAAACATTTTAGGGATCAATAGGTTTGGAACTAGCCCCAAAAATATTGCAAGTTTCCTTAAATTGCACAGCCCGGAGGGGTACACTGGATATTGTTTTAGAAGGTTTTCAGCCACAATATTGGTGGATTCAAGGCCATATATTTTAACTCTCAAGCGTCATGGGGCATGGCCGAAGGCTAAGTAGACAATTCATTCAACAAACAGTGGCGGCTCGTCCGGGTCGGCACTGCCGACCCAGAATTTTGATCGAAGAAATTATTTTTTTTTCGTATTTTTATGTATATTTTGTTTTATTATGTTTAGATATCTTGAAACAGTTGGAGCGTATTTTTTTACATTACCATCAAATTAATAATTAGCCAAAATCACATTTTTACGGGTTATCCCGAAAAAATTTACGCTACTCGGCAACCGTGACTGGGCCGTGTTTGTCATCCAAGCCCGTGATCCAAGCGCTGGGTCGGCAGACCGCATCGTATAAGGAAGCAATAGCATCGTTTTCCTATGAGCTGAACAAAGACGCAACCCTGCGCGCATTATGAATCCTGTGGCGAAAATCGAGACTCTGCAATACCTGGGGCCGGCAGACAGCATAAAACGTTAAAACGGACTTCATCATTTATTTCAATTATTTCAAGTTTTTTTTAATCAACCAATTATAGTTCTGTTTTCTACTGAGTATTACAAATTATCTGATTAACACCCTTTACATGCTTACAGTTTTTTTATATTCATAATTTAATTTTACGTATACATGTTTTTATTGAAGTTAATAAAGGAGGCCCGGCATTCATAATCGTCGGATTCCGAAAATTAATTTTGACATGTACATTGAACAACAATTATATATATAGTTCAATACTGAAATCACGAAAAACTACCCGAATGTTCTACAAAATTTTTCATTTTTCCAAGATTATTGTAAGAGCTATCCTCTTAAATAAACAATTTTAAGCAGATACCTTCAAACATTTAACAGAATTAATTAAATACATGTTATAAATTTAGTCAATCTGAAATCATTGAAGAATTTCACACAAAAAGAAAATAACAAAATAAGTAAGCGCCAATACCCATATAATCGCTTAATGCTGTCTGCCGGACTTCCGAATACATCTTCGGATTGGGTCAGTATATATCGACTTCTCCTTTCCGGTGCAGTACAGGTGCACGCCTAACGTTGAAATTATGTAGCTAGTTGCCAGATTAGGCTATTTGTTACCAAATGAATGATCTTTTTAACTTGCGGCGATATGAAAATTTACAGAAGKAGCAAGTAATAAACAACAACAACTACGAGTATATACAAAATTATTTACTAATTTATAAATAAATAATATTGACTAACTAGAGTGGGCCAAAGTTTTTACTGCCGACCCAATAGAATTTGTCACCAGCCGCCACTGTCAACAAAAAGAAAACTGCTGTAAAAATACTGGGCGATCAGATAAGTGGGAGAATGCCATTGCCAGCAGACAGAGCCGATGCCGAACAATTTGTTGCTGGCGACGCCATAAAAATCGACGCGGCAAAACATTTTGTTCACATAACTTCTGCAATTAAATTTTCTGATGAGGATTCTTAGATTGCAGCCATTGCGAATGCGCGTTCAAGCAAAATAAAGACTTTGAAGTAGAATTCAAAACATCCATAATTGCGACGCATCCTTTATGTGCGTGATGCAAAAAATGTCTTCACCCTCAAACGATTTTCCGATTGAGTCACGCGCTGGCGGGCGGAAAACGAGCCGCACCAATTAACAGTTTCGTCTCGACCGCGACTCCATCACAAATAGTTCGAAAAGTATGCAGCAGTTGGGGGAAAATTTATAATTGAATCCCCCAGAGGCAGCACGGGGGCACAGCGTGGACTCCGTCGAAAATGCGGTTTTCGTACGGGATGCGGAGGGAATGTTTGCCACCGTCATGTCCCAGATGTTTCTGTGTCTTTTTATCCTACTTCCGCCCTCCCGGCGGACGTTGATCGCTTTTAATAGTTGTTTTATGCTAAACGACAGTGCGCTCAAAGTTTGCTGCTAGATTTGCATTTAGTAGTGGCGGCGAAGTTGACGGCGATTTTAAATCGCGTTTGGACGAGCAAAGAGACTTTTAGTGTGATGGGAAAGAGTTGAGTGTGTTTATTGGGATGCGAGCTTATTTTCATGAGCTTTGCTGCTTTAAAAAGCTGCTTCGGGCATCTTCGGGTCTCCTAGTTAACCTAGTTAATCCACTAATTTATACTACCGTGGCTATTGAGTGATGAACGAAAGATGATTGAGCACTACGGAGAATACTTAGACTCAGTCAATATAATAAAGTCTTTTCAAACTCCATTTTCCTTGATTTTATAAAGTGACCGGTTTCGAGGCTATATGTTGCATCATTATCGGGCCAGCGGCTACGAAAAGAAAGGCGGAACAATAATAATAATAATAATAATATCTATTAATGCCCGACAGACAAAAAAAATACAAATTTACAAAATCAGAAAAAAACACAATCATATACATGCGTGAGTGTACCTACACCAATAAATCCTATAAACTAAGCAAACAATTCTAGCAACTTTCGTTTCACTGAACTCGTTGAAAAGTTGTCATAAAAAATATCAAAGTTACTGTTGGACATAACATAATTACATAACTTAAATGCCATTATCATGGTGCAGTTGAAATGATGTTGAGTGGACACTACACTGTAATAAAAGGGAACAGGCGATCTGCTATTAACTCTGGGGACATTTATGCTTATCTCATTCAGAAGAGTACTACGAACTACTTTACCGCAAATAAGTTTCTGCAATCAAACAATAGATGCCAATTTTCGTCTACTCTCAAGAGAGACTTCATTAACAACACTTAATAGCGCGCTCTGATCACAATGTCTTGTAGGGTAAACTTCAAAACATTTTAAAGTAGAGATACTTGGAAAACCTTCTTAAAATATTTTCCAACACATCAATATATTGCTGCTGGTAGCTCCAAATTACACTGCTGTATTCAAGCTTAGATCTAACTAAGGCATAAAACAATAATTTTATAGCAACAATGTTATTGAATTCAGAAGTATTTCGCGTAATAAACCCCAGAGTCTTAAGTGCAGCAGCCGCAACATTTTCAATGTGCTGAACAAAAGACAACTTACAGTCAACGATAACACCTAAATCTCTAATTCATCACATTTGGAAAGTACGTTCCCTGGGATGTTGTAGAAAAAATTAATGCGTACATTTTTTTTGCTGAAGGTCACTATTTTGCACTAATTAATATTTAATTCAAGTTTGTTCGTGAACACCATCTATTAAATTGTCAATATTTTGCTGAAGAAGCAAGCAGTCCGAATAAGAACCTGTAGCCTTCAGTATTTCTGAGTCATCGGCATACATATAAACATTACATTTAAGCGATTTCACTACATCGTTAAAAATATTGCGAATAATTGTGGGCCTAGAATCGAACTCTGAACCACTCCACTAGTCGCATGAAAATATATCTAAAACCACCATGCTCAACGAATTGCCGCCAATCCATCAAAAGAGATTTAACAACAGAGACAAGCCCATCGCAAAAACCAAAATTTCGCAGTTTATTCAATAGAAAGCAGTGATTAGCACGATCAAAAGCCTTTTTCAAATCAGTATACACGACATCGACCTGTAAACGTTCATAAAGAGATTTAGATATAATATGTGTAAACTCGCAAAGATTAGAAATTGTTGATTTCCCTTAACAAATCTGTGCTGTTCCGGTGCTATATAGGGCTCAGTATGTGGATAAATAAGTTGAAACAAGACCGATTTAAATAACTTGGCAAAATTGGCCATAAGAGCAATACGTCTATAATTGGGTGTGTTCACTAGTTATAAAATATAAACTTTTATACATTAAAAAAGAGTACTGTATCCATAAGGCTGCAAAAAATTTGTTAACCAAGATAAATTGGTTACAACTTCTCAGTGCGCAACGTGGCAACAACGCAGTTTTAAGACACGCTCAGTTTGACTAGGACTGGCTGTGACGTATCACCCCATGTAAACAAGATAGCGTCCGCTACTTTCCGTATTTCGTTGGCGTTATTGGTTATGTTTGAGAGTGTTCTCGTTTGTTTTTTTTTATGAATTCAACAATATGTCGTCGGAATGCTTTGTTAAAGCGGCTTCGAACAATTTGCCGGCTGTAGATATGTTTATAGTCACCGAATTTATCAAGAGCGACCCACGTTTTAATGCTGCCGAAATCAAAGGCGCAAAAGCAGCAGTATAAGTAATTAATAAAGCAGTCTAATCTGCAATTTAATACATTATGGATCATTGATATTTTGAACGAAATGCATCTTTTGTCTAGTGCAAGTCGTGAGCAACACGGAGATGCAGCTATAGGTTATTTTCAGGTGAAGCGAGAGGGGCCTATATGTATATTGCAGTCCAAGATATGCCCGGAACACAAAGTYCGTGCAAAARATTATGCAGTTACTCCAAGTGTCACAACAGTAAAATGTAGATTTTGTCTTGGTCATACCCCTTCTGGCTGCTTTAAACCATCTCCGTTTGCGTTCGTAGTCTCCGGGTACACTTACGAATATTTTGTTGAGACTATTGACGGATGTATTTGAAATTTGAACACTGGCACAAAGCACCATCTGCTGTTAGCTTCTGGTTTGTACATGCTTAAACATTCTCCCAGTTGTTAGGAGGAGTCCGTTAAAAGCAAGAAAACAACTCGTTTCACTCGGCACAATCAAAGGCACGTAGGTAACATAAGCTATATTCTTTGTTTACATGGGGTGCTACGTCACACCGTCTCCATCCCGGGACACCGTTTGTGTGGTCAATTTTTATATTAGAACTTCAGAACGGTTTTTTTCGAAAACTGGTGCTAGAAAAATTTTGAAATTTTTAGGACGTAACAAGGGTGCTCCAAATATATACATGGCATGATTTCTAAAAAATGTGAAAACACTCAATTGCAAACATCCGCTTTATCACCGTTTTTAAAAACTGGAAATATTCGTGACGTTTTCCATACATCGGGAAAAGTTGCTTTTTTCAAAATTAGATTGAAAATGTGACATAAAGATGTTGCCAGTAAAACCAAAAAAATCCTTTAGAACATATGATTAGTGATGTTGAAAACGTGATTATAAATTTCAGTGAAGAAAACAAATAGAAAGTGAGAAGAAAAACAAAAAAAAATACAGAAAGAAATACATGAAAAATGTCAGTTTTAAAATTTTTAAAAGGTTGTTTTTACGTAAAAGCTGATAAGGGAAATTCCATAGTTATTATAAAAAAAGATTATTATAATAATGAAGTTACGTCTATATTAGAAATCAGTCCGTATGATGTAATAAGCAAAAATCAGTTAAAAATTTATAAAAGAGGTTAACGATCTTTGGACAGTTGCAGTTTATTTGCAGTTTCAGTATTCTGAAGAGACCTAATTTTTAATTTTTGCGAATTTTTTACAATTAATTTTTTTAACAAATTAAAAAGAAAAAAGGTGATATAAAAAATTTAGACACATTGGGTATGTCGTAAACAAAATTTTATTTAAAAAATTTGAAAAATGCGACTATTACACCTAACGAATTATGAATATTTGATTCATCTATCCGCAAGAGCTCTCTCTCGCGCCGAATTATCTGCAAAACAAGTCGCAAAGCGTTACCGACCCGTCATAAATTTCAGCTTATTCACAAATCTATCTACTAAATAGCAAATACCGTTTTATACAACTTAGCTACAATAGCGTAAATATAAACAATTCAATTTCAACAGTTTATACAAACAACATAAAATAAAGAAAGTACATGTAAGCAGCTTTAACTAAAATAATCTTTAAACACCAATTACATTAAATTAGAAAAAACAATTTAAATTTCATTTATTAAAATTTCAGGCAACATGTATGCAATATAAAATTCTGCAAGCTTAGAAAGTGTTAATAATAAAATAACAATATTCACGTCCTGTTATAAACAATTGCCTTTACACTTGATAGAAATAATTGTTTTCTTTTTGATTTTAAAATGAATGTACCAACGAGGGTAGATAAATTTGCGGTTCAGGTTTTCTGAGAAGGAGCTATTACCAAATTGACGAAATGTGTTAATAATATTAAGATTTTCCTGTTAGGGGGTTATCTAATCTGATAATCCCCTGGCTAGTTCCGCCCCCCTTTTGACTACCTAATATGTGTGTGTAATATCTAGTTGGTACCTGACGGTTTCAAAAATAATTCTAGAATTGATCTATTTATCCACCAACACCAACTTATCAAATCATTGATCGCAGTTTTGCCTAAAGTCAAAGGTATTGTGGAAATGCATCTGCTTTACTTATTGAACGTATAATTATTGGATTACCTTTGATTGTAATATAATTCTAAAGAAGAATTAAGTATGATATTTGTTACATTTTATGGTGTTATTATGGTCCTATCAATCATTCCTTGCTATCAGTTCAGGTAGACAGGTGACAAAGTGATATTCCATTTAGCTTTTACGCTACGATCGACAGTTCTTGTTCTCTACGTCATCAGCAGCTTCAAATTTATCGTTATAAACTGGAAGGCATTCCCTTAATAAATAAGTTAAAAAAATTGAAATTAAACGTAATCAGACTAATAATATCTTTTGATGTCGAATCATTGTTCATTCGCGTACCAGTACCTCAAGTTTTAGAATTCTTGGAAGATTTTCTTGACCAAAATAAACTCGATAGAATGGTTATTTACAAATACTTAAAGTTAACAAAACTGTGTATCGAATAAAATGCATTTATATTTAATCAAAAATTTTATAAACAAAAATTTGGAGTGACAATGGGAAACTCTATTTCACCTTTCGTAGCTAACCTTTTCTTAAGCTAACTGCAAAATAATCTAAAAAATATACTAATGAAGTTTCGATAATGTGGTATAAACATGTAGACGTTGCTTTTGCCATACCAGACAATAATTTTAATGTTAATAATTTGTACGCCTTTCAAGTACAAAATGTTCTATTATTGACAGAAAATTACAGAAATGCACAATCATACATTTATAATTTAGCCAACCCAAACGGATYCAAGAAAGAAATGATCACCATTTGCAGAGTCGTACCGCAGAAGACAGAATAGAATACAATACCCATCCTTACTAGTACTAGAGTACTGAACTAAAAAAAAAGTACTAAAATTTTGTGGTTTTTTGACCCACAAAAATTTAATACAGCAGAGAAATCTGCGCAAGCTCATGTAATACGTCTTTGTGATGCTTAAATAGATTAAATTTAATATTTAAATGCATTTTCTACAACTCTACTGTAAAAATATTGAAATCTCGGCTGCCTTGTAATATGTAGTCCGGTCCTGCCTCGCGCCAAATGCGTACGCGTTCATGAACTTCAGAATAGCACGCTGCATATATTTTTTCTGGCCTCCAAACCGGAGACCGGCGAGGTTCTTTATGCTCACGGCGTGGGGTAATTTTGAAGGCATGAATAGGTTAGCATCAGCGGGATATACGTTAATTAATTAGGCGATTGCGGCCAAACTAATTATCCCTCAAGTTCTTGCAGAAGTATCGACCTTGACGGTCGAACCAACCGTGCACAAAACAAATTTTTGAACGAAAAAGACGTGTTAAAAATATAGGCAAGGTAGTGAAAGGAGAGTAAAAGTCTCCGTAATATAATGCTGGAATATAAGATTGAATTATTATTTGTCATTCACCTAACACAAGAACTTTTTCATTTAACTTAAACTTTTAATACAGCGGCACCATTGTCCAAAACTATTTTTCGATATAAAATTGAACTTGATAACACAGCAAACTTTATTGGGACTCAGTAAATACTTGATGATGGAATGAGAGGTTTTTGCCCCCCAGAAAACAACGTTAACAATTTAAAACAGTGTACGGTGACCTATATAGAAAGCTTCCAAAACAACTCCATTTAGGTATAAATTATTCAGTTTACTTCGCAGTGTATATGATATGCGATTAAAGTATAACTTAAGTAATATCAATAACATGTGGTCTACGGAAGCTCTAAAATGTAGCTGTGGAAACTTAAAAAAAACTCTAACCTAATTATTTATTTATTCCCTCAAGGCGAATATACGTACTTCCAAAAGCGGAAAGCTACAAAGTGCTAGCGAAAATGTATCTCTGATATACTTTTCTAAAATGAAAGTGAAGCCCTCAACATCACTGTGTTAAAATCTACGCTGCTTGTGAATGAATATGTCAAAGGACAGAAAGCAAAAAACAGATTTCAAATAACATTTTTTCGAATGAATGTTTGCAAGAATAAACATTCGGTGATAACTGATATAGGATACGTTTATACATTATAACATAAATTAGTAGCGCAAAAGAGCTGCATAAACCTCATTAGTTAAACGAGATTTTAAAATACGGTTGGAAATATTTCTGTTTATTAAGGTTACTGGAGCAGAAGAATTTTCCCAAGCTGCAGAAAATAAGATGTCATTTATTAAGACAAATTTTCTTGTAATAATAATAACGTGTTATGGTACATTGTAATTAGCTATCACATCTTACTTTAATAGTAAAAAAAGAAAACTTACAAAGTTGCAGAGACCGGAAAAAATTGTACTTAGATCAGCTAGACAGCACTGGCCAACTTACCTGAAACAAAAATTAAAAAATAGCCGGTACTCAAATAGAATTGTTTCTACATTTTCCAACCCCAGACTAGAGTGAAAGCAATTTTATAATCGGAACCAAAAGTCTGTCTAGGACATGTGTTTATTTGACAACACAATCGACATTATTAAATTTGCAAAATCGATTTAAAAATGGGTAACAATGCTTTCCAATTCCATAGTAAAGTTTATGTCAACATTTTGACTGTTCAAATGGTTTAGAAATCTATCTAACTCTTCCCTATATCATATACATGCCTATACCAACATTTTGACTTAAATTGAAAACTCTTGATCGCTACCCCTTGACAATTTTCCATAAACAAGTTGGCCACTATATGACATAGAGGTGAACCCATTACACAACTCGATTTATGTTCATAAAATTGACCGTTCCATAGTTGATTTTAAACGGTGCTCGGATAATCTGGCTATCGTGTCACCTAGGGAATTTCTATTAAGTTTGTATTTTATGGTTTCAGGTATAGGTACTTTCGTAAATAAACTAAACCACGTCAAAACTAATTAAAATATTAGTTTGTGAAATACTTAAATCTTTTATAACGTCAATAAAGTCTGAAGAATCTTCTTGTTTTTCCTACATAATGTATTAAATAGTTAGCACAGAATTTTGCCAATCTGTAACAAGGACTGTCAATCGTATTGATTATTGATCTTAACGGGACATTAGTTTTACGGATTTTGGGCAAATTATACAATTTAGGTACCTTGCAATCGGAAACGAATAAGAAAAGCTTCTTCCCATTCGAAAGATTTGAAGTTTTTCACCTCAAAAGTTCTACTAATAGGAGCTCGATTTCTTATTCAAAATTAACACATATCAAAGACTAATGCATTAACCGATGCGCTTTTAGTACAGTTTCAACTTCCCACACCACAAGCTTTAGAAATTTAAGCTGGGAGTTCATATGTATAAGTGCTAAAGATACAATTGTAGTAATTTTTACTCCCCAGAGAAAGAGACTCGATGGATAACTAACATTATTAAAATAAATAACAAATGCCTCAGCTTTATGCGTCAAGCTAACCTTCTTTAATCGCCAGTGCATTGCTCTAAAAAATTAACCGACTACTTAATATTTTAATCAAATTGAGCTTCATTTAAATAAACTATATGGGCTATCCGCCCAAAGACAACGATTCGTAACAACAAGAATGTTGCAGTCACAGCTTCAAAACGCATATGGCGTCGATTAAGCTTGGAAACCATTTGACAATGGCTTATTAGAGGTCATTTGCAAGAGTCAAATATGAGTTCTGAATGAAAATTATGAAATACACTTGCCCATAAATTTTACTGTATTTACAATTTTGTAAATAAGACAATTTTTAGATGCACACAAATAATTAACCAGCTAAATGTATGGGAAATTGGAAGGGCCCGGAGTTGGCAACCCAGGTCCGGGAGGGGGGGGGGGGCAACTGCCCCCCTTCAGTACGCCTATGAGCATAAAGTAAAATTTACTGTTAATGAGAGAACTACCCTAAACGCTATCGTGTCCTGACCCACATCTGTGCCGCCATTTTGAAGCTACAGTCGATCAAATGACATGTTCAAGTAAAGTGCAAAACGTTCCTTCACGTGATACACTTAAAAGCTTCAATAAACTGTAGAACTCACGTCACGGAACAACCAGTGAAAGAGCACCGTCGCCGTCGACTTGGAAATATTTAAATCCGATACCGTTCCCCATCCGATCAAACGTGCCCAGTTCGGTTTATTGCTTCTTGCGGTCGTTTTATTTAACAACGCCTCGTGTGAATCAGTCAGTCTAACGAGCTCACGTACTCAATTATTCTATTATATCGGCGAAAACACATCATCTGAAATACATGCGGGAATTAGCATTTTGATGGATGAGTAATTTCATTCATCGGATTATAATGTAACAGGAAGAGAAGGGGGGACCTCTAGCCGGAAATGTGTTGAACACCCTTCGTGGAAGTTGTATTAGCAGTACACCGGGGACCAACAGGTGTATTTTCTTTATCTTTCTGGCTCGCTACACATCGGCAAATCGGGGAATAATAATAACAGTAATGAAAAGCAAGAATGCCTTTAGAAATACGTGAATACTCAAAGAAGTGAAACCCGCTGCCCTCTGTTACAATTAGTTTTTAAACGGCACGAGATGAGAAATGAATCTGATCAAAAAACTTATTCTCGTACGTTCCAATTCCAGGTTTTTAAACGGATAGAATTACTTGATTTAGAATTCAAAACTGATTGAATTTTAGCTTTGCTATGCTT
This sequence comes from Rhyzopertha dominica, assembly GCA_025024175.1. Lineage (NCBI taxonomy): Eukaryota > Metazoa > Arthropoda > Insecta > Coleoptera > Bostrichidae > Rhyzopertha > Rhyzopertha dominica. The sequence continues at coordinate 65,049,424 of QCXZ01000003.1, read as the reverse complement.
GCTTGCTTTGCTATAGCTACTATTGATGAAGTATATATAAGGTTATTCTTAGCTTAAAATCTAATGCTAGTCGATCCGATCACATAAATGCAAAGATGATTCAGTTGTGTTCACCTGCAAATTGCCCACATATTACGCATATTATTAACTGTGCATTAGAAATTGGTTGTTTTCCTGCTAGGTGGAGGTCATCACTGATTAATCCTATTCCAAAGAAAACTAATCCATATAGTGTAACTGATCTACGCCCCATTACTAAAATTCCTGTTATCTCAAAAATTTTACAAAAAAAAACTGAAAGGCAGATTTATGACTATGCTGTTTTAGCTGATGTCACGGATAATATCTTTAGGGCTCTAGATAACTCAAATGCTTCGGGTCTAGTACTGCCCGACTTCTCCAAGGCATTTGATACCATAGATCATTACTTGCTGTGTGCTAAATTATGCTATTATGAATTCGATGATGTGGCTGTGGGTTTTTTTTAACTCATATCTTCGTAGTCGATCCCAAATTGTAGTTTTCGGTGATAATATATCTGAAAGCTGTTCCATTACTTCGGGTGTGCCGCAAGGCTCAGTACTGGGCCCATTAGTTTTTTTATATACACTGAAGACCTCCCAAACTGTGTTAAAAATTGTAGTATTCAGTGTTATGCAGATGACTTGCAGTTACAATTTTCTTTCAACCCTAAATCCACTGGGAAATCCTGCGAGCTCGTGGACCGTGACCTAAGGGCTACAGCTGATTATTCTCGCAAAAATAATTTAAAGTTAAACCCAGAAAAGTGTGCACCAATATTATTCTGTCCATTTTAAAATTATTGTTAATAATCAACCATTGGCTGTTGTTAACAGGTTTAATATTTGAAAGCAATCTTCGTTTTAAACAACATATTGCCGGCATAGTAAGGAAGGCTTATCTAGCTTTAAAACTGCTGTTTTGCAACAGATATTTAATAAATTTTAGAATGCGTAAGAAACTTTGTGAATCGTTAGTGTTGTCCATCCTTAATTACGCTTTCATTGTGTTTTACTCATGTCTGGATAAAATAACTAAGTTAATATTACAGAAAATCCAGAATAGCTGTTGTAGATTCGTTTATCGCATACCCCGTGATGAAAGAGTGTCCCAAAGAATAGTGGCACTGGGTTGGCTTAGAGTAGATGATAATTATAGATATAGTTTGTCAGTGTTTTTCTTTAATATGTTGGGAACCTCCTCACCTCTATACCTTCGAGGCAAGTTTCACTTTATATCTAAGACATAAATGTTAATGTGAGGAATCTATCTTAACTATCAGTTCCTAGATATCGTACCACCTTGTTTCGCAGGTCATTTTCGTATAACTGTGTAATTATATACCACAGTCTGCCTGAAAATCTAAAAATGCTTTCGTTACGTCAATTCTGAAAGCAGTTGAGGAAAATTTTGTTACTGTTGCAGTAATTTATATGCCTAGGTTAGTTTGTTATTGTTATGTGATATAAATAAGTTTAGTATAAGCTATGTAGCTCTTATATATGGATTGTTCGAAAGATTGTTCCATTACCCTGTGCAACTACCGCTTGTTATTGTTTCTATTGTTATAATTTGATTGTTGATTATGGTTTGTAGTAATGGAAAAGGTTGAGTTGAGTAGCCTTTGGCTAGACTTCGCCTTAATAAAGACGTATTATTATTATTATTATTATCTAGAAGAAGTGATAGAGACCCTAACTTTTTTATTTAAACGGCATACTCAATCGTCGCTACTATACGTTATTCAAATGACATTGAGTGATCAAGCAATAAAAGATGTAGGGCCTCTTAATACAAGCTTGTAAAATGTACATGATACAGTTTTAGATAAGTGGAAAAGTAGTGCCGTTAGAAATGCGTTTTCAGGTAGTATTTTGCGAAAACCGTGAGCCGCTCTCTAAGAAAGATCTACCTAATATGTATAATTTGCGATGTTATGCCAATAACCCTGAGTCCACTTATAAATAAGGGTCTGCACCTATCTATTTTAGGGGTTGGGTTTACTTTGAAACTAGCAGCTCTAAATCTGTTGGTTACTTGGTTAAGCCTCAGTCCTTGTTTGTCTATTTATATAATAGATTTCGAAAATGTGATTCTGAAAATTATTTATACAAATAATGCTTTAAAAAGCATTCGGAGAAATTTGCAATCGGATATTCCACAAAGCATTTGGAAAATACATTCTAATAGAAGCAAAATAATTTAGAAATTATTATTTAACCTTTATAACGATGTTATCCAGACCATATACAGGGTGATTTTTTGAAAACTTCACACCTTAAATCACCTTTAAATATAGCAAAAATTTAAAAATTTGCAAAAACAGGTAAACTTTTGTTTGCAGGGGGACAACTTTTGAGATAAGTTTTTAATGGATAGCGCTTACTCTCTGAGCAGGGTAGATACCCCTTTAAAAATTTTAAATGGAACTATCCATCTTGTGGTACATCATTTGAAAGCTTATTTCACAAAGAGTCTGGCCATGTAATTAGTTTTACCACGTTTAACTTATTGACGGGGTAATAGATTAATAGTGCCTACGAAACAGGATGCTTATTAAATTGAATATTTTGGACTCTTTTCAACAAAATGTATTTTATTTTAGAGCGGAAATAAAATTTGTCCTTACGAGAACCCAAAATTTAAACAAACAACTTGTAAAAAATATGGCACTTAAAAAAACTCCCAGAATACTGAAAATTTTCTTTTAACATTATTATTAACATTAAAGTATTTATCATGTAATTTTTTAGAAAGTCCGTGTTCACGAAAAAGAAAAATTATTTATTTGTAACTCCAAAAACAGTGTGAACAAAACCATAGAAATTCAAACTTTACAATAGATTCTCAAAATGTGCACCACCTCTTTCCATACAATAATACAGACGGTTCTCGAACTCCTGCTGCACTTTTCGGAAAGTTTCAGGTGGAATCCTCCTGCACTCGTTAATAATTCTTTCACGCAGATCGTCCAGGCTAGTAGGTTGTGTTTTGTAAACCACAGATTTTAAATGACCCCATAGAAAGAAATCTAAAGCAGTCAAATCGGGTGATCGTGGCGGCCATTCAATTGTTCCACGCCTACCAATCCAGTGAAGAGGAAATCTATGATTTAACCAATTTCGCACATTAATGGCGTAATGCGGTGGGGCTCCATCATGTTGGTAAAACAATTCATATTCATCCAACATTGGATTTCCTTCAGGGTCACGTTGGTTTTCTAATTGCTCTGTGATTAAAGGATCAATAACGTTATCAAGTAATTCTAAATACATTCCCCCATTTAGCGTCCCATCAATGAAAATTGGACCTACAATTGCGTTGTCAAGTATTCCAGCCCAGACGTTCAGCTTCTGAGGAACTTGTGTATGACCTTCTCGAAAAATATAAGGATTTTCGTCACTCCAGTACCTGACGTTATGTTTATTTACAGAGCCGTTCAAAAAAAATGTGCATTCATCACTGAAGCAGATATTTTTATTAGATTTGGATTTACTATAATCTTTTCTGTCATAATTTCGCAAAATTGCAGTCTTCTATCGAAGTCATCTTCGCCGAGTTCCTGGAGAGTTTTCATCTTATAGGGATGGAATTTGTGCAGTTTTGTAACTTTCCTTACAGATGAATAAGAAAGTCCAGTGGCTGTACAAATGTTACGCAAAGAGCTAGTTGGATCCATTGCAAAATGACCAAGTACTTCAAGTTGGGCCATTTCATCAACGACTCTATTCCCTGCCCTTTTTTGTTTACTACAGATTCAGTGTCTTGAAATTTCTGCACGAGATCGAGAATGTACCTAGCGTCAACATTTTTATCGGGGTGCCGTTCGTTAAACACCCTTGCTGACGCACGAGCACAGCTATGCTCAGCACCGTAAATAAAAATTATTTCTACCCTTTCGGCAGTTGAAAAAACCATTATCACTTGGACTCTCACTTTAAAATTTCACGCGATTTATAAAAAGGAATGTAAACAAAAAGATGGTCGTGCCAAAGAAGTAGCCAAAAAGTTGAAACAAAAAATTGGAAACACAAAGTAGATAATTATTTAGCCAATTCAGTATAAACTGTCGAGTTGCAATATCAAGTAATGTCGAAAGAAAATTTTAAGTATTTTTGGCATTTTGCTTAGGTGTAACAATTATTTTTTAACAAGTTTTTTTAGGCTTAAGTAAGGACAATTTTTATTTTAACTGCAAGACAATAAATTTTGTTAAAAAAAGTCCAAAATATTCCATTTTATAAGCCACTTGCTACAATGCACTTTTTGACCCACTACCCCGTCAATGGGTAAAAAATAGTAAAACTAATTACATGTTAAGACTCCTTGTGTAATAAGCTTTTAAATGATGTATCGTAAGATGGGTAGTTTCATTTAAAATTTTTGAAGGGGTATCTACCCCGCTAAGAGGGTAAGCGCTATCCATTAAAAACTTATCTCAAAAGTTGTCCCCCTGCAAACAAAAGTTTACCTGTTTTTGCAAAATTTTAAAATTTCCTCTATTTAAAGTTATTTAAGATGTGAAGTTTTCAAAAAATCACCCTGTATATAAATATATAACAAACATTTACGTGATATACCTATATTTTCCTACTTTTGGGAAAAATACTTTGTTTGCACTGCTGGTTATTTAGTATAATCTATTTTTAATAATGCATTTTAAGAATGCGTGAATTTGCTTAAATTATATTCATTCTATCAGGCGGCTTATAAAGAATAAAAATATATCGTTTAATATGTTTTCTGAGCATACAAATATGACAAGTTTGCTTAATTATTAACCTTCAATGTGATCTAAAGTTTGAAATTGATGGCCTACCTAGGTAATAAAAAAGTCATTAATAAAAAACTTATTTGAAAAGATCTGAAATTAATTTTAAGTCAGAAATATAGCTATATAAATGACCATATCAAGTACTACAAAAAATAAATCTGTACAAGCATCACGAACTGGAATTTCTAGACAAATCGATCGTTCTGTGCACCCGGCAAACAAAATTTTTTACTCGCGGGTATACTGCATCAAATTTAGTATCACAAAACATCGCTTACGTTTCTCAAACGCAGTACAGTGCATGATTTGCTTCTCCCCCATTCCACAGGTCACAAACACTCAAAGTCAATTTCGAAAACGCTAATTGAAAAACACCGCATATTTGACTGCACATCTCGCACGCTATCACCGGCTATACTAACGTTCAAGCTCCGCGTTAATAGAAACTACTTCACCCTGCGCAAAAATGGACTGGTCCTTTTTTTGTCGCATAAACACGCCGCTACACCGGTGGCCGACAGAAAAAAACGTATAAAAAGTGGTCAGGAGAATGTGAGCACGTAGGCGTTTTATTTTAACGCGAATATTGATGGAGGCTCCGTTTGGGTTTGAAATAAAGGTGATAATATTTGTACAGATATCTGTTTTACCTATTTGAGCGATTAGTGTATACGGGGCTGAACTAAAAGGTCACGATCCAATGCAAAGTATACAAAGTAGCATTATTTTCGTGGTTTCTTAGAATAAACATATAGTTAATTTCTGACTTAAATGTTTTTGTTTTGTTTGTATAGGTATGAATAGTTAATTCCAGAAATGCATTAAACGCTCGCTTCAAATTTAACAACTTTAGTAAATCTAAAATCTCTAGCTAGGAAATGTTCGTTTATTTATTCTTTTACAGTTGTTGACCCTTTCCTATTAAAAAACCAATTCAAATAAACAAGGCCGTAGCATACTAAAAGCGTTGATACTCTTACAATATCGAACAAAAGTATTGATGATACATAGCTATGGTATTAGCATTGTATCGTAATTAGGTAAAATTTCAACACAACTATGAGCTTCAAATTGTGAAAGACAGAGAAAATAAGTCTAGGCTTAACATATGTCCTTTTTTAACAACGGCAGTGTCATTATGATTCTTTTAGCATCAAATTATTATTTCCACAAGTAACTTAAGTTAACTTTAATTTTCCCAGATTAGTTCATCTGCCACTGCGACTTATACGAGTTTTTGATTGACTTTTATTTATTAATTAGTACTGAATGATTTGCAAAGTAAGCTTTGGTAACAAWTGAGTATTTACATCAAGAAAGTTTTGACAAACTTATTGCCAAAAATATTTAAATTTATTTACAACCTTAATACAGTCAAACACAATTTAAGTTTCAAAATTACTTCCTTCCATTATAAACCGTGGTTTTATATACAAGAGATTTTAGATAGCCCCAAAGCAGGCGACCTTGTAGTCCACTGTACATAATTGTTTCTTAGAAAGCCTAAATAAATCTCACCATTTACTCTAGGAGGGAAAAAATATGTTCCGTTGTGGAGATTGTAATAATAATAGTATTACAAAAGTTTATACGAGCCAAGTAAGACTACAGCTCGAACTTTTTGGTAATGATAAGAGTACAGCTGTTACTGTTTCAGTATTTCATGCACTGAACTCCTTGGAATATTGTACTGATTTGCAATTAATCTTACACTCGTATTTGGATTATTTTCAATGCAATTTTAACGTGGATTTCTGCGTTCACGCTTCGAGTGGTTCGTCTTCGGCCTACACCATGCAGTTTAGATTTGAATGATTTAAACTCACCTAGTCTTCTATATGAATGGTAGTAAACCGCCGGGACTATAGTGTCTTTCTAGTTGGAAATGCTTCATGCAAATGTTCTGCATTAGTATATCTGTTATTGTTCAATTGTGACCATAAAATGTTAATTTGTTACTTGAAAAGTTAATTTTTTATGATTCCTTCTGTTTTTCAAAACAAACTAAAAAAGCAATGCGTAATCAAGGTTTTCTGAGTGCAGATGCCGCTAAAGACAGAAATTTCGTCGGAATGCCTCTATTTTGTATATGTGTATACGTTCCATTTGCTTAACTGTTTGTCACACTGTGTATGTCTAACTTTGAAAATACTGCGTCGTTTGTAAATAGTGATCTTCAACGCATTAGTGTTTACTCCAAAAAACATGGCTTAAAAATACACACTACGAAAACTGTAGGGCTCGCTATGGGAAATCATAGACATAAAGCAACCACTGAATCATTTTTTCTTTCATCTCGTAACGATGGAACAATTGCTGTAAGAGATTTAGGAAGAACATAGATGGATTACTGAGTTTTGATGACCACGTTCAGATTGTATACATACAAGTCTTCTATGCAAAAATTAAAGTATTCATATAACTTCAAAAATCAACTATAAATTGTCAATTAAAATTAAAATTTGTTAAAAGTTTAGTGTACCCACGGATAGATAGATTATTTATTGCTCTTCTGTGTATTATGGTCCCATAGGCTTACCAAAGGAAGGGCTAGGGGGGAGGCAGTTCCCCCCTTACCTGGACCTGGACTGACAACTCTGGGTTCTTCCCACCTTCCACACATTTAGCTGGTTAATTAAGTTTCCAAGCTTATCTTGGTCAGGAGTCATAACACGATTTCTACTTTGTTCAACTCTTCTAATGTTTTCCTATAAGGATTGTTCAACTATGCACGATTCTGTTATATGGAATACACAGAATCTTGTATTTGGCGGTAACTTTAATCTTCTTCGTTACAAATTTCTAAATTCGCGTTACATTTTAACAATTAATATAGAGAAACAAAAAACTACCAGCTATTTCGAGCAAAAATCCATCCGAACTAATAGTTATGAAAGTCCATTTAACATAAGTTTTAGGAATCTAGTAGCATTATAAGCATGATTTAAAAACCGGTGTGCTGTTAAAATGTCAGTATACAAAAGTGTTTTGAAAATGCGATTGAATATATTTCAGTTTATTTAAATGAGGCTTAATTTGGTTAAAATATTAAGTGGTGGGTTAAACGAAAAATGTGATAATCAAATAAACCCAAATACTCAGTCTAAAAAAAGATGGCATATTCTGTACGGTGTTTGTAATAAAGCAATCTAATTCTGATTTTTAACAGTACTTATAATGTCTACAAAATTGTCGTCGTTGAGATGTAATGTGCTGTCATTTTACTGATGTGTTGCAATGTCTGGTTATTATCTAGCATTGATATAATCGACTCAAAAGCATTATTTTCGGTCATCATTTTAGGCAGAAAGAAAAGAAAGTACTTTTTTGAGTAAAATTAGATGTATGAATAAAAATTGTTAGAGATAAAACAACCAATTTAATGCTGATTGAGGGTGTTTGGCCAGCTGACGCATAATAATGGGGCATATAACTTGTATTGTTAAGTTTAACTAAGCCAGCATCTTAGGTATTGTTTCACGGCCAGGTTGTGTCCTCATTCTGAGTTTTGATATTTTTTTCACTCCTAACTTAAATTTCTAGTGTGAAAAGTTGAAATTAAACTACAAGCGCATCGGTTAATTCATTAGTATTTGATATGTGCGAATTCCAAATCATAAAAAGTGGCTCCGTTAGTAAATGCTTAAGGGGAAATTTATCTTTCTTTAGAACTACCTACGTTTGACATTACTATACATAATGATGTGGATCACGCATCTTTATTTTTCCAAATAAAATGTATCAACTCATCTTTTGTTAAACCTAATAGAAATGCAACTGAATGCGCTAGATATCACCTAACTGAGATCTTCAATAATTAAATTAGGAATAAACGAGCTTTGTATGATCAGTGTATATAAAAAACATAAAAAATGGATCTTCACAGAAAATGTTTTAAGTCACCTTGCTATAAAGGCACATTTTTATTTATGTTGAATATTCACTAACGGAAATCCCTGCTTTGCCCCCAAAAGCCAAAAGACCAAAGCTGGGTGCGCCCATGTATGGTTCTTTGACGCAAAATAAAGGCAGAAAATTGCAACGCATTCAAAATTCTTGTATGTGATTTGTTTGTGGTGTTTGATTTGCTAAACATGTAACGCCTTATCTAATTAGACTAAAGGAACGTAATGTAGAACAAAGAACATTATTATCTAGACGATCTGATATACATCGAGTCAATATAAAAGTTAACTACTTTACCATTCTGCAACACACTACGTCAAAATTTGAAGGAAGTTTCTCATATACAGATCCTACACTTTGAATAAATACTTTGATTACATCGATTTGCCTGTAGATGCTTTATGTCAAAAATAATAGAAAAACTGTAAACATTAAGTTAAATTAGAACTGATTTTTATTCTGTTTTTTCGCTTTTAAAATTGTATATTCAACCTGTATGCCCAACCTGGGATAATTTTTTGTTTGGAGGCTGTGAAAGAGAGCGTATTGTGCTAAAAGCCTTCCATTTGTATGTATATTTATATATACCTGCAATAAACAACTTTATTATTGTTGTTAATGAACATAGAATCACTGATAACTTTCGAACTTCTTAAAACATCGACTCACCTTCAAAAACCTGCAGCCAAACCAAAATCCCCAAGGCAACCTTCATCTTCACCTCCATGGTCCAAGTCAAAAAATTTCCCAGTCAGTTCCAAMCACCACTAAATTACACAAAAAAGCCCATCTCCACTCACAGCTTCCTCGAAAGCATCGATTCAACCGCTCGAAAGTCCACCAAACTTTTCGATATTATTTTAAATATGCCACAAGAAGTTGGGCGCGGAAGTTTATGCGCCGCGAGGAACGAAAGAAATCGCTTATCGGGAGAGCGTCGAGACGCGCGTCGTCGCAATCCCGCTTCAAGGCGTCGGTATGCGTCGCGTCCGGGAACCACACTGCAACTACGAGAATGATAAGCGCGCTGTTGTGTGTTGCGGGCCGCTGAACTTCGGTCTCGCCCGGCGTCTGTCGTATTGTTGTGTTTTTTTGGGCAGGTAAAAAACAAGCTCCAGCGCCTTTAGGAAAGTTTCTCGGTACAAAAAAAACCGGTGCCATTGAAAAGGACGAAAGGGAAACTGATCGGGGATGTCTTTCGCGTTGAGTTAACAATGCTGGGATCATTCTTGCAGACCCCCCCCAGTATTATCTATTAATTGTATTTAAAGAAGGTTCGTTTTATTGGATTTTTTCTCGGATTTTTCTGGAATTTCTGATTATCGATTACTCAGCCTACAGGCTTCCAATTCTACAGTTAAAGATAGAAAGTACATCAAAGGATAAGTCCGACCACCTTGCAAGAGTGAAATCTCACTTAACCAACTTCTGGTCAATTAAGAAGAAATTGTAAATGTCGTTGAAATCATCACAACTAAAGTAGGAGACCTTTATAATTCTTTGGATACTGTCTGGCCAGACAACTTCCTTAGATACCACGAACGTCCTTGTATGTTTATACTACAAAACAAACTCCGCTCAACAACTGTCTACGTGATACAAAATTAATATCAGAGTTTCCATATAAATTAAAATTATTGCACATGAGATTCACTGGAGCCCTCGTCATAATACTACTCTTACACACAGTACAACAAAAAAAGCGGTGTATGTCTGCTAGAAATACGCAGAATACAGAAATTAATTTTAGACAGCAGCAAAGAACAGTCAATATTATTATGCAATAGATCATAAAGAAATGCATTACTTATTTTAACTTTTCTGTGCAAAAGAGGTTCGAAATCAAACATATTTAATACAGCATCATGCTCTAGACCCCTCTCAGGGTATACACCATATAATTTAAAAAACAAATACTTTAAGAACCGTCTCTAAAGACCACCGTAACACACATAGTGCACCCTGTTCAGCAAATACCACGGTGCACTAACCCCCACCATGTCTAGTTTCCTCAACAAGATGTAGTGATCTATTTGATCAAACGCCTTACTAAAATCTGTGTAGAAAGAGAAGAACAACTTTCTTTCGCCAAGACCAAGACTCATGTTCCAAAAAAATTTAATAATCATAAATTTCCTAATTATTTCAAAGCCAGTACAATTAAGGTCGTAAAAGAAAAATTAAAGTTTCATAAAAGGTGGAAATATTATGGAAAAGCCGACGACTATGCTAAATTTTGTTTATTAAGACGTCGATCTAAAAAACTTATTAGGAGTGACTATAGTAATCACATTAAAACAATAGAAAGCAGCGTTTCAAAGAATGCCAAAAACATATGGAACTTGATACCAAATTGAAAGTATCGCGGCCGTTTTCCCTCTTCCTTACAGTTTGGAAATAAGTGTGCCAACGATGGTCCCGAAATCTGTGAACTTTTCGCTGAATTTTTCCGTTCTGCGTTTGAACCTTACAATCAACTACCGTGCTCATTTACTAATTTTCAGTCTGCACTCATCAGCAACATATCTTTTACGAAAGAGAGCGTTGCGCTCTGTCTGTCTAACCTCGATGAGAGTAGGGGACAAGGGCCGGATGGCATACCCACTTTTTTCATTAAAAAATGCGCTACAACACTTACTGAGCTTCTCACTTTGATCTTTAACCGATCCTTGTCAGCGGGCGAATTCCCTTCCCAGTGGAAAAAGTAGCCCATGTTTTGCCCATTCACAAAAACGGTGACAAAAATTTGGTTGCGAATTACCGCCCTATTAGCAAGCTATGTATATTCMGTAAAGTCCTCGAACTTYTAGTGCACAACGTTCTATTTCGGGCCCTGAAAGCATCAATTCTTACTCAGCAACACGGCTTTTTTTCTCAACGTTCTGTCGAAACAAATCTTACAGAATATTGCAACTTTATTTTAAATTCCATGGATCATCAGATTCAAGTAGATTCTGTTTATACAGATTTCAGCAAGGCTTTTGATAAAATTGACCTCTGTATTTTAATTCACAAACTGTCAAAAACAGGTGTGCACGGAACTTTGTTAAGATGGTTATCACCATGTGTCAGCGGCAGAACTCAAGTAATATCGATAAATGGTTTTAAATAATCACCTTACTGGGTCACTTCAGGTGTAACGCAAGGTTCGATTTTGGGGTCTCTGCTGTTCTTAATTTATATTAATGATATTAAGTATTGTTTTGAATTCTGCAATTTTSTTCTTTATGCTGATAACATAAAAATCTTCGCTCCCATAAGTAATATCTCCGACTGTATACTATTTCAAAACGAMGTATGTCAATTCTATATTTACTGTAAAATTAACAAACTTTATTTAAATTTCAGTAAGTGCTGTACTATCACATTTTCTAGAAACATTAGACTATTTACCTTTGACTATAACTTTGACAATAATAAGATAAAGGCTCATGTGAAAGGTTTGGGAGTCACTTTCGACCAGAAAATGACCTTCTCTGTGCATATAGATAATATAGCTTTTCAGGCAAATAGTATGTTGGGCTTTATAATTCGAACAACTAAAAATTTTAGTTCTATTGAAGTTATAAAAAACCTGTACTTCGCATTTGTTTATAGCAGACTCAATTTTGCATCTGTTGTGTGGTCTCCACGGTATGATATATACAAATTAAGACTGCAGTCGGTACAAAACAAATTTTTAAGGTATCTTCATTTTAAAGTTGTGGGTTCCTATGAGTTAATAAATGCCACAACACTGACCCGAATGTACAACATAATGAGCCTAGAAAAGAGAAGATTAGTAGCGGATTTGCTTTTTCTCCACAAAATAATCAATAGCTCAGTTGATTCGCCCTCTTTGCTCTCTAGTATCTTCTTAAGTGTTCCCGTGTACAACAGTCGTTTTTTACCTTCATTTCACGAATATCTCTTCCGAACCAATTTAGGTCGTAATGGACCTTTAGCCCGCATTACTAGATCATATAATTCGCACTGTTCTGACGTCGATATTTTCCATAACTCTTTGAAAAAATTTAGAGCTTTAGTAAAATTAAAATTCAGGCAATAGTGTTTCGTTTGTAAATTTTTCTTAGCTTAGCAATGTTTCTTATATGTAGTTTGAATATTGCATAATGCTTTATAGTTTACTTATTGTATTCGAGAATACTGACCTATAAGTAGAGGATTTGTGGGCGATCTGGGTCACTCATTTGCATATTAGCCCAATCGAGCGTAATAGCGATCAAAATTTTTTAATTTTTCGATTATTTTTCTGAATGTGACGGGATGAGAAATATGATTTGAATTTGCATGTTGATAAATAGTAACTTATTATTAGTAAAAATTATTTGAATTTGCATGTTGATAAATAGTATCTTATTAGATGCATTCATTTTCCCCGGATTTTTATTACTAATATTAGAATAAAATAATGTCATTATTCTTATAATTTTCTTTATTGATTTCTTCTTCTACAATATGTAACGTAAATTATAGCATGATAGAATATTACATATGTACCATACATTTTTTAATGCGCAATGTGTACATTCCTTTCGACAGTTGTGAAAGAGACATGTTGGTATGTCCGATGGTTCTGCCGTATGCAAGCTTCCAATATCGGGCAAGTATGCTCGATAATCATCCAAATCAACAACTGAGGCAGCAATACCCATATCGTTATGATCGATATAGGATTGTAGAATGGTTTTCTTCTCACTTCCCTTGCATAGTATATACACATCGTCGATGGGTTGCGTGTCCATATCTGTTGAATTCTTCCTCTTCTTATTTGTGGTGCATGATGTAAGCATTTTACGCAATAAAGATGGTAACATGTTTAGATCAGCATATCCATCCGACCATCTTATACCGCCCAAATAGTTCCCTTCTAACCAACGATATTGAGATTGCTCTCGCTTAGATAACTTCTTAAAAGGTTTGGGTGGTTTAAACAGAACATGCATATACCTTCTGCTCTGCAAACACACAGCTGCAAGTTCCTTGACTATAAAGTTGCCGCCTCTTCCATATTGAAATCCTTGAATATCTACTACTAAATATGACGGTTCTGAATACATATTATCGCGGAGCAATCAGTACAACAACAACAACAACATACACCTCAAATTCAACTGAGAGAAATAAGATGTATGTATAGAAACATATGTGAATTGAAGCGTGGAGGGGATGAAGTAGAGGAGAGGGGGTATGTAAAATATTTACAGTGAGGTCATTCTGCTAACAATGCCATCTAGAGAGTTGTATGTTAGAAAGGCGTCGTGAAAAACAATGGCATATACCTTGGTGTTGGCTGGAAAGGCTTGCTCGCGTGTTTCAAATTCAATCTTGATATCGACAGTTGACGATTTTAAAGCATCAGCTTGATGAGAGCAATCAATTACAAATACAGGATTTAAGAGAAATTCACCATAATCCATGAGCGAATCAGATGTTGACCGGTTGTAATAGCTACTTTGGAATTGCTCATATGCATAATAAGCTGGAGCATAGAGTTTCTTGTTGAAATTTAAATTCCATCGCTCGTATGGATATACGCTAGAATTTAGAAAGAGACGAATATCGCTAACATTAACATGTAGAAACTTGGTGGCATCTGCCTGTCGATTGTCATAATTGTTAGCATTTTGGAATGCTATAACTACATAACGGGGTTTTTCAAGATTAGTGCTCGTTTTCAAGGACCACACATCGGAGGAGGTCTGACGTAATGCAGGGAGTTCATATAAATCCCACATGCGATAAGGCACCTTTACAATGGCATTTTCTTCATACGTGTTAAAAGTTTTAGCTTATAAACGATCCTCCGGTATCACATGTCGAATCTTCCATTCAATCTTGTTGATTTAACCTCAGCATCAACTTCTCCAAAGTAACTGTTTTTGAAACTGCGTGCAATGATGAGGATGAGCTCGTGTTTGACGTTTACGATGCCTTTGTTGTAGTCCTCAGCAAAGCCCATCAAGTAGCTCAGGGGCAATTTACCGCTGAACGTATGACTGGTCTCATCCAGCAGACATTGGTTGTCCACCTTCAAACCCCAACCGGTTGTAATAAGAGCTTGAGCATGTGATTTGTCAAATGACACCATTGTTTTTAGTGCCGTCGTAATACCTGGTTTTCGTACTAGAGCAACCTGTTCACCGCCTAGCTCATAGCGAATCTCATCGAATAGAAACGCCAACGTGTTATTTGTAAGGTAGCAAATTCTGTTGGCTTCACTGGGTGTTAACGTACCCTCAATGTACAGATAACTGTTGGAAATGTCAAGTATCAGATCTTGAAAGTTGACGGCGATTCGCACCTCATCGGAATTGTTGAATTGCGGCGATCCATAAGGTTTGTATGTATGTTCATGCAGGCTAACGAGTGAATCATCAAAGACTGGCTCTTCGAATACTTCAAGTTTCTCGCTATTGGTGAAATTGCTGTTGAATGTCATGGTTGTCGAGGTCGCAATCCTATGGATTTTAGAAATTCAAATATCTCGCTTTGAAATTTTATACGGCAGCTCTAGATCGAAAACTGCTGCTGCTGCTGCTGTCGTGGTTGTGTGGCTGCTGCGCTCGTTGTAACTGCTGTGCGTTCAGTACAATACTGGGCGCATGGGTCATAGATCGCCTCCTTTTATTGTTTGATTTTTTTTTAGATTTACCACTGTCATCTCCCCTTCGGTTTATAACCATTGAAACATTATTTTTTTTATAAACGAAACCCATTATTATTATGACAATTTCTTCAGTTCGACCTTTACAATAACTTTCTCCCCGCGGAAATTGATTAGATGTCCGTTGTCATCTAAGATGCGTATTGTAATGTTATCGATAAACTGACGACCGCTCGGGTGAACTGGCATATATATAATGTTAGTTGGCTCCTTGGTAAGTTTGTATCCGGCTTCAACGTCTATATCAAACTCGAAGAGTGTATGCTGTTCATCCTCATTCAAATATGCCCCGGTTACTATATTACAGTCTATACGTATAAGCCTAACCTTCGTGATATTAACCGGTGAATTGGATTCATGTTTGGTATTAGCTGCTAATGGCTTCTTTGTTTCAAACCCTAATACAGGACCCACTGAATGGCGAAGACCCAAAATCGATGTCAAATGTTGACGACATAACTTCACATTTAAGCGTATTATTGTTAGCTTGTAGATTAAACAACTGATCATTGTTGTCATCGATAATTTCGCTAGACCTCGTTTAATAGCCATATTTATCTCGCTGATTTCATAGGCTCCCGGGGGAATCTTTACGACATAGCGGGAAATTATCGCGGTCTGAGCTTTTGAACTTTTGCTAACAAATCCCACCCTGTTATTTGTTTCATCAATGTTGAAAATAGAGTTATAAGAGTAAAATCCTATTAAACCCAAGCCATAAGAT